>CANSGD010000702.1:600000-968849 GCA_947645195.1 Patellifolia procumbens | reverse complement strand
TTTGGAAACGGAGGGAGTATTTCTTCCACTTATTTTCTTATTACCATGGTAAAATACAACATTCATGTTACTTCACGTCGCACATGAACCGCTACTACCCATTTAACACCATTTTGAGAGTTGGATCGAATATAAGACCAACGGGCCCAACACCCTGTAAAGACTAAAATCGGGGGGAATAACGTGGTAAACATATCTAAGCATAGAATTTGTTATAAGCTATATTCAAAATATGTTCTATACAACCTCACAAGAAAAAGTTTTGTACAAATACGTGCATATTTGCGTACCTGACATGTAGAAGTTGTATACAATAAGGAAAAAACTTCATTAATAGGTAGCATATTTTGCCGGAGATTGTGACTTGAGGTTCACTAGCTTCGTGGCTTCATATAGGTGTAAAGACATAAATGTAGACAAGCAAAATATGTAAGTACCAGACTACTTTGTTAGCCACGTGCTAATGGATGTCGATCTTTCCTATCCATCTATAGAGAAGTTTAGTTTGGCTTTGTAATGGCCAGATGGAAACTTGACCTTACTTCTTGGCTCATTCTATTCTAGTTTAGACCGACCAACCTCTAAAGCAGGAACTGCTGAAGATGGATGGTTCTGGAAGAATGCGGAAGTAGGATGGGAGTTAATCATGTTTAATATTGCTTTCGATCTAACAATGATGTCAAGGGCTAGGGCCTTAACCAACTTCATGCTGCTACTTCAGGCTCCCTCTGAGTCCAGACACCTCTTTGCGTAGCTCGGCAGCAATTGCCAGAGCCTGGGTTCCAGTGTCCAAAACTTGAACAACTGGTGGAGATCAGTCGTCATCTGAGCTTTTTCCTTGAACAAATGGTCAATCTTGAACAATAACTTCCTGTTATCACTCTCCGCAAGGATGTCCTTTTCTAAGGCTGATGAGTTTGGTCCTGTAGGTGTAACACCCCCCGACAATTCTCTTTATAAAATTTTTTCAAACTACAAGGCATTATCGCTCGGTGGTGAAAACATTAGTTTACTCAGATTGTTGCAGTGAAAACATTAATTTCCATTTATTTAATACTTAAGACATGATAATTGTCCAAAAATATTATCCAAACGTCGAAGAATAATTCAAAACCCACTTAAAGCATTTAAAATAAATAATCCATAAAACAACTTGATAAACGTAACGTAAAGGTAGGAAGCAATATAAATAATAAAACGATCTCTCATCAGTGCTTCTAAGTTCCAAAATGAGTAATTGAGATGCAGCATCAAAGCTTCAAACCTATAGGCGAATAATTAATTGAAAACTGCTCACCAGTAAGGATCATCACAAGATCAATAGGCACAACCATGGACACACAGAAAAGTAATCGCTTAGCAAGCCGAGTACATACATAAATAAAATAAAAGATGAAACCTAACATGATACAATTGAACAACAAAACATGATCAACAAAGTTACTCAAGACTTCAACTCGTACAATAAGACTTGACTCCACAAGAGATACAACATGATAATCATTTAGTACATTGAATAGACAATGGACTGAGTTGTCCAACCAAAACCAGCCTTCAAAATAGAAGATGAATTACGGGCGTAACTCCGGAATACATTGACCTACGATATCGATGAACCTTTAAAAATAAAATAGGGTACGGTGATCAATCCGACCCCAAGAAAGGCATGGGTTACCACCATGTACTGCAACTTATGCTAGTCCAAAACATCAGATGTGCACAAGTCTAGTTATTGCGGTCTACTTCCACTTTAAGTATTAATAAGTTATTTGATGCTTTCGACTCTAAACAAAGCAACCAACACATAACATGAATTCAACAGTTCCACTTTTATCTTACGATTAAAGAAGTGATCAAACAATTCCAATTGACCAAGAATTAATCCTCCAATTTATTTGTTGAATCAAATCAACAATTGAATGTCCATTGACCAATAAATATACACCCCTACAAAGCTCTCGGTCTTTGTAAAGTAGTAAAATAACCATAACCAATAATAGTCCAACTTACGCACAAAGCACTCACTTTGAGAAGTAATAAAATAGTAACAACCAATAATAGTCAAACTTACTACAAAGTGCAAGCCTTTGAAAAGTAATAAATATATTCATTAAAGGAAATATCCCAAACTCCATAATCCAATAATAAAATATTATTAATCCACATCCACGATGGATCAAAATATAAATACTTCCAAACAACATGCTTGAATCAAACATCCATTCAATCATGTAATAATTATAAGGCAATTAACATGCCCGACAACACATAATTCCAATTCAATAGCCACGTATGAACCATAAAAGGGTTCCCCATACATGATACTATAAATAATCCTAATCCTTAGGACATGATACTAGTCTAACACATAAGGATATTTACGTACCTTGTGTAGACAAAGTGAGAGACAACTTTAAAACTCTAGAAGTCGCGTAAAGTAAATTCTCCGCCTACCAAAATAACAACATAACAATTAATTAATATCCTAATTAATTCACAACAATATAATTTATTTTAAAACGATTTAAAACTCATTTTATAATACTTTAAAAACAATAAAGTTTCAAACTTTAACAACTATTAATATAATACTATAAGTCTAGGCTTTAAAACCTCAAAAACTATTACTTTCAAACTTGAAATTTACATTAAATAATAGATAATAAATATAAAATTCTAACTCATATTCATAATAAATAAAAATCAGATTTTTTAATTACTTAAACAATAAAGTTTTCAACTTTATTTACAAAACATGTTAAAAATCATAAAAACCATAACTTTAATATTAATATTTTAGTTAAACATTAAATAGAGGATAAATGTAAAGAAATAACCAAACGAAACCATGAAAAACCGGAAAACCAAGGAGGAAAATGCGCGAAGAGGTGTGTGGCCTGTTGTGGCGCATGGCAGTCACCCGCGGCTACTGTTGCGCGTCGCTGCTGCAGGCGAAGGAGAGAAGTGAGGGTGTGTTGCTGCTGCTGCACGCACGAAGGGGGAGAAGGGAGTTGTGGTGCCTCGCCGGAGAGCAACAGAGGGGAGTGTGCGGTGGTGGTGCTCGGCGGCACGTAAAACGAGGGAGAGGAAAATAAAGAGGAGGTGGGGAGCTGGTTTCGGGAGAGAGAAAATGAGATAAAATAAAGTGTGCAAACTTGGGGTTTGGGGGGGTATTTATAGGTTTGCCTAAAACCTAGGGTGAATAGGTTTAGCCTTTGGGTTTGGGCTCAAGTTGAATCATCAAACTCTAATTAAAAGCTTTGGGCTCCTCAACCCAGTATTAACATTATTTTAAACACAACCCAAAATATTTCATAACATATTCAATACTTAAAAATCTATACCGATAAATATTAATGATTATTTGAAATGTTTAAACAATCATTTGACGACACTTAAATAATTAAATGAAATAAATATGCAAATAATTATAAAGATATTTATAAAGTTCATAAAATTACTAGGGATAACAGTCTACCCATCTTGAAAGAAATTTCGTCCCGAAACTAGACACGAGAAACTAAATCGTTTGAAAAATTCTATACTTAAACTTTCCAAAATGGAAAACTCAGAAATACTTGTGTCACACATATGCACAGGTTACGAACTCAAACTCACATGTGTCACCCATGAGCACGTTATTTTGCACTAACATGTGCAAATCGCAAAAATAAGCATAAAAATGCATAAAAATACCATGAAAATAGCAAAAAAGCGCGCAATCTATCGCATTCTACCCCTCTAAAGAAACGAGTTCGTCCTCGTAACTCACCTCAACAAACAAGTTAAGATACTTCTTCCTCATATCATCCTCGAGCTTCCATGTTGCCTCCCTCAGACTCATGGTTAGACCAAAGTATTTTCACGATACTCACATCCTTATTGCGTGTACTACGCCCCTTTTTGTCCAAAATCTTCACAAGTGCTTCCTCATACGTGAGGCCACTATCAATCTGAAATCTTTCAGGTTCCAAAACATGATTCTCATCAGGAATATACCTCTTAAGCTGTGAGATATGAAACACATCGTGCATCTTCTCGAATTCCATTGTCAAAGCCAAATGTAGGCTACTTTGCCAACTCTATGCAAAATCTCATTGGGACCAACATACTTGGCACTCAACTTGCCTTTCTTACCAAATCTCATAACACCTTTTGTCGGTGAGACTTTCAAAAACACTTTATCACCAACGCCGAACTCATCTTACTGCCTTTTCAAATCAGCGTAACTCTTCTGCCCATCCTGGGCAGCTTTGATTCTAGCTTGAATCAACTTCACATTCTTAACGGTCTCCTCAATGAATTCAGTCCCTTGGACTATATTCGCACTAAAGTCATTCCAACAAATAGGACTTCTACACTTCCGTCCATACAAAGCTTCAAATGGTGCCATTTTGATACTCACATGGTAACTATCATTGTATGAAAACTCAATCAAATATAATTGGTCTTCCCGATTTCCTTGAAAATCAATCGCACGTGCTTCAACATGTCCTCCTTGGTCTGATTGGACCTCTTAGTCTGGCCATCTGTCTCAGGGTGAAAAGCAGTACTCATCTTCAACGTAGTTTCAAGATTTTCTGTCAAAACTTCGAGAGAAACCTCTAATCACGATCTAAAATAATACCTTTCGGAACACCATGGATTCTCATAACGTGCTTAAGGTCTTTATACAAATTATCACCACTAGGGTGCATAATACGGAGTATTGTGACCTTCCTCCATAAGCTTCCTCTTCGCTCTTCACAATTCTGTGGTATACACCACCTTCCTTTGAATTCAAGACTTCTATCCTCATGGATCTTAAAATCAACTACTTTCCTTGCTAGATCTTCTCTTGAATCTTGTCAAGATGTCATCTCTAACTTGACACTCTCAGATCTCATCGCAAATCGACAAAGCGTTCAATCTTGCTTCTATCTCTCCAGGATTCAAAATCTCAAGGCTAAGCCTTTGCATATATATCTCGATACAACTATTCGGAAACTACCAACGCATTCACGCTATGGATCGTCTTCTTACTCAAAGCATCGGCGACTACGTTTGCCTTCCCTTCATGATACTGGATATCTAAGTCATAATCCTTGATCAACTCTAACCATCTCCTTTGTCCCATATTGAGATTTTCCTGAGTGAAAATATACTTCAAACTCTTATGGTCGGTGAATATCTTCACATTTGCTCCATAGAGATAAGATCTCCAAATCTTGAGTGCAAACAAAATGGCAGCTAACTATGAGTCATGGGTAGGGTAATTAAACTCATGCGGCTTTAACTGACGCGATGCATATGCAATCACCTTCCCATTTTGTTGTAACACACATCCCAGACCATTCTTCGAAGCATCACTATATACCTCGAATCCATTATTCCCATCGGGCAGAGTCAAAACAGGTGCAGAGGTTAAACGATCCTTCGGAATCTGAAAGGCTTCCTCGCACTTCTCATTCCCTTCAAGCTTCGACTCTTTCTTCGTGAAGGTAGTCATAGGTCTCGCTATCCTCGAGAAATCTTTCACAAACCTTCTATAATAATTAGCCAATTCCATAAAGCTTTTATGTCAGACACATTCTTCGGACTAGGCCACTCACTAACTGCTTGTATCTTCGGGGATCTACAGAAACTCCTTCCTTAGATACATAATGACCCAAAGATGCAACTTTCTCCAAACGGAACTCGCACTTAGAGAAATTGGTAAACAATTGATTTCTCCTAAGTGTCTCCAAAACCATTCTCAAATGCTCATCATGCTCCTCTTCATTCTTCGAGTAGATCAAAATAATGTTAATGAATACTACGACAAACTTGTCTAAGAACTCATGGAAAATCCTATTTATCATGTCTATAAATATTGCTAGTGCATTGGTCGACCCAAATGGCATCACAGTAAACTCATAGTGACCATACCTCGTTCTAAAAGCAGCCTTAGGTATATCCTTATCGGCTACCTTCAATTGATGATACCCTGAACGCAAATCAATCTTCGAGAAAACACTAGCTCCATTAACTGATCGAAAAGATCATCTATCCCAGGCAAAGGATACTTGTTCTTAATAGTCACATTGTTCAACTCACGATAATCAATACACAGCCTCAGACTACCATCCTTCTTATTCACAAATAAAACAGGTGCTCCCCAAGGTGACGGACTAGGTCTAATTTAACCTTTCTCCAACAATTCTTGCAATTGAGTCTTCAATTCACTCATCTCAGTAGGTCCAATACCAGGAACTAAGTTTATGGTAAACTCAACGGCTCTCTTAGGCGTCATTCTAGAAAGCTCACTTGGAAACACATATAAGAGCTCATTCACAATAGGTACATCCTCAATTCTGGACTCAACTTTCTTACTTACACCTGCAAACTACAGAAGAATACTTCACAACCTTTCCTTATCAATTTCTTAGCTTGCATAGCAGAAATAATCCCAAAACTCTTAGGTTTCGTAAAACGGTGGTATCGAATCGACTTCCCTGAAGGACTCTTCAAAACTACCTTCTGAGCTTCACAATCTATATTGGCTTTATAAAAACTTAGCCAGTCCATTCCTAGAATAACATCTAGGTCTCCCAAATTGAATTCTTTGAGATTAGAGGGAAAAGTACAACCTCCTATCTTTAAAGCTAAGTTTCTAAGCATCTTAGTACACTTCACAACTTCTCCAGTAGAATACTAATGGGAAAATCAACGACTTCAAAGTCTTCTTAACCTAAACTCTTAACAACAGGTGACGAAATAAAAGAATAGGTCGCTCCAGAATCAAATAACGCTTTAACTATAGTGGAATTGATAAAAAAAAGTACCATAAACTACATCAGCAGAGTTTTTCAGCTTCAGTACGACTTTCTACAACAGCTTGCCTGGAGTTTTGCTCTGATTGTTGTTATTGCTTCCATTCACAGGATTATTGTAGCTAACCAGACCATTCTCCGACCCTAAAGGTTTCGTTCCTTGGTTGCTAGCTTGCTTCCAACCAGATCTTGCCTAACCATTGCCTCCATTGGCATTCTGTTCACGTTTCTGCTTCGTGAAACGCTCGAACTCTCTATGTCCTTTCTTCTGGCACTAATTGCACGTAACCAGATTTCCCTTACAGTCTCTACCAGGGTGGTTCATGTTACATCTCTTACAATAGTAAGTCCTCCCAGGCTTGGCCCATCGCTAGATCCTTGGCCATTCCTATTCTGAAAATTTTCATTCCCATTCCTGATCATGTTGTAACTACCTTGACTTCCTCTAGCTTGAAATATTTCCTCTTATCTCCTAGGGCAACGTTCTTCTTGTCACGCCTAGTCTATAATCCATAAATATGAGCAGCTCGCCCATACACAATATCTAGGGATGTAAAGGTTTCACCTCCTAACCCCAATTGAATTTCCTTAGTCAAACCTTGCCCAAATCTCTAAGCTTTCAATTCCTCATTGGCAACTACCTCAGGTGCAAATCTAGACAAAGTTATGAACTTGTTGTAGTACTCCAAATTAGACATACTTCCCATTCTAAGGTTTATGAACTTTTGTGCCTTTTGCTTCCTCATGAAATCAGGATAAAACTTTCCTCTAAGGGCAGTGGTAAAGGAACCCTAATTGAAATCAGCCTCGATCCTAGTCCTGTAAGGGCAGTGGTAAAGTTGCACACCATATGTTGATGGTTGTTGCTACCCCGCCTCATGTGTTCCTGTTACATGGCCTTTCAAGTTCTCCTATCGCTGAACAAAAGTTATACCTGATTGGAACTGAGTTAAACTAAAATGAACCAAACTAAACTCTAATAAATAAAATAAGCTAAAGTTAACCGGCCCGCGATAAAAAAAAATGTCTCATAACAACAATAACATTAGGAAATCCACTTAAAAATGTTCACAAGAAAAGACACACTTCGAAGACCAAGAAAAGCAAAAAGGGCACATTCCCGCCCCCACCAAATCAAAACCCTTTTCCCACTTTTGGCTCCTTCTTGCCAGTCTTCCCCTTCTTCTTGCTCTTGAGTCATAGAAGGAGAACTTGAGAGAAAATAGAGAGAAAGAGAAACGAGAAATGGAAGTTGGGAAGATTGAAGGGTCATCTTCATTTGCTGGGGAAGCGGCACAAACCTCAGGCGATGAGCCTCTGAAGAAACAGAAGGATGATGATGAAGAACAACAACAACAAGAAGAAGAAGTAGAAACAGAAAACACAAATGATGAGTGTTTCGCTAAGTTTGTTCCTTCCCTCTTGTTCCTCTCCAACACCATCTTCTTAAAGACAAGGTCTTTTTATTTATATACCATCTCTTTTCCCATTTTACAATCCCCATCTTCATTATATGCCTATTTTTCGTTTATTACTTCACTATTTTTTTTTATATGTTGTTTCATTCTTTTGGTATCTAATCAGATTCAAGTTTTATCAATAGTAATTCTATGCATTTCTTCTTAGTACTTACTTTATTGCTTAAATGATTCATTAATATTAATGCCACTCATATTAATTCTAAAGGTATTAGCCTTTCGATTTTGGATCCACCCTAGTTCTTTTTAGGTTGGTAAGAAGGAGTGCCCTACCGAATCAAAACCTCATGTAGATCAATCCGGCTCAATTTTAAAGAAATTTGCTTCTCTTTGTCATTCGGAAAGGGTTCAGGTCAATCCTAATGCACAATGGCTCCTCCAAAAAAATAAAAATGAAGAGTATGCTAATAACCAGATTGGGAAATTGGTGATATAGTAAGTACTTCAAAGGTTTTACTTTCTAGTTCTTGGTTCCAAACATTGTTTCTTGGGGTTGAGTTATAATTCTTATTTAGTTGAAAATATGGTTCATCTGCCCCCCCCATCTTTACGGGATTAAAGCTTTGACATTGTTGTTGTGCTTTTATTGTTGAGGACATGGATAATATAGGTAGACTGTATGAGATATTTTTGGAGTTTCCTTAGATATTCCATGCTTCCGAGAGCAAAGCATAACATGAACTCCCCCCCCCCCCCCCCCCCCTCCCTCAAAAATGCTTGCAGGATGATGAGAGCTTAAGGAGGTGGAAAGAGAAGCTACTAGGTTCTGTTGAAGGAGATTTAAATGGTTGGCCTTTCAAGTTTAAAGATGCTCTTAATTGTCTTGCCATCCAGTATTTTGTTTTTTCGTGTTTAATTATGTTCTGTTGGTTTACATTTCCTTGTTAGGCCAAGTGGAACCCGAAGTTACATTTCAGTCCATTGGAATAATATCGAATGACCTTGGAGAAAATAATGCTCCCTTACCTTTGGATGAATGCCAGAGCAGCAAAGTTTTGTTTTCACTCAAAGAGGGCTCTCAATATCGTTTTAAACTCACTTTCACTGTCAAGTACAATATTGTCTCTGGTCTTGCCTACTCTAATACAGTGTGGAGAGCTGGAGTTCAAGGTGAGTGAGAATAAGAGTTTTTCTAGAATTGTGTACTTGTTCATCTCTGAAATAATCATACAGCATTTCTCTTTCATATTGGTATAGAACTGAGTTGACAGCATTGCTGTTAGTTTAATCAACTAAGCGAAAGACTTGTATACAACAGGCTTCAGTCACCTCAAATTACATACACTTCAATTTCGGAAAGGAGTGATCTTTATGTGATTTCTGGTGGGGTGGCTAACTTTCTGTATTCAATACAGCCATTGTTACACTACCTGCTGATCAACTAACTAGTTACCTTGACAATTGATTGTGTATTCATTTTCGAGAGAGCGTCCTGCTTTCCTTGTCCCCTTTATTTTCATGCCTGTCCTTCAGCTATTTGCCTTGTAGATTATTCAAAATTATAAAAGAATATTCATCTATGCTTAACTTGACCAAGCTCACGTCATGTTTCACCTTGAGGTGCTTTATTCAATTCGTCAGGGATTGAGAAGTGAGACCCTAAAGCAAAGTACCTGGTTTTTTTACTGTGTTGAGCTCTCTTTTTTCTTCATTTCTTTGAACTAATATTAGCAAATGATTATGAGCAGATAGCTGTATCATTCGTGGAATAACTGAAAATTTGGTTGTGCTAACACGGTTTGATTAACAGCTGATGAAGGAACAACTCGGACTTTCATAGTCTTAAACTCCTTCAGATTTTACAATGTTGTATCTTTCAACTGTTATCTTTAGTTGCACAAATTGCTTCCTTGCTGTAGGAAGAACTGCTTGGATGGTTTCTTCTAAGACTAAGGTTTCTCAATATGCATTTGCATTGTATTCATTCACTGTGCCATTTGTTCAGTGGATCAAAGTGAAGGAATGCTAGGTACCTTTTGCTCCGCAACAACAACCCTATGTGCACCTGCTAGATGAGGAGATTACACCTTCTGGTGCTCTAGCTAGGGGAGTTTACTTGGCAAAGCTGCGGGTAAGTCTCACTAAACTGTACCATTCTCCACTAAACTGTACTATTCAAGAAGTTCATTTCCTTTTCTTTTTAGCAGCAAGGATTGTTCATATGCTTCCCCATCGTGAGCAGATGAGATCAGTATTACTCGCTCTGGTTTTAAGTTGTACTATATTGACCTTTTGCCAATACTTCGACCATTAATGTCTTTACCTATGGTTTACTTCATCCGTCCTTGATTAATTGTCTAGTAGTTGGACTATGTATATTGAGAGTAATTTATTTAAGGTAACATGATTATTTTTTATGGACTGACCAAAATGGTATCGTTTATTTGGGAACGAAGAGAGTAGAAAATATCATAAGAAAGTCGGTATTTGAAATAATACTCTTTGAAATGTTACGTGATAACATTATGCACAATACTTTTACTCTTACATTTCAGTATTCCTTTCACTTCAGTTCAATTGTTTTCATTTTTTCCAGTTAAGTTGTTTTCAGCCGAAGAGAACAAGTGGAAGTGAGTTATGCAAATAATACCCACAATTTAAAAACAACAACGAGAATTATTATGCAAGTTCAAAATGAAGACTACTCAGTTGAATGCTTCAAATTTGTTCTACTAATCAGGGCTTTGAGTAACCAGGAAAATGAAATTTGGAATCACATCAGACATCACGGAAAGAAATCCCAAAAAAAGAGGAAATGAAAAAAGAATTCAGCTTTCTCTGTACATATGCCAATATCTTCACTAATTTTGTTTGCCCCATCTTTACAGTTCGTGGATGATGACAAGAAATGCCACATGGAGCTGAGTTACAGTTTCGAAATTAAGAAGAAAAGCTAAATGCTCATGCTTTCTGGGTTCTCATTGCACATCTCTTGTGTTCTTTCTTCATTTGTTGATAAAATAGGTTTTGATCACATGTCGGGCTTTACAACAGATATGAACCACGGTCCACGGGGACCGCAGCACTCCAGATCAGCTCATTGTTATCGTAGAAAACATCAAAACATTGTACAAAGACATTTTATGTAAACTCATTTGTGTCTTGTACTTAATACAAATACCAACGAATCTCAATTAAATTTTGGAAAGTACGCAACAGGTGCGCCGAGATTTGTAGTCTATCTATCTACAGGTGTATCAGAGATATATATAATTTTGAAGAACAGGGGTTACGTCCAATATAGGATTACAACACCGATGCGAATTTGGCCGCTTCATGCTCATTCTCGGCTCACACAATCATGCGTGTTTAGAGCCAATCTGTTTTATTGCTTATCCTGTTCGCATGATAATTGACTTGTGTTCAGCATAGGCAAAAGGCTTGGCTTAAACATGGATTGTACCATACGCCAATACTGTTTTGTATTTTGAGGAGTTTGTCGAGTAATGGAGGCAACAGATTTAAGGAGATAAACAAAAACATAACCAAGTCCTGGTGAACTTAATTGGTATAAGATAGAATTCATACAAGTACTTTACACATGATAATAATTGTAGACATGATATGTAATTATATACATCAAAAATGAATTATATCAGTCTACTGAGTTATAAGCCTCTTCCGTGTTAATTGCTAGATCTTCCTTCATAAATGGGATTAAAGTACTCAGCAGTCCTCAAGAATCACTAGGCAATCTGCAGTTTAAGCAGCGCTACAACAGAGAATGAGTTGTGAAACTCCGAACAGCAAAATTTGCGAGCTCTACTGACTACACCCTCAATTTGTGAGCGAAGCACAATGAAGTGGTATTCTTTATCAATGAGTGAATGGAGGAAAGTTGGTGGCAGACCATGTAATCTGGGATTGGCAGTGAAAAGTAGGATAGATATGGAAACTACAGTTTCTGTGAATGCAACACTAGGAGTATCTTTCCAGGTAATGCAACAAAAGATCTGCTGAAGAATTCTTTAACCTACAGCTCTGCCCAAGGTGAACATCACCAAATGCATACCTGCATTGCAATTTGCAAAGGAATAGATTGGTGAAATTCTCAGACTTGGATGAGAGGCTGGAGTTGAGATTGAAAAAAAAGAGAGGGAAAGGAACATACCTATATTCGCAATATTCAGGCCACGCACAGCGAGCTTTCCATAATCCCAATAACAGTCGTCATCTCTTAAAGGTCCTCGCTTGGCTGTTTATAAATGATATAAAATTTTAGGAAAATGTAACATTCCTAACACCTACTAAATAAAGAATAGACATCACCTTTAGTGACAAACTTCGACGTTGCAGCAGGATGCATATCATGCCACATCTCAAGCCACAACTCCCGCATTAACGCTGGAGATCTAACCATATTCCTGTGATTTACTACATGAAAAGAAGATTGTTTTAAGTGAGAAAACTTAACAAAGGAAGCTCCTTAACATATAGAAGGGCATGGTACTCTGCCAAGAGAGAACGGCCAGGTGTCTGATACAAATCCTCTAAATCTTTTAGACTTAGAAGCTCATGTACACAGGCATAAAAAATTGCTTCACCCACATTACTGAATCCAGGAATATGTCCCACATGGCCAATATTTCACAAGAATTATCCACTCTATCCAGCATAGTGAACAAGGAGCATTATGATGAAGCAAGTATGCCCTCCCCGTTATAAGCACTTTTATTTCCTACATTCAGGTGCTGAAGACTCATCTCTCCTGAGACAACAATTAGGCCTTAAAAGAAATTTTCTAGTAAAAAAGAAATACTTCCAGCATACTTATTTCTAATTCTCGTCACATCTACTTCTGGATTTCAATCTGGAAATTTCAGTGTACTGAATTCACATGATGAAGTAACTGAAAAAATGCTAGTAGTACCATATCCTAAGTTTGATTGTCATGTCCTTAGTTTCACTAATCATGAACTTAACACCCAAAAAAGCCTTGTCTGCGGATTTCATACCTTTATCTAGCTCCCACACAGCTGTCCTCCTTCCAGAAATGCTTTCAGAATCTTCATAGTATGTTATATACTTGACTCTGGGTGACCTTGTCATATTTGGAACTATGTCAGCTCGTTTGTTATGTACTACATTTAGTTCTACCTGAACATCTGATCCGTCATGCTCTGACTGCAGTACCAAGGTAATACGATATTGTGTCAAAAGAAATGTCTTAGAGATGCATAAAGGACAACAATTATGAGTGTTATAAATTTATAATCAGCAAATGAGACATGGGATTAAATTTACAAAATATGGAATCGGAAATAATTCGGCCTATCAACACTGTTCACTGGTCAGCACTGTCATCATGGTTGATTACATTTTCCAAGTTCTGAAAGGGGTGAGGATAAGTTGTGATGACTTCTAGCATTTTGGTCAGTACTTGGTTGGGACGAGAGCATATATGTATAAGAAAAGCTTTCAATGGTTGTTTTTCACATTTAGTTGGTCACATTACTTTTTTGCAGCCACATACCCAATGAAACTTCAGAAAATCACAATAAGAAACAAGAAATGAGTTGAACGAGTAGGTTCAACCGTTCAAGTAACCTTTTAATGAGCAGGTTAGACCATTTAACGCCCATTAACTAAATAGGTTAAGAATGGCTTGGGAAAAAATTTCAGAGACTACGGTTCAAATACGAACCTGACCTGTCATGACCTATTTTTCAACTCTAATCAGAGGCCACAACCTGAGAGTATAAGAGTGGTCCAAGACAGGCCCAATCACCAACTAATACTTCTCCGCCCACCTTTCCTAAGCCCTAACCACTAATAACAAGCCTCATGCGCCTCTCTACCTGAGGTGGTACCTTTGTACAACCAAAACATACATAGGGGCATAAACAGGTACCGGACAGGGACAAAATGACAAATTTTAAACAAGAAACAATTATTTACAGCAGAAAAAAAAACTATATATTTAAAAACCACATACTTCCTGTGTTTCTTCTAAGTGCAACACTCTCCTTACATTGAAATGTCATAATGATATACATAGGAAGTTTTATAACTGCAAATTTACATAGCTTCCCTTCTTTAACCAACCTAAAGTTATTTACTTATCTCTTAAACTTAATGGACATTCCCACACATCCAAACCCTTACTCTCTCCTCAACCCGTCCCCCCTCCTAAGAACCTCCTTCTCTCTCCTCAACCCGTCTGCTCAACCACCATCCTACTCAATGACAATTGACATCACAACCTAAAACCATCACAAAAGAGTTTTACAACGCTCCGGCCGGCATGCAATATGCTGCCGCGAACACACTCAATCTCCTATATTTGCTCATAAAATCTTTTTGGGAAGCTTAAAACCTAAACTCTCTCTCTCATCTGCTTGTATGGCATGGCTGTACCGACTTGAAATCTGTCCGGACTTCTTTATTTCTCATTCAGCCCCGCTCCTGCCGACGAGCTGCAGTTTATTTTCGTGGTCACACAACCACCACAAGAACCCCTAATTGGCCCATATTCTCTCTCCTCTCACTATTACTCTCTTTTCTGCCTTCAGGTTTCAGCAACCACCACGGGTTGATTGTTGATCCACCACCTCGTGACCGCATGTGCTCCACTGCACTGCTGTTGAAGTTCCACGAAGCAGCCATACTACTGCATGTTACCCTTCTCTCTCGCAATGGTGGTTTATGGTGGTGCTGCCACCAAAAGGCAAGTTAGTTGTGGTGGTGGTGGATGCAGCCGGGCTGGCAAAAGGTTGTGTGGTGGGTAATTAGTCATGTGTTTTACTTCTATTTAATTAAATTTCCTTTCCTCTTAAGTCTGGTTCCTACCTTCTCTCTCTAGCTCCCTTAAGATGTGTGCCATTTCTCGCTGTTGCACTTACAAGAACACAGAAAGAATAAGTTAAAAATTACCACTAGAAAATTCAAGACAACTAAATTTGATGTCTTAAACGATAATAAATGAAGTGAATTAAATCACTCCTCATTATAAACTCGAATTCCAAATTCGGTTCATCATGTAAGAGCTCCACAACCTCTAAAATCCTACATCTTCAATGGAATCATACGCATCTTCCTCAACATCCCACATCTTGTTCTTCTCATCCTCATAGTGTTCGGAATTCCTTGACAACAGAAGCGTAGTGGAGGTTAGTAGCTACATAAGGAAAAACAAACTCATGATAAAAAGACCAGTCTACTATAGTTGGTGGTCATTGATGGAATGGGCAGTAAGGAAAAACAAGAGTGGATGATAAAAAGACTGAGAAATACAAGGACAATGGAGAGAGAGACAGGAAAGGAAAACGAACAAGAGCAAGAAAGATGCCAGAGAACTCACCAGAGAAGTCTAAAGAATTAAAGACTGAAGGAGACTCGTATGAGTGTCCAAGAAAGGGGCTTGTAGAATAGAACGGAGAGAGAGCAGAAGAAAGAAGAACGAACAAGAGAAAGATGTCACAAACTCATTGGTGAAGGGAGGACAGAAGGACCGAAGAAGACTTGTGGAAACTCGTCTAAGCGCCCAAAAGAGGGGCTTGTGAAACAGAACCCCGAGATTCATCAAGGTAAGTATTCTAGCCTCTTTTTGGGTAAATATTTCGGGACGCGCATGAATCACACTTACCATCCCCATGAAGCTACTCGACGTACTCGATATATTCCAGCTTGTCACCACCTTTTTTCTGAGACATCCCCGAGACGTCCTCTTGGTGAATCATTCCCCTTGAACTAAAAAGCATGCAAAGTTACTAAATGTTTGGCAAACTTCTTTCTTATAAAAAGAACATGATGAGCCTTCACAAAAAAGGGATAATGCGGCATCCCATCCACACCCCCCACCCCCCCCCCCCCCCAACCCAATACTCTTCAGTCTTCATTTTCATAGGAGGACAATAAAAAGGGAATATGCTCAGGGTGACCTGACAATTTTGTTAGAGGGACAGAGAGGAAAATCATATAAGAGGCAGTTAGTTGAGTCGGGTTGCAAGCAAGTTTTGAGGAAAATGAACATAAGGATTCTGAGGTGAGTAGATGACATTCAGAAGTTTAGTGAGAGAAATGCAAATGGAAGACAATCCAACATCTTGAAAGTTAGTTGGCCTGTAATTGGTCAATTATCACCCTGATATCTATTAATTTAGTCACTTCTCACTCCAATCTTCTTTATCAAATCATCTCTATTTGTTGTGTTAAATTGTTTGTGTGAGATTATTGCAGCTACTGATCTGATTTCCAACAATGGACTAGGCTGCTGCCTGTTAGAAGGTTCAAGAAAGATCATGATGTACTTCCTCCGTTTTTTCTAATTGTGACACTTTCCAAATGAGGAAGTTTGGAATTAATCGTGATACTTTCTATTTGGGTATATCTTTCTCTCTATCTCTCTCCTATCACATGGGTCCCCTTCTTTCTTTCTCTATATCTCTTTCCTCTCTAAAAATTGCTTAGGAGTCCGTGAAAATAAAAGTGTCACAACTAATAAAAACGGAGGAAGTATATGTTATGGGTAAAAATTTATTCTACATGGCACCACAAGAGTGGGCCCCAACCCCACACTATGATAGCTGAAAAAGTTGGGGCACGAAGCACGCACGGAGCACGTGATCTGGGACGTGGGCAGAGAGCAGAAAGACGTTCTCTGTGTGAGACCAAGGCAAGCGGAATGATAAGATGCAGTTAGGAATTGACGGCTGGGTATTGAAAATATATTTTAGTATAAATAGTGAACGATATTATCGTAATTTTTTACGGCATATTATTGCTAATCAGTTATATTCACTCTCATTTGCTTAATCTCAATTAAGTGTGCTTTGTTCTTACTCGTTATTTGTTATTCATTGCTTGTTTATTCATAGATGACGCTATTGAATCGTCCGCCTTCTCAATCCCCGACGAATTGCCCGTCTAGTGTAAATTCGTCCAAAACAATATACTCTCCAGAAAATGACATAATTGAATTTGAAAAGTAAAAGCGTCAATGTATCACAAGATTAAGCACACCTGAGGAGTCCTTGTAATGTTAACTCTTGGTCCCAGCCAGTTTTTGCACCAAGAAAGCGAATTATAAGATACCTGCTCACAAGTTTTAGCAGGCAAAAGACAATACAGAATCTAAATTAGCATGCACAGATAAAGGGCAATTCTATCGATTAACTAACATTAAACAAGTCATATGCTTTTGATTGGAACTATAATGGAAGCACAATTTTTGGTGGCATACTGTCTCATCTCCACTTGTAGCACCTGGATTCCCTTCAACGAGATTTCCGGACCTATAAAAAGATAAGATTTGCCTCAATTAATTAAACTAGATTCCACACTTTCCAAAAAAAAACCAAAGTCATGGTTGATAATAGATGAATTGCTTGTAAGATTTCAGATACAACAACTTATTAATCATGATAGAAGATGAGAATTTAGTAGAAGAAAATTGGAGGGGGAAAAAAGAACAGGGATATGAAAAAATAACTCATCAAACACATGCGTTTCCAGAACACTAGCATTTTTTGGAATGTAACTTCATTTAATCCAGATGTCTCCTTTGCAAAGATGGCAATTAAACACAGATGAGATAACATTGGAGAATAATTTATTATACATGCACTTATAAAGGAGGACTTTTTAAGAAGTTTTAGGATATGCCCCTAAGCAACCGTCAACAATAAAATGATAAAATTAAAACTCTAGAAACTCACTAGAAAAGTTAGCCTTGGGAGTAATATGGAAAGATGAGATTAAACAATAGGAAACATTATAGTATCTCTTGTAATTGATTTTAGCAAAGGTAATAGGAAACTCCCCAACACTCAAACTAGTTTCATTTATGTTTTTGTACATTTTTTTATTAGGTACTTCCACCTATTCGCTGCTCTGTGTTACTTTGCTGATGTCTAAAACCGATAATACATGTACGTAATCCATTTTTGTCCTACTGATTTGCGTTGAAATCACATTACGTGTAAATTACAAGTTTGTCTATAATTTAATTAATTTAATTTGAAAGCTGAAGACGAGTCTTCTATCTTCTTGAGTGTTCCAATTGTTTCCACCCATACTATGTTACTTTCTTAACCTTCTAAAATAATGTTGTCTCTTATTGTTTGGCATCAAGTTTACACATGTTCTAGGTTTTGGGAAATTCTATATGGTAGCCTCCAAGTTTCGATTTTTCTACATGGTGACAAGTCCTTGGTTAATTGCAAATGAAGACTATGCTTTAAGGAAGAACATAAGAAGATTTCTTCCCCTCATGGTGTAGGCATTTGAAAATCCATTTTAACAGAGTTTTAAGTCCTTGGTTGGTTTCAACGTGAAGAGTGGGGAATGAATATTTTCTTTCTGGGGTACAGAGATAAACACGTTACAAAATGAAAGTTCAGTCATTAAATAACAGAACAGCCTTAGATTTAATTCCATGGTTGACAATGCAACCTCATTTCCTACCCCCTTTCTGCTTACCCCTCCTCTCGAAATATTTTTCTTTCTGTATCAGCTCTATTGATGTTATAAAATATCAAGATAAAAGTATAACAACATTTCTTCTGAGAATTTTTAAAAGGTATAGGATATAGTGCCATCAGTGACTTGTGTATGAAATAAAAGACCAGGAAAAGATAGCACACATGAGAGGGAAATTCAGGGAGAGATCGGCACCAAGCCAAAGCAGAAAAACATGTATGCCAGCTATGATGAGAAAATAACGCGTAAAGTGCATTACTAACCTCGAATACAAAGATCCTTCTATCTCATAGATAATATCAGTTACAATCCAATTATCAGGATAAGGCTTTCCACTGGGGGCAACGTAGTAACCAACCTATTTTGCAATTTTCAAGATGCCAGAGCAGTCAATCAGTGCCCATGTTTACAAGGTAGATATAGGAGCACTCAGAATTAGACAAACATAAGAAAGTGCGTCAACAAACCACACAACTGAGAAAAATAAATGATGATCTCCAATCGTATACACTTGATAAGAAATAGAAAAAGCCACTAGCATACATGTGGTGAGGGCAAGGCTTTTCAATAAGAAGAATAATTTGATAAATCTAAGGCAATAAATTACAAAGTGAACTATTGATGGAAATTTTAACAAGCTCAGGAGCTAGAGAAAAATCAGCAGAAAAATTCATGACACTGTAATATCCACTTCTATAAATTCATACCCCACTCTCTCTTTAGACCCCGAAGTCCACTAAGAAAAACCTATGTTTTGTGAAATTAAATGGCACAGATCAATTAAGAGACTTATTATATTTCTAATTGTGTTAATCAAGAAGATTGATAATGCTAAAATCCCATTCCTACCAAGCATAACAGAAAATAGGAGGGTCGACTATCGTCAGAAGTTTTGAATTGGAATGAAGCTAGCATGCTAATTGCTAAACGTATTTGGGCAACTATCAGGTGGCATACAATCTACATGGTCAAAACAGATGGAGTCTTTTATATAAGACATATGTCCTCAAAATTCACACGACATCTATAAAAGCTTTGAATTGGAATTAGGCTAACATGCTAAACATTTTTGGCCATTGTCAGGTGCATACAAACTACATGGTCAAAACAGATGGAGTCTTTCTATATAGGACGTGAGTTCATCAGTGACTCTTTGTTGGAGGATATGTTCTTCAGGTCAGAGGTAGGCTGACAGTCAGGTTTGAGCTCAAAAGCTGCTTGGAAGCTTAATTACAGATGGAAAGTTATAAATATTGCAGAGGCCACGAGCATATTGTTAGAAAACAAAAGCTGACTTGGTGTCACGGTCCGAGCGTTTTGACCCTGGAATGTGCGGCACACCCTTGCCTTTTGCCGGCAAGTCTTCTTGCAGAAATGGAACTCTAGAGGCAAGTGCGACTAGAATTTGGTTTTAAATCTAATAATCGAAAATGTTGAGCTTTCTAGTACATATCGTCTCATATCTCGGACTACAATAAAACCCCTTTTATGAAACAATCTCTGAAAAACCTTTACAATATGGCCGAACCGAAACGAACCGTAACGGGCTTGTTTTGTTACCATGGCACTATTGCCTATTGGCGACAAGAGAGCGAGACGAGGGTCGATCCGGGCGCTCGTGTGCACAAGGTGGGCACGAGCGCCAGCCAACGGCGAAAAGTACCTGCTTTGAATAGGGGTGGACATGTTACAATATGTGGTGGCACAAGCTTTAGGTTGGACAACAACAACTGATAAGAGGCTTAACTTTTATCTGATTCACCATCACCTTTTAAAGAGGGTTATTGAGTTAATTGTGGGATACTATAAAATCCGAATGAACACGGGATTCTCATAAACTAAATAATGGAAGCTAAAGCCTATGAAAAAGATCTAAAGCCTAAAGTAGACTAGAAAGCATAAACTAGAGAAAATACAAGTAAAGGTGGGTTGCATTCTAACATTGGGATGGCAGAATAGCATCAGGCCTCGGTATGGTTCCAAGGTGAATTTCTTCAAAAGAGAACCATTGCACTGCGAAGTGATGATGTCACTCATCTCTTTTCCAAACATTCTTTATCTCATCAAGCGCATAAGCCATAAAGACCAAGTAAGATTCCCGTATAAGCATGCCAGAAACCGATCTTAAGGTTATGAGATTAAAGGTGTGTTTTTAGGAGCCACATGTAAGATTAAGTATTGGGAGATCCTCAAGCAAGAGTATTTGGGTGATCAAAGAGCCATAAAGGTACGATTGCAAATTCTACGTCGTAATTTTGCGGAATTGGCAATGGGAGATAAGGAGTCCGTGCAAACTTATTTGTCTAGAGTGACGGAAATTGTTAGTCAAATGAGATCATATGGTGAAACTATAAGTAATGAAGAAATAGTGAGCAAAGTTTTGCGCACTTTGAATGAAAATTGGAATACCGTAGTTCCCGCTATTATTGAGTCAAAGGATTTTTCCATTTATACCTTTGATGAATTGATGGGCTCGTTATTAGCTCATGAAATGTGGGTCAAAAAATCAAGTGTTAAGGTGGAGGAAAAGGCATTTCAAGTGAAAGGAGAGTCTTCTTATAAGGGGAAGACAGAAAATTCGGGAGGTCGTGGACGTGGAAGAGACGGTTTTCGCGGCCGAGGTCGCGGAGGAGGTAGAGGAAGAGGACGCTCCAATGAAGGACGTCAACATAGAAGCTCGATCCAGTGCCATTATTGCAAGAATTATGGCCATAAGGAGGCAAATTGCTGGACAAAACAGAAGGATGAAGGAAAGGCTAATTTTGTAGAGAAGGTGGAAGAAGAGTCGAAGTTGTTTATGGCTCGTTCTCATATCACAAATCCTATGGATGGTGTATGGTTCGTTGACAGTGGATGCTCAAACCATATGTCTTGCTCAAAATCCATGTTCAAAGATCTCGATGAGACACTCAAGACTGAGGTGCGACTCGGAAATGACAAGCCATTGCAAGTTGAAGGGAGAGGTACAGTTGCTATCAAAACTCTATCAAAACTGAGCAAGGTGATGCTAAACTCATTCATAATGTGCAATATGTGCCTAGTTTAGCATATAACTTGTTAAGTGTTGGCCAGTTAATGAGTAGTGGATATTCAATTATATTTGAGGATGACTCATGCACTGTGAATGATAAAAAATCTGGTAATACGGTAGCTATGATCCCCATGACTAAAAATAGAATGTTCCCATTTGATGTTTCACATGATGTGACTCGTGCATTGGCTATTAAAGGTGATAATGAAACTAAGTTGTGGCATTTGCGTTTTTGGGCATCTGAATGTGAGAAGTTTGAGAGTCTTCAGTCAAAATGACATGGTCATTGGGTTGCCGAAAATAGGTGAACATGCCTTTTGTGAAGGGTGTGTCTATGGGAAGCAATGTAGAAAACCATTTCCTTCTGGAAAGTCTTGGAGGGCTTCAAACTTGCTAGACTTAGTTCATGCTGATCTGTGTGGGCCTATGCAAACTGAGTCGATTGGAGGAAGTCGATATTTTTTGTTGTTTACAGATGATTACAGTAGGATGAGTTGGGTTTACTTCTTAAAATTGAAATCTGAGGCATTTGATTATTTTAAGAAGTTTAAGGTGTTGGTGGAGAACCAAAGTGTGGTGAATTTCTGTCTAAAGAGTTCAATGAATTTTGTGCTGAGTTTGGCATACGTAGGGAGCTTACAGCACCTTACACTCCCCAACAAAATGGTGTGGCGGAGCGGAAAAACAGAACAGTGGTTGTAATGGCCAGAAGCATGTTGAAAGCTAAGGGGCTGCCAAATAAATTTTGGGGGCAAGCTGTGGCTACTGCAGTTTACTTGCTGAATATATCACCAACAAGAGCAGTCATGAATCGGACACCATTTGAAGCATGGAGAGGAAAGAAACCCCGGGTAAGACACTTGAAAATCTTTGGTTGTGTAGCTTATGCTTTGGTTCCTTCTAATTTACGCCACAAACTTGATAGCAAATCCGAAAAATACATTTTTGTTGGCTATAGTGCTGAGTCCAAAGCATATAAGCTACATAATCCTTTGAGTGGCAAGGTTGTTATAAGTAGGGATGTCAAGTTTGATGAAGAAGCGAATTAGATATGGAGCAAAGAAAGCCAAACAGCAACTGCAGCACAACATGTGCAGAATCAGAAATGGAAGAATGTGATCACGAACTCGGCGTGCACGAGAACAGCAGTAACAACTCATCTCTGTCACTAACACATTCAACTCCTTCATCTCCTTCATCTCCTGACAGTAGCAGCAATTCAACTACAGGAAGTGTGAAAGATACATATGATCACACTCCGAAGAAATTCAAGTCGTTGACCGAAATTTACAACTCATGTTCCTTTGCTTTGTTAGTTTCAGATCCAACTACCTATGAAGTTGCACATGAAGTTGTGTGGCAGAAAGCTATGATTGAAGAGATGCGGGCTATAGAGAAAAATGAAACATGGCACCTAGTTGGTCGACCGGAAGACAAGAACATCATCGGGCTTAAGTGGGTATTCCGGACAAAGTACAACTCTGATGGGAGTATTCAAAAGCACAAAGCAAGACTTGTGGCTAAAGGGTACTCACAACAACAAGGCGTGGATTTTGATGAAACTTACTCACCCGTTGCTCGGTTCGAAACAGTGAGAGTCTTTCTTGCCGAAGCAGCTCAATTCCAATTGCCTGTTTATCAGTTTGATGTGAAGTCCGCTTTCCTTAATGGTGATTTGCAAGAAGTGGTTTATGTTTCACAACCTGTGGGCTTTGTTGTCGATGGTCAAGAAGACAAAGTCTACAGGTTGAGGAAGGCTTTGTACGAGTTAAAGCAAGCCCCGCGTGCATGGTACAGCAAGATTGATGCCTTCTTTCAATCCAATGGGTTCACAAGAAGTGAAAATGAGCCTACACTCTACTTGAAGAAGCAAGGTAACGGAGACTTCTTAGTAGTGTGTCTTTATGTGGATGATATGATTTACATGGGTTCTTCTCGATCCATAGTTGATGATTTTAAGCATAGTATGATGAGTCAATTTGAGATGACAGACTTGGGTTTATTGAAATACTTTTTGGGGCTTGAAGTGAAGCAAAGTGCTGATGGTATTTTTGTGTGCCAAGAAAAGTATGCTACTAATTTGTTGAAAAGGTTTCACATGACAAATTGTGAAGTTGCAGCTACACCTATGAATGTCAATGAGAAGTTGCAGCGTGAAGACGGGACTGCTCATGCTGATGGGAGACTCTACCGGAGTCTAGTTGGTGGGTTAAACTACCTTACACACACTAGGCCAGATATTGCCTTTCCGGTAAGTACGGTGTCAAGATATATGCATAATCCCACTAAGCAACATTTGGGTGCAGCTAGGAGAATACTTCGCTATGTGGCAGGAACTTTGAAATTTGGCATTTGGTATACTAAAGTGCTAGATTTTAAGTTGGTTGGTTTCACTGACAGTGACTGGGCAGGCTGCCTAGACGATCGAAAGAGCACTTGAGGTAATATTTTTACCTTAGGCTCTGGAGCTATCACTTGGAGTTCAAAGAAGCAGGAGACAGTAGCATTATTGTCCTTTGAGTATGCAGCAGCTACTGCAGCGGCACGACAAGCATTATGGCTACAGAAACTTCTTGGTGACTTTTATTATGAGCAAAAGGATGGTACGGAGATACATTGTGATAATAGGTCTGCAATTGCTATGTCAAAAAATCCTACTTTTCATGGTAGAACGAAGCACGTTGATGTGAAGCGCCATTTCATCCGGAAGCTCGTAAGTGATAAGAAGATCATACTAAAGTTTTGCGGTACAAATGAGCAAGCTGCTGATATCTTCACTAAATCGCTTTCTCAAGCCAAGCATCATTTCTTTAGGTTACAGTTAGGAGTTAGTGACTTTGAATCAAGAGGGAGTATTGAATGAAGTAATTCAAAGCCACTGATAACAGTTTACTGTTACTGTCCAGTGCTCTAACTGATGCATAATAATAGGTGATAGATTAATGATTCACCTTAAATAGGCTTTAATGTATTAGGCTTTTAGTTTTCCTCTCTTCATTTACTGTTGCTTTGTTACTGCTATATATATGCATGCTGTAAGGTCTATTATGGTGTGAGAAATACAAGCAAGCATGTTATAAGCTTCTTTCTCTCCTCATCTCTATATTCTAAAGTAGTCTTTTTATTTCTCCCCAACATTAAGAAGCAATTGTAAGCTAGGAACTTTAGGAGAAACTTGATACATTATAGGAGGTCATTAAGCATGAAAAAACAGATTTGTATGAGGTTGTGGCTGTGTCTTGAATAGATGAGAGGTCAATGTAATGTGAGAACCTTAGTGCGGCTGTGCTCTGCTTTGTTCTTCTGGCCTCTCTCCACAGTCCACACCTGTTCAAGGATGTGATAGTTCTTGTAATACTGTTATTCTTTTGGGGGGACGCATTTCAACCCAGAAGATTGAATGGAAAAGCTTTTACCATTTTCCCCCAGAAAGGAACTTAATTAGAAATTTCGGATTTTGAACGATTTTGTCATTCTGGTTCAACCCTAAAAGTCTAAAACCCACAAAATAGCCAAAGATCTACAAAAGGAATGCCAGACATTTTCCAACCCACATGTCCTCAAAATTTGAATGACATCTATAAAGCTCCATCACAGGGGCATACTACATTTCAACTTCGTAAGCCTTAAAATATTTAGCCATAAACAAGTCAGCAATCTTGCAACATAGGGACATGATTGCAACAAGGCCTCCTTATGGAGAAACACATACATGAAGGGTCCCGGATCCCCTCTACCTCTCCCAGGCAAATACAAAGCACGATTTATTCAAGTGGAGTGAGAAATGGTATAGAATATACTCATCAATATAGCAAAAGAATTTTTTGTCAGATAAGACCCTTTTAAGTGGAGTGAGAAATGGTATAATATATACTCATCAAAATCAATTAAAACGCAAAACGCTAGAGTTGAAAGAATTTAAGTGATTGAGCAAAAAAAGAAAGCTCTCAATTAATTGAACTTAGAGTTTCTCAAAACAAAAAATGAAGAGAGAGGGAAGGATTACCTTTGCTTGCTCGTGAAGGAGAGCTGAAGTTCTCTAATAGGGCTTCTTTGCTCTTCAAATTTGGGGGAAGTGTAAAAAGAAGTTAAATGGGAGAGAAGAGGGAGACTAGGGTTTGGTGGGGTAGTTGGGTTAGCGACAGAAAAAGGCACAAAAGTAGTTGGTTGCAGTTTCGTGAAGTTTTGGCCGAGGTTTCTCAATCTGGACGGAATATGGTAATTTGGCCGGAATCTTTGTAAGTGGTATCCCTCAACAAATTTTATTAGCTTAATAGGTCTTTCCTAACAACAAAAAAAGTTTTTATTAGGACTTTCCTATTAAAAGGCCTATTTTAATTGGTCTTATCTGACAAAAAGTTCCAAGAGAAATGAATAAAAACAAGAACAAAAAACAATAGACATATTTGTTGTTGCAAAACAGAAATGTACGGAAGACCTAGGATGGCAACACAGTTTGCTTTAATTACAAAACTATTAAAGATTATACGAGCAATTCTATGGCTGTTATGAGAACCTTAGTGATGGAAGGAAAATTTGTCTTTTGTAAACCACATGCAATATCACTTTCCCGATGACTTCTCATCTGAATTTGGAAAATGAACTACAGAATAGAAGCAAAGAAAGGAAGGTCGCAAATGAAACCTGAAGACAAAATGGTCTCAATTAAACAACGGAAGAAAAAATAAGAACTTCATAATCACTTTGGGTGACACTGTAGAAGGCAGACAATTAGTTGGGACATCTCAATAACAGACAGCTTTATATACTTTTGGTAGAGGTTCTCAACTTCTCACACCATATGATATGTGAAGGAAACATGACAGGAATGAGTGATTTTCTTAAGCCATAGCCTACCAATCTACCGAAAATCATGATTCAGACGCTGCTACACTTTTCCTGATCTTTTAGCTGGCAAAGTCTCTTCTACATTCACGCATTCATGATGAAATTTTATGAGAAAGCCCCTCTTCTGCAAAAAGAGGGAGAGCATGATGAGGGGCGGTTCAGCGGTTCGGCCTAGTTTTACTCCATTATTGTCACCACACTAACTTCTTAGCCTTGACTACATTCAGCCCCTTTTCATCCTCAAGTTGCAAATTTAAGAGAAATTATAGGCGATATTAAAAATTGATATAACCTCTAATATTGAACTAGAAACACTGATTACACACAACTGGCCAACAGGGTTTCAGTATGGTAAATTATGAGCACATATTTCCACTTCCAAGAAAGAAATAGAAGTTATCTCGAAAAAACACCTTTGTGTAGTGATAACTAGAAGATCAAGGGAGAAAAAAATTCTATAAGAAAATATCAATCTCTGACTAATCACAAGATTTGATGCTTAAGATAGGTATTGTGCTTAATGCCATTCACAGAAGTGGCTAATAGAGCACGAAACCAGATCAGTTTTTATATGAATATATGCAATACCTCTGTTTTTGAATCTATTCCGTAAATGCAGAAAACATTTCTCAGAGGTGGTCTGTCCCAAGGAGTGAGTGGATTCAAAACAGGATCTCCATGATATGACCTGAAAAAAGAATATTAGAGATAAAACAGTTGTAGAAAAAGGAATATTGTACAGTTATATAGCTGAATTAGGTGTAGGGTTTTCCATCCAAGGACTCACGTCATTTAGTGTTAGATAAACTACAAACATCGGCCCAAATATTAACTATGCCACTCATAGTTCGAAAATGTGATTTCGGTCACGGTCGTGGTAACGGAATTGACGTGGTTTCCGTACCGCTAAGTATCGTCCGAGACCACAAGATCTCGCATGAATCGGCCTAAAACACGGTTTTTTTACACCTTTACAACGAGGGTAGTATCGGTTCGATAGATTTGAAAACCTTTTTAATACAGCCTTGTTTTGACACCATGATACCTCTTTAGCCCTTTCCAAATTAGCAGAGATTCAAAGAAATCTGAATTCTGAACACTCTTTTAGGGCTACATCACCTGCATGGTGCCAATCAGCAATAACAGTCTACTATAGCTAGTGGTTATTTAACTGTCTTTGCCACACAAAAAGAGACTGCAAATGGAAAAGGAGCAGGAAAAAGGTATGAGAAACAGAGAAAGTATGAAACGAATCATATTGTACCTCTTGCAATATTGAGGATCAGTAATGCACATATGTCTATCACCTAAATTTCATGAAATATTTAGGCATCTTGATACCTTCAAGATTCATCACATTAGAGGAGAAGCAGCAAGAGCTAAGGACGGCATGTTGCAGATAAGAGAAAGGGCTGTTAGTTTCATTATTTAAGGAGCAGAAAGGAAGTTGGGGCACAACGTTCCTGGAAACAGGGCTACGCTTTGGGAAGAGCACTTTGGTGATATGGTTAACCACTACTACATGACTCTTTCCTTATTATTCTTGGTACAAAAGGTAAGCTAATAATCTCTTTTAAAGTAAATAGAAAATTGATCAAGAATAACAATATATAAAAATAATGTCAAGACGAATTGGAGTCCTCAGAGAAGATCTTAGCACACAAGAACAGACCAGTCAATCTGCATACCAGTTAACGAGAACAGCAAGAAAGCCCCATATGATCGTAGCCAAAGGGACATGAGAAAAACAAGGCCAGCCCACAAGAAACACAATATGCAACCTCATCCAGAAAATATTTTCGTTAATTTGTAAGCCACAAACCCAAAAACATTGCCACGAAAGCAGTTTGGAGTTTGGACTGTGTTTGTTACTTGCCTCTGCTAACAACAACAACAACAACACTATCAAAGCCATAGGCCTAAAAGAGTGAGGTTGCATACACAAACCAAGATGTCCTCTCTACGGCGCACCAAAATGAATCTTTCTTCTTCATCCACTACTATGCAGTACACCGTAATCCTGGAGACTAAATAATTTTATGTCAATTTTTACCCTTTCCTCCAAGGAATTTTTGGTTCACTCTAACTTCTTTTAACTTCTCTAATGTCCAACTCTTCAATCTTGATTCTCTAAAGTGGTGATGTTGGCATTAAACATGTCCAAACCAACACACTCATTACTCTTTCATCTAATCCTCAATAACTGCCACTCTGACCCTTGTGGATCTATTGCAGACACATATCTTCTCGTATAACATGTCAACCTCAACCTACACAAACCTACACAGCCCTGCCACATTCATTTTCCAAACATGATTTTTCTTGAACCCAAACTAAGTACACATCAAAGCAAGATGAACTGTAGTCATATGAAATTCATTTTTAGAGGCTTTAAAGGCAAGAAGAAGGGATCACGAGCAAGTGAAACTAGATCCTAGGCGGAAAAAAATCTCTGTGAATACCTCCATTCTTGTAGCTGTTAGCCCCCAAAGAATTTAAAACATTCACTGATAGGTAGTTCCTTCATCTAGTTGCACCATATCTTGATCAGGGTCCTATTTCAGAACTAAAGTAGCACTCCAAATATTATAGTTCACTTCAACGACCGCAATCATTGTCTCCAATGTTTTATATACTCATTCACTAAAACAATATCATTTGCATAGAGTATACATCATGGTACTTTATCTTGTATAGACCTTGTCTACGAGTCAAGATCCGTTGAAGATCTATAGCAGGAAAGGAGTAATTGCAGATCAATGTACCCCAATCATAATAGAGGATTCCACTGACAATCTTGCACGTGTTCTAGCATTTGTTCTCACGTCCCAGTATAAAACCTTAGGGAGATGTATTGGCGTGACTAAAAAACTTTTGTGTTAATGCTCACTAATGTATGTACCTGAGTCCCCCGGCATTAGCCTTCTCGTCATTGATCATTGATCAAACTCGTGAAATTTCTTATTCTCTTAACAAGTATTTGCTGCATGAGTTGTCCCAAAATATGAATGGCTGCTATAGATTGATCTCTCAGGCATAAATGCAAGCCTTATTTCCCACTTCCTCAGTCTATGCTCGATAACCTTTTTTCACGTAGCTTGATGGTGTTACTCATTAGTTTCATCCCTGAGGCTTTGAGCACTCTTGCACATCTCCTTTCCTCTTGCAAATTGGAACTAAAGTACTCTTACTTAGTTCCTCTAGCATTATGTTAGTTCTCCATAATTTTATTGAGTAGGTTTGTTATTCATTCGACACCCACATGGCCACATCACCTATAAATCAACACGATTCAACAACAATCCCGTTCGAAATAATTGATCTCTATAGATAACGTCATGATCCCTTAGATACATCTCTTTTCATATACCAACTTGACCTCCATTAAAGAGATCATCAAAATTCCTTTCATCTACTCTTAAAGCTTTCTATCCTAATTTTTTTTTTGCCTGTGATAGCCTTCACCATATAAAGATCTCCAGTCGTCATTTCCCTTCCCCAGCATCTTGTACATATCTTTCTTATCTCATCCCCCCCCCCCACCCACCCACCCACAAATCAACAGAGCTTACATTATAAGTACTTCAAAAGTCGCACTCAAGAGCCCTAAAGGTTGAAGTTTTCTCAATGACCTCTATAGTTTGCACCAAAAAAAACCCATTTAAAGACAAGAGGCCAAATTTAACTCATCATCCTCCTCCCATCCGTGAAGATTGGTATGGGCTCCAATGTACATGATGGTGAGAGTGATTATGCTGTCCCTTGTGAGAGAGACAAGTTGAAGTGTCACTTATGATCATAGCGACAACACTAACGCATCACCGCCAATGAAAGAAAAGCTTGCTATGCCTCACAAAAACATCACCAAAACAAAGCTTCAAAGAATCTCTTAACCATCCACATTTCACAGTTGAACAACGTGTCATTAAGGTGAGGAGGTCCTTGTTGGTTGACGACCACTTGATTGTCATATATGCTTGCAATAGCTGTGTAATTTAGGATCTTTAGCCATTTTGGGTATTGCATTTATATCCCAGCCGGTATTAAGCATCAAAAATAGTAAAAAGCGAAAAAAGAGAATTTTGCAAGACATATGATCTTGAGTGAATTTCTGTGCGATTTGTTCATTTGTTGAAACTACAGATAAGTGTGTGTTAGCTTTGATAGGATGAATAATGTAGCTCTATGCATTCCATGCCATTACGACATGCCAACAATTTTTACAACTTTCACAATAGGAAGTTTCCCTAACAGGTGCATATGGCCAAGTGTTTCTTAGAGTTGCTTTAGTGGTAACAAAAACCCTATTTCTAATACTGCATGAATACAATATTCTTATTCCCAACGCAAGTCCTTCACGCAAGTCCTAAACTCGGGTTTAAGCAAAAGAGTAAAGAATCCATGTGGGAGCAAGCGGTGAATTTTGGCAATACATGTCCTGGATAGATAAGATACACCTAATTCCGACCAGATACATATGAGAATAGATTGTTCTCTCCTGTTAACACTAATCCCAACTTCCAACCAGATACAATTATGTATTTCCAACTCTACCGCTTCTCATTGAGTGATGGGTTGGAGAAGGTGTGGACTTATAGCATTCATCGGTACTTCAATAACAGGAACCCAGGAGAGACTAAAGTTCTCTCCTTCAGTAGATGCATTCCAAAACATCAATAATCTAGCATCAGATGGAAAAGCATAAACATAAAGGTAAAAGATGGAGTATAATCCTAGAAAACGCATAACTACAAATCAAAGTTTATCCATATCTTTGACAGATGCAGTTGAGGCATTTCCGAATAAACACAAGGAAAAAAATAGAAAGAGGTTGCTCACACAAAAACAAATCAATATCCCAATCTAAGAAATCACAAAGTGCCCCAACAAATTATGAAATATCACAACCATCCCAGTGGGAATCCCCTTGCTCATAAGATCTCCAAACTAAGTGCTAGCTCACAAGATCGTCACTCTCCTCCTCTTCTTCCAGAAATGGCTGAAAATTTCAGTCTCCAAGCATATACATGATGGTAAATATGGAACTAGCCAAAGCAGATCAAGGAAGAGCTTCCTATCCTTCAACAAGAATTGGCTCACTTCCACAACCTACTAAATTGCAGAACTCCGAGAAGACTTCCCTAGAGTTTGAGCCTACAAGACTCTATGTATAGAAGGAAATAGCAAGAACTCAAACCTCCTGCAAAAGACAATTTACTCGATAGAAGACCTCATACTAACTCCTATGACACTAGAACAAATTAAGTCATTATTATACCAAACTTCATAAAGGATCTGGAAAAGCATTCGGGATAAAGTTTGATGCTCTCATATCACCAAGGAAGCCACAGCCCACAGGATATTTGGCATTTATTGAGGGACATATCTCATTTCCAACCACGTAGATAACAAAATAAACAAAGATAGCTAGCAAGAGGAAGCTTACTTTTGCAACTGGTGCAAAAGCCTTTTGCTATCTGGGTCATAGTCCTCTATTGCTTTAAAGAAGGTTCCATCTGATATTTCCCGAGCAGTGAAGGATAATTGAGTTGGAAGACTGCATTCCATGCTAGAATTCTCCATGACATCCACAACAGATGGATAAGCATCAGAACCTAATAATACAATAAACAGACAAATAAGAACTTAACTCGATATAATTATCTAGTTGCATCTTCAACAAACTAATAAGTATGAATTACGAGAACTATAAGTCTCACTATGAAAGGAAGGAATTTCAATGTTGATAAGATTTGTAGGCCACCCTGAATAGTTTTCCTTGAACTCCTCTTCTTCACAGTGATATGCATGATGGATATTCCTGCCCTTCTCAGAAAAGTGCTTCCAGTATTTCTCATCTGTTTTACAGTATTTTGAAAATGGCAACATCCACATTGATGAACCAAAAGAATTGAACATTAAACGAGCAGTTCCCTGTAGGAAAGATCATTTCTTAGGTTAGTAGCTTACATTGAACAATCAAAGCGCGCAGAAACAAGAAACAGAATAAGATTCAGATTTAACTTCTAAGCCTTAAGACCTGTTAGGCCATCATGAATATTGTGATGGATTGAATGCATTATGTGCACAAGTATTTCTGATACGAAGTTCTCTTCCTTCTTTCTTGCGTGCGGTTCCAAAGGGATATTTTCTGGGGTTATCATTAAATGGTGTACAGCTTGTTGGCAGGCAATTTCAGCCAATGATAATTGGCAGGACACTTAGTAACAATTCTTATAAGCCATGTAACTTGGTCTTGGTCTTAAACACTCCAAGGCAGATCCCACGAAAAGAATAGAATTCTCAAGGAGTCTTTACAACTTCGACATCATCCTCCATTAAGTCCAGAGCCAACTTGGCAAAGAGAAACATCATCAAAATTTCCTGTTAGCAGTCACTATGAGCCAAACGGCAGAGAAATAATACTTCTTTTGGATTTTTATCAAAACTATTGAATCCTTAATTTCTTTAGAAGATGTAGTTGTTGGATGTGGTGTAGCTTCTCTTTGAGCCCCTGCTGCAGAGGGATCGACCGACTCACTGGAAATATTCAAAAGACTTTGTCTAAGTGAAGAACATAATGCCTTTTAATCTACTTGCACCCCTCTCTTCTCTTCTACAACGTGAATAATTCTTACACTATAAAGGATATATTTAAATTTTCTACAACTGCTAACTTGACATATAAACTCATATCGATCATTTTTTCCATTCCTGTCTCCCCTTGTTGGTCTCTATTCAAAGAGCGGAAATCCTTGAAATGCTGCTCATACACTGATGTGCCGAACTTCTGAAAGATACATAATCTTGCAGATCCCCAGACAGGAACTTCTTCCCTCAAAAAACTAACACTTGACCGCTTATTGTGCCTCAGCAAAAAATATGGGGTTAAGTTTCCTTTGCCTTTTTCTGGGTTTATTATGTGCAGAAAAAGCAACACACTATTGGAGCTTAAGGTGGACAAATGACTAGTGAAAAAGATACCACCAACACATTAAATGCTCATGGACATTCTAAAAACAGATTGTAGAGACACTAGAAACAACACATAGTTAACTTAAGCTGTCATATATACTACAGGAGCATAGACCAAAAAGAGGAGGAGAAACCTCAGAAACTGGAACACCAAAGGTGCATCCAACAATGGCAGCCTTGATTGTCTCAGTTGCACCAAGAAAAGGGGCTCCTGCAGAAAGCCAAAATCATTCACATGTTTGCAGATAGATAACTGCTTTAAGATAAATGGTTAAGCCAGATAAATGCTTAAGCAAGCATACCAACAGCAAAATAGGCATGTATGTGTTTGTCAAGCCAATTCATATATTCTTTTGGAGCTATTTCAAGCTTCAACCACTCTAGAAAGTACCGGAAAACAAGGTTTCCAAGTGAATGAGCATATACTAATGAGGGGCCCCCACGAAGTTTGTAGGCAGTTTCAAAAGTCAGCCTGCAACATCAGTGGAAATTAAAACATGGGTAGAGAAAGTGAAAAGAGGGAAAAGAGAGCATAGACCAACTACTAACAACAAAGGTTTAAGGAATATTAACGAAACTAAGTAAGAAGCCATCAACACTACTAACTTTAGAAGAGAGGAACAACCATACCCACAAGCCTAACGCGGCTTCTAATTTCTGAACATGACTGAACTTCATAGTTCATATGAATATGGTGACATGTATTGCGTGGGAAAACCAAAGTGCTAAAAAGGGAGCTGCAGAAATTGGGCATTTAATAGGACAAGAGAATAAACAGCCAGGAACTAACCCATTTATTTACCTTTAATCATAAATTAGATAACGCATCATCCTCTTCATCATACATTTTTTTTTTGTTTATTTCATATTTTTCTCCTTTGGAGGGTGAGCTGGTCAGATTTCACTAATACAAGATGAGCTCTGAAACTTAGCTCCTGAAGAGAGTCTACCAACAAATTAACATCTTTGCGAACTGGTTTTCACTACCCAAACCCACTCCCACCTCTCAAAAAAATTAAGGAAAAATAAACAAATTATTTCTTGATGAAAATGTCCATTACAACAATCTGGTCCTCGAGATAAACGAGTAGAAGATTCATGGATCCTCTACTAGAGGGAGGAAAGATAGAGGAAAATCTATACAACCCTGCATTCCTTATTTTTAAGGTTATAGTTACAAATTAAAGACGAAGTTATTTTACTGGTATCCAAAACTAGCAAGAAATAATGCACAGAAACTCCAAGATAACAAGTAATAATGCATTGGTATTTCAAGTGACAGATCGTATGGAATTGGAGAGTTAGTTAAGTGGGCAAATAACAAGACATGGAGGGAGTAGTAGTCAATGAACTGTGATACAAGCTTCCAGAATAGCTCCAAAATATTAAATTTTTCCCATTATGTTTACCAAAACAAAATTACAACGAGAGCCAAGGAAGACAACAAGTACAGGTGAGAACCAAAGCCGGGAGAGGGAAACTAAACAGGGTCCACGTCCAACATTTCAGTCGTCTGTATGCGAATACACTAATAATTTATTTAATCAAAGGAACACAACAACATATACAGGACCATACTTGTTGGCAGGAAGATAGTAGCATCAGGAAAATTACGATTAAGGTGTTGTTTGGTTGACATTGTTTAGCATAGGAAGTTAAAATTCCTAGGAATTGGATTTCTGTGGTCTTATTTGGTTGGCAATTTCATGGGAAGTAGAAATTCCTAGGAAGTTCCACTTCCCACAAAATGTAGGAAATTACTTACCTAGGGGGACCTAGGCAAGTGGAAATTCCCATTTCCCATGAATCACCAAACAACATTTAGCAATTCCTAGGAAATACAATTACATGGGAAAATTAAGTTCCAAGGAATTTACACTTCTTAGATTCAACCAAACAAGCACTAAGTATAAGATTACTCATATTCTAAATTATCTGAAACGCAACATTTAAGGAACATTATTTTTTATTCTTGTCTTCTTTTAGCTGTTTACAAGCATTTTTAGCATTAAAACAGTCTATTCATAAGTCAGCAGAGCTTAATATTCCACGATAACAAGAAATAGAAATTAATCGTTCGATGTCTGCTCGTTCTCCCCTCTTCAATTCCCAATGAACAACATGATCTTGACCTATCATTTGTTCAATTTGTTCGATCTGATATTTAGTTAACTCTTTTATCTTAATTTTATCACTGATACCTAATCGGCTGATCACTTCAATCTCCAGAAAGGACTTTGAGTTTTCTAAATTTTTCTGGGTTCTTAATGTTTTCTTAAGCTTATTTATCGAAGCTAAGTCATTCATTACAAGAGAAAACAATTTCATCCACATAAACCAGAAGAAGGGAGCCTCTGGCTTCGACCTTCTTATAAACATTGAATGATCCGATTGACTTCTTTGAAAGAACCCAAGCGTAAACAATAAGAATTTGACTACGCCCAAGAAGAAGTTTTAATCAGTAACAAATGTTGTGTTCTTGAAATAATAGGATATATACATACTTGAGTTTGTGGAAATAAAGGTCTCGTTCCTCAAGTTTCGAAGGTGATAGTCTCCAATCATAAGGAGCAGCAATTATTGCATTGGCCTCTATACCAAACTCAACACACCATTTGACCCATTCTTTCCACACAGAGGAGAGAGGACCTGACAAAAAGGAGCATCACAAATTATATATAGATCATAACATTTGAAGATCAAATACTTTCTCTAAATTCATGAAACAGCAAGGACAAGCAGATCATTTGCAACAATTTTGAAGTGTACTTCAAGTTGCAGGATTCTATTGGGTTTATGTAGCAATCATGGGTTTTTAAATAAACTTAAACACTGGTCAAAAAGGATAGCCAGCAGTCAGTTTAGGTTAACAAGTCAAACCTCTATAAAGATTTTAGGTTCTCCCACACTTCTGATAGGGAAGAGTGAACTATGTAAAGAAAGTAGCTTACAAATACATTAACTATATACCTGTTATATAGCCTGGGTCAAGTTCTGTTATTGCCGAGAGTTCACTATCAGGCCTTGACTTGCATTCAGGGTGATCTGTCTGGTTGTAAGGCTCTAGCATAACACATTTGAGCCAGCAATTTACAGCAGAGAGTAGCTGCAAATGAATGTGAAAGCTTTATATCTGTTTTAATCCATTATGCGATCCTTTTTCATTATATTAATCAAATAAGAAACTACTTTCCATCCCTTACAAACCAAAACAAAGGAAAGTGGAAAAACTAATTTTCCGGGTTTTCCTCCCAACCAAACGGAGATTTAAGGTTTCTAAAAAGCAATATATATTCTGCAAAAAGGAAAATTGAAGAAAGTGAACGAAATAATGAAGAACCAAAAGCAAAAAGCATCCAAAACACAGCCCTACATAACAGTATTATCTGAAATAAGTTGACCACACCCACACAATCATGAATTCATCAGTACCTTCTTCATTATGATTATCATCCGCATGTATTGCATTCACTTTCTGCAATTCTCTCATATGATGAAATAATATAAACAAACTATATTAATGATTACAAAATTCTCGATAAATTTTTTGCTCACAAACTCTTATCCCTCCCACCCAACCTCTCACCATTCACAAACTCTTGTAAAGCTTTGTTTCACTTTTCCCTCTCAAGAACCATTCATGGGTTTTTTTTATTGTAATCTAACCCCTAACAAACTCTTGTAAAGGACTTTTCTTTTAAATCTCCCCCCTGCCCCTCATGAGCGCGCGCTCATGGAGGCAAGGTTTTTTTTTTTTGACAATCTCACCCCTCTCAAACTCTTATGAAGGTTTTGGGTTTATGGTGTTCTATCTCACCCCTCACAAAAAGCATTATCTAATTGAAAAAAATTACGACAATCAAAATTTCCGAGTACTAATGACACTAAATTTGATCAAGCCAGAAATGGGTGTCTAAAAACAATTGAGATGATGATAATAAATTAGAAAAAATGAATTGTTTTAATGAAGGTTTATGGTTAAATCTAAGTCCTCACAAAATGCATAATGTGATTGAAAATATTACGACAACAATAAAAAAAAATCCGAGTAGCAATGACAGTGCATTTGATGAAGCGAGAAATGGGTGTCTAAAAACATAGAAATAAAAATAGAAATGAAGATACCTTGGTAGTGTCAAGCCAAACCAAATCAAGAGGATTAAAATCAAGAGGAGAATAAGGGCAGTCAAGAATAGACCAAGCTCTGAGCTGTGTAGATGCAAACCCAGGTATTATTATACCAGATAGCTTCTTAAAGTCTCCTCCTTTAAACTCTTCACCCTCCACTAATGTGAATGTTAACCCTCCTTCCATAATTCCCACAATTAACAACAATGACACAATTAAAAAGCCTCGCATTTTGAGCTCCAACAAGTGTGGACAGAAGAAAGATGAATTATGATGATGCAAGGGTTCGTTATTTCGTTGGTTGGTTGGTTGGTTAATCAGGGATTAGTTTGTTTGTTTAAAATGTTCTGCCATTGAAGCTCCATAAAGTACGCGAAAAAATATACTACAAGGTACAAAGAAAGGTCCCTTTTTCTTTTCGCACTTCGCAGGTGTTTTTGGAAAATCTGGGAATTTTTTTTGTTATAGTACTTCCTTTTTTTTTTTGATCAATTGTTGTAGTACTTCATTGGTGTCATGATTGTATGGAAAGAAATTGTTAGAAACAATTTTATTAAATATTTTTTTTGAGAAGCAACTTTATATTTTCCTATAAATAACTTTGTACTTTTTCCATATTAAATTAGATGTTATACTTTTTTTGCGGATTCTAATCTATTATTTTTTTTATAGGAAAAATTGACAAGAACAGTCCAAACTATTAGTCATCTTCTATAAACAGGTCAAACTATTGATTATCCATGAACAGTCCAAACTATGACCTCCATCTTCTGAAAACAGTCCCGTTGACCTGTTTACCTGTTATAACAGGTAAAACTTAATTATTTTTATTTTTTTCGATTTTAATAACTTTTTAATTAACTTAAAAAAACAAAAAAAAACCAAGCCACCCCCACCCCCACTCCTTACCAGCCACCCCCACACCCACCCACCTCCATACCCACCACCCGAACCCACCCACCTCCACGCCCAGAACACCACTACAACCACCCAGATTACCATCAAAACCACCCAGAACACAACTGGAACCACCTAGACACCAGCGAAACCCCTTAAAAACCACCGCAATCACCTAAAACACCACCGCAACCACCTAGAAAAACACCCTCAGTCCATCGCGAACCCCTACTTCTTCTTCCTAGTAGCATCATCAACAATACTATCATATTCATGGCTGCTTCTCTTCAAAACTTTAAACAACGACTGAATTAATGAACTTGACCTCCATTATCGAATCAGGGCCTTTCAACAAATGGATAGAACTCCTATCCGTCTCCAATATCGGCATCAGCAAATGGGTAAATCTCCTATTCGAAGCAATGCCTGCCACTCTCTTTATCCCTATCGATGACAACATCCTTCAACCTTTAATGGCGGCTCCTGCTCCTTTTCATCACCAATTTCATCACCAACAATTCACCACCAACCTTTAACCTTCGTCTCTTACCCACTGGCGCTCAACCCCATACCTTTCTCCCTTATTTCATCACCAACAATTCACCACCAATTTCAGCATAATGGCGCATTACTCACGATCCTCGATCTCTTCCGAAGTGAGCTTATTTCTGTTCATGGGGTTGAGGGTGTTCTTCATTTGGATTATGAACTAGATTAAGCGAGGAAAGGATAATTGAGAACGACGGATTTGTGCCAAGCAGGTACTTGTCGTGTTTGTTAACTGGATGTGGTAGATGTGGTGGTTGCTAGGGAGGGGGGGAGGTGGAGAGAGAATGAAGGATGGGCTGATGGGGTTTCCATGGAGGGAGGACTCTGGAGAGAGAGAGTGGAGATGGGTGAGTGCTAGTGAAACAGAAGAAAAAAAAGGGAAAAAAGTAAAAATTCATTAAACAGTCACGTGCTAGTCACGTGACTTAAGTTTACCTGTTATAACAGGTAAACAGGTCACTGGGACTGTTTTCAGAAGATGGAGGTCATAGTTTGGATTGTTCCTGGATTATCAATAGTTTGGCCTGTTTATAGAAGATGACCAATAGTTTGGACTGTTTTTGTCAATTTTTCCTTTTTTATATGAGAAAGGTAGAGAGGAAAAAAAGAAGGGAGCCCATGTGGACTGTGGTAGGAGAAATATAGAGAAGGAAAAACTAAATAAGAAAGTGTAACATCTAATAAGAAATTTTCTTATTTGGAAAGTGTAGCAACTAAAAAACGGAGGAAATAAAAAAAATTGTGACAAATGACATTTAAACGTTATTTAAGATATTTCAAATATAGTCAGAAGAAAAGTATGTACATTCTTCAAATAATCACCATAAGAAGATGCATTGATACCTAATGAAGGTAAATTATTTTCAAAAACTAATCTTAAGAAAATCAAAGAGTAAGAATTAATTTTTCAAACACTGACTGTAAAAAAATTATGGCAATCAAAATCGATTTTGAAAAAGCCTATGATAGGCTTAAATGGTGCTTCATTCGTGAGACGTTAACATAAATGCATTTCCCGCAAATTATGGTTGACGTCATTATGGAGTGTGTCTCCACGAGTACCACGACTTCTATGAGAGTTTTATGGAATGGAGAGCCCTCGACTGAATTTCGACCTCCGTGTGGCATTAGCCAAGGAGACCCACTCTCCCCTTGTAACACCCCGACAATTCTCTCTTTATAAAACATATATATTCCGAACTAAAATAGATAATCATCAAGGCATTATCGCCAGTGTGAAAAACGTATCAGCTTACTCAGAGGATTGCAGCGGGAAAACATTAAATATACTTTAATGAATACTTAAACATAGTAATTGTCAAACTAATATCCAAACCTCGAAAGTAATTCAAAACCAATCAAAACATTTTAAGAATAAATAATCCATAAAACAATTTAATTAAAATAAAGTAAAGGTAGGAAGCAAATAAGAAAATGAAACGATCTCCCAACTTCGCTTCCCAAGTCCCAAATGAATATTTGAGATGATGCATCATGCCTTTAAACCTGTAGGCAAATACTCAACTGAAAGCTGCTCGCCAATAAAGGGTCGTCACAGGATCAATAGGCACACCCATGATCGACACACAGAAAAGCACATAATCAGGAAAGATGAGTACATACGTAAATAAAATAAAATAAAACACGAAACCTAATCATGATACTACTAAGCAATAGAACATGATTAATAAATATACCTCAAGACTTCAACTCGTAAAATAAGACTTGACTTCACAAGACATACAACGTGATAAATAGTTAGTAAATTGAATAGACAATGGATCGAGTTGTCCAATCAAAAATCAGTCTTCAAAATGAAAGATCGAGTTACGGGCGCGATTCTGTAACCCCTTGACCAACGATATCGAGGAACCTTTAGAAATAAAAATAGGGTACGGTGATCAATCCGACCCCAAGAAAAGCCATGGGCTACCACCATGCACTCCAAATCATACTAGTCCAGAACTTCAGACGTGCACAAGTCTAAAGCTATTGCTATTCACTTTCACTTTAAGTATTAGTATGTTATTCGGTGTTGGACCCTAAACAGATAACCAACACGTAACATAGATACAACAAAATATTCCTCTTTTATCTTATGATTTAATAAGTGATTAAACAATTCCAATTGACCAAGAACTAATCCTTCAAATTTATTTGTTGACTTAAATCAACAACCAAATGTCCAATGACAATAAATATACATATCCTACAAAGCCCTCGGTCTTTGCAAAGTAGTAATATAACCATAACCAATAATAATCCAACTTACTCACAAAGTCTTCGGCCTTTGAGAAGTAATAATATATCCATTAAGGGAAACAATACCAAAATCCATAATCCAATAATATAATAATATTAATCCACATCACACGATGGATCAAAATATAAATACTTTCAAACAACATGCTTGAATCAAACATCCATTCAATCATGTAATAAATTATAAAGGCAATTAACATGCTCAACAACACGTAGTTCTAATTTAATAGCCATGTATGAACCATAAAAGGGTTCCTTATACACGATAGTATAAATAATCCTAATCCTTAGGACATGACACTAGTCTAACACATAAGGACATGTACGTACCTTGTGTAGACAAAGTGAGAGACCACTTTATAACTCTAGAAATCGCCTAAAGTAAATTCTCCGCCAAAAGAAAACACAAAAACCGGATTTACGAGTAAAAAATGGCAGCAAAACTGTCAAACTTCCTGAGGCCTCAACTGGTAGAATACTAATCAAAATTGAGTGATTCTTGAGCCTAAATTCAAAAACTTTTCGAGATCTACAACTTTGCAGAAGGAAGTTTTGTCTAAAACAACCGGAACTATCAGAAATCTGGCAATCAGATTTGGGAGTAATGAAAAGATGTAAAAGAGAATTAAGAGAGAGAAGAGTGGCGGTGGTGGTGCTGGCGGCTATTGTCGCGGCACACGAGAGGCAGTGCTGGCGCTAGTGGCGGCAGCACACAAGCAAGAGGGAGGTGGCGTGTGGTGGTGCACGGCGCCAGAACCAAGGGAAGAAAAGAGAGGGAGGGCGGACGAGTGAGAGGAGAGGAAAAAGAGAGAAAATAAAAGTGTTCACCTTTGGGGTTTGGGGGGTATTTATAGGTTTTGCCTAAAAACCTATGGCACTTAGGTTACACTTAGGTTTGGGCTCAAGTTGATCGAAACTTAAACAAATGGTTTGGGCTCCTCAACCCAACATTAAAATTATTTTAAACATGACCCAAAACCTTTAAATAAAATATTCAAATACTTAAATGCAACCCCATAAATATTAATGATTATTTAAAATGTTTAAACAAACATTTGACTTTCAAAATAGTCAATACTTAAATAATTAAATAAAAATAAATATGAAAATGATTATAAGTATACTTTAAATATATTTATAAAATTCATAAAATTACGGGGGATTACACTCCTTATCTTTTTGTCCTTTGTAGGGAAAGGTTAAATCAAGTGACAAAGGAAGGCGAGCAATGGAAACCAATTCGAGCAAGTACGAATGCGTTGCTTCTCTCAAATCTCTTCTTCGCAGACGATATCATGTTGTTTGCGGAGGCATAGATGGAGCAAGCTTATGTTATTTGTGAATATCTTCGACGCTTTTGGCAGGGCTTTCGGTCAGTTTCTCCAAGTCCAGAGTGTTCTTTTCAGGTAATGTACCTGAGGAGAATAGAAAACTGATTTGTGATAAACTGAGCATGGATGCCACTACTGCATTGAGCCATTATTTAGGCATGCCTACATTGTCGAGTAGAGTGACAAGGGAAACGTTTAGCCAACTTTGTGAAAAAGTTGATAGAAGACTTGCGGGTGGGAAAATGAAGGACTTATCCTTAGCGGGAAGAATCACTCTAGCAAAGTCCACCCTGTCTACGATAGCTAGCTACTCGATCCAGACGGTGAAACTTCCTAGAACAGTTTGTGATAACGTTGACAAGAAGGTTAGAAGATCCATTTGGGGTGGAAAATGATGAGAAAAGTCGTTTTCATCTCTGTTTCGGGTACAAGAAACACAGTAAAAATGTGTAGTTCGGGGGAGTCCAAATCCAGCTAGGGTAGTAACTAGTAACAAGTCCAAGGTCTTTGAATTTCCGGTACCTGCAAAACCGAGTACGGTGAACTACCCCGGGGATGTTCCCGGGATCGGCTCTCCGATGCTTAAGTCAAATCTGATCTGAGAAGGTCAGAGAGTAGTACAAGTAAATGCTTTGGAATGTGTGTAAAAACGTACTTGAATGATCAGATGAAAGTACTATTTATAGGTAGTACTGAGGTGATGTCATCTGGTGAAGATGATGATGTCATAAAAGCCTTTTTGTTAGTGGGCTTGACTGAAGGCCTGTACTTGCTAGCCTGAAAGGTCCTTAGGGGTTAAATGGTAATTTTGCCCCCTAAGGGTATTTTAGTCATTTCACCGGTTAGGAGGCCATGACTGGAATGGGCCCAAACATTAGCCCCACGCTCTACGTTGTTGTTTTGGATCATGATGAAACTGCGATGTGGAGCGGAATGGTCTGCCTTTGCTGTTGAGAACTCGACGTACCCCAAGTGGGGTTGGCTTTGTAAAAAATTCTAACGCCCTCAAGGTGGGGGAGCCCCTGAAAAAATTCGAACGCCCTCTTAAAGAGGAGTTCTTTTAAAATTCGAACACCCTCTTTAAGAGGGGTTCTGAAAATTCGAATACCCTCTTAAAGAGGGGTTCTTTCAAAATTTGAACACCCTCTTTAAGAGGGGTTCTGAAAATTCGAACGCGCTCTTAAAGAAGGGTTCTTGTAAAATTCGAACACCCTCTTTAAGAGGGGTTCTGAAAATTCGAATACCCTCTTAAAGAGGGGTTCTTTCAAAATTCGAACACCCTCTTAAAGAGGGGTTTTGAAAATTCGAACGCCCTCTTAAAGAGGGGTTCTTTTAAAATTCGAACACCCTCACCCTCTTTAAGAGGGGTTCTGAAAATTTGAAAACCCTCTTAAAGAGGGGTTCTTTCAAAATTCGAACGCCCTCCCTGAGAGGGGTTCATCAAAATTCGAACGCCCTCCCTGAGAGGGGTTCATCAAAATTCTAACACCCTCCCTGAGAGGGGTTCATCAAAATTCGAACGCCCTTTCAGAGAGGGGTTCATCAAAATTCGAACGCCCTCTGTGAAAAGGGTTTTAAAAAACTCGAAGGCCCTCTTTAGAGGGGATTTCTTAAAAACTTTAAAACTCATGAGGGATTCACTTGAAAATTCGAACACCCTCTCTTGGGTATGTGAACAAAACTCGAACACCCTCACCTGGGTATGAACAAAAAACTCGAATACCCTCTCTTGGGTGTGAACAAAACTCGAACACCCTCACTTGGGTGTGAACAAAAACTCGAACACCCTCACTTGGGTGTGAACAAAACTCGAACACCCTCACTTGGGTGTGAACAAAAACTCGAACACCCTCACTTGGATGTGAACAAAACTCAAACACCCTCTTGGATGTGTCAATAAAAACTCGAACACCCTCATTTAGGTGTGAGATGGTCCTGGTTAGGGCTAATTGAGCCTTATACTCATCTTGATACTTCAATGTAGCCTGGTTAGGGCTAATTGAGTCCATACTCATTTTGCTCGAAGGGGGGTGCCTTATATAAAGGGCTTTGTATACTTAGAAAATATTTCAGAAGTATTGGATTCAAAGAACATCCTTGAATTTGCTCGAGGTGGCTCAGTCAAAGAGTTATTCCTATGAAGAGTTCGAGGTAGCGCAGATGAGGGGAGAATTGGTACAACTGAATTTCTTCGAAGTAGCCCCGGTGAGGGTCAACGATTTGAAAGTCAACTATATACTCCTTTGTAGTCAACCGTATTTTGACCGATATTTATACGTTTTAACCGTATACATGACGTATCGCATTAAACCTCCCTCTACTATTTGGCACGAACTCCCATGTTGAGTAACTGTTCATATTAGAGGGGTTACTGTTCAGGGTAGGTGAGATATAAATATTTAACATGTTCCCTCATTTACTCACTTTGCAACTTCTCTCTCTACTTTCTCTCTCTAATATTCTCTCTTTCAAAGAAGCCCTTTGCTTTCTTTGCTTGCTGCTATCAGAGTGCGTCGAGTGCGAGGAATCTCCTTCCTGTAATTCGGCTAAGGTATGATTTCTCATTCTTGACTTTTTTTCCTTTCTTTAATAAATTCGATAGGGGTTATTGTAATATAAATAATGAACCCTGTCTTCGAACTAAGCGCCTCTCATGCTTTGCCCCTTCCTTATATGCCTTGGGTTGAAACATGGGTAGATGGGGCTCATGTTGTAACAATATCTTATTGGGCCCCGAACTCTGATTTTTTACTCGACGTCGTTCCTATTGTGGAAGAGGAGTGTGAGGAAAACTTCGAGGGACCAGAAGAGTTTTTAGATCATCCCAATAAAATAACGATAGTCTTCCATCCTTCTAAGAGGAGTTACTTAGATTCTTTCATTTCCCTTGGTGTAGTCCAAATAATGGAGGCGATTGATGAGGGGACTTCGACATCTGACCTTTACGAGCCCTGCCCTTCCCCCAACATGAGATTGGGAAAAAGTGGCCACTGGTCAACGGGGAAGTGGCGAAAGGATCTTCAAGGTGGGTTGTCGTTCCTGTCGACCTTGTATGCCATTAAGCTGCCCTATGTGATGTATCCTCCTCAGGTCACCGACCTGATAGTGGTGCCATCCCCTGGGTGCATTGGTGAGTATAAAGCTTATTTCGAGTTGGGTCTGCGTTTTCCCTTACGCCCTCTTTTTAAAGAAATCTTAGAGGCATACAATTTAGCCCTTTGTCAACTTATGCCCAACTCAATAGGGGCAATTGTATCCTTCATTTGTCTGTGCCGTATGTTGGGTGTGCAACCGTCGTTGCGCCTCTGGCGCAACATGTTCAGGCTAAACGAAGTGTTTGAGGTTCTCCATGGGCCTGGTTGGTATTCCTTTCAAGCTAGACATCTTATTATGGTTAAGGATGGACTAAGGGAGGAGAAGTCTTATAAGGTTACGACTGAAACGCCTACCAACCAGGCTCTATTTCGAGGGGAGTTCCTCTTTGTGTTTCGAGGGGACGAGCCATGGGATGTGCCCGTCACTCTATTCGATAGCCCTCCTAATTTTGGCATGAACCTCAATGTGCCTGAAATGGATGCTGAGGAGGCTATTGTGGCCATTCATTGCCAAGCCACGGGGTATCATGTTGATGGGAAGCGAAAGTACAAGACGGATTTTTGGCTGCTCAACGACAAGGACCTGGCTAACGAGCATTTCCTATCGGCTTTGTGTCCCCAGCCTATGACCAATGTAGGGGTCGATTACTCTTTATCTGTTTTTCTTGTTTAAGTATATTCTTGTTTCTAACTCAATCATTTCACTTTTGTAGTACTTGCACACAACCATCTTGACGAAGAGATGAAGAAAAACACTGCAAAAAGTGGTATGGCAGCCATGGCGAGGCTGTCGATTCAGAAGGGGGAACTTAAAGTTCCAAAACCTCCCGCAGTAAGTTCGATCGCCCTACCTAAATCCTATTCTAACTTGCCCTTTTTCTTTGTTCATGCAGAATCTAAAACATAAGCCGAAGGCAAAGTCGGCTCCACCAAAGCCTTTGCCTACTCCAATTGCCTCCTTACCCGACCGTCCTCCTTCAGAGGTCGAGGTCCCAGGTAGTGTGGGGTCAAAAAGAAAAACTCCTGCTTCTCCTTCACTCGAACCCCTAATACCATATCTCAGTTTCCATTTGGGTTCGAGTTCCGGTCCTCTGGACGAGGATGATGTCGAGGAGCCCCTGGTTAAGAAGACAAACTCCTCTTGGTCAGACGACGTCGAGGGTCAATCCGGCGTCGTGAGCATCGAAAGTGCTAGCAGAAAGGCTCTTCGGGCTCGTTACCAACGAGTTCGAGAGGCATTGTTGGTGCCAGGGGACAAAGAGGACATCTCCAAGCTGGGGGCAGCGAAGGAGATCGAAGAACTCAATGAGTGTTGGTTACAGGTTAGCCTTTTAATTTCATGTCTTCGCTCTTTGCTCATATCTTAACTCCGTAACCTAACATTTTCTTGCTGATTTTGCATATGTCTATCCGAATGGCCTACCTTACTAAAAAGGAAGGTCATGATTCGGGTAAGCTGGCGGAAGAGCTAGCACATTGTAAACATGAGCTGTTGGAAGCTTCTCGAAGGGTCAGTTCTCTGAGGTGAAGCTCGAGAAAGCTAAAAGGTTGAACACTGACAACCTCAAGGCTTTCAACAGCCAGAGGACTAGCCTTATCAACAATAAAGAGGAAGTGTCCAACCAGCTTAAAGCAGCTGAGAAGAGGCTTGAGGCATTGCGCAAAGAGGTTTCTGACCTCGAGGGCCAACTAAAAAGTCAAAAGGAGCTGCTCGAGCGTGCCTTGGCCCAACAAGATGACTTGCAGTCGAAATACAACAAGTCCGTCAAGGACCTCAAATAGAAAAGAAACAAGTACATCCGTCATTGGAAGAGGTCTCAGGATGGACTCACCTTCGCTGATCAGAAGGTGGTTGAGGGCTATTAGTCTGCTCGCGATGACATTCGTCGCTGTTTTGAAAAGGCTTTGAAAGACTTGGCTCCTGACTTGGATTTTCAACAAGTCTTGACCAACTACAACGAGCACGAGCAGGCGGCCCTCGACGAATTTATTGCGAAGGAGAAGGGCGAGCAGGGGGCTGGTGATGCTTCGACCTCTGTTGCTGAGGAGGTCGAAGAAGCTAAGGAGGAAGATCAAGCTCCTGCAAACCCTTCGCCTGTTTAAGAAGGTGAGGTTGAGGATGCTGAGGTCGAGGCCGAGGCTGTCGAAGGCGAAGCTGAAGCTGAAGACGCAAGCTACTCGTCTGACTCCTCGTCTGAAGAGGAGGACGTTGACATTGAGTCTTAGATGCCTCAGCTTGCTTTTATGACATCATTGTAACCCAACACTTTATAATTTTTGCATGTTTTGTTCTATGTAACCCAGTGCTTGTAATTCTTGATGGAATGAAATGAGAGTAACTTATTTTGCTTATCTTGTCTCAATTTATTCCTCTTTGCCCTTGTTTTTCGTCCCGCTAGGTCCCTTGTCTTTTTAATGATAAAGTTCGAACACCCTTATAGTTGAATGAATGATAAAATTCGAACATCCTTAGTTGGAGCTTTACAAAAACTCGAACACCCTCAATTTGGTGTTCAGTAAAAAACTTCGATCACCCTTAAGTGGAGTTCAAATAAAAAACGAATCACCTTGAAGACGGGTTCATAAAGAACTTCGACCATCCTTCTTTGAGGTGGTGATCTTTGATTTTTATGACTTGTTAGGTTAACCTGTTTAGGTAATTCGAATGGCATGAAAACAACAACAAGTTCGAAAGACCGGTAAGGTCGTATTTTATTCATAACTTCTTAAACCTGTTAGGTGTAAGGAAACTCGAATGAAATGCAAACAACAACAAGTTCGAAGGACCGGGAAGGTCGAATTTTATTCATAACTTCAAACAAGCCTGTTTGGACCGGCAAGGTCTTTTACAAGTTTTAGAGAAGTAAGTACTACTAATATTTCGACGTACATCACATCAATTTAATCTTCATCTAGACCGGTTAGGTCGAAGCATTATAAGCAATCTGGCTCCTATATTAGCCCCTTAACTTGTTGTGTTGTGCTCAAACATAAATTTTTCTCAAGTTGTCCACATTCCATGGACGAAATAAAGGATCTCCATCCATGTTCTCGAGCATATACGTTCCAGAACGAATCACCTCAGTCACTCGATATGGTCCTTCCCAATTTGGGCTGAGTTTACCGAGGTCTTGCTTCTTTCCCGTAGCTTCAATCTTTTAAAGTACAAGGTCTCCTACTTCGAACTTACTTTCTTTGACTCCTCGATTGAAGAGCGTGGTCATTCTCATTTTCTGAGCAATTGATTTGAGCAATGCATTACCCCTGCTCTCAGGTAGGAGGTCGAGTTTGACGTTTTTTTCTTCCTCTTTCTGCCCATAATCATAGAAAGTTATCCTCGGTGAGGGGATATCTACTTCAACCGGCAATACGGCTTCACTTCCATAAACTAAGTTAAAAGGTGTGTTACTAGTCGCCACTTTAACAGTTGTTTGAGCGGACCATAGTATACCTGGAAGATCTTCAACCCATGATCCTTTCGCTCCATCTAACATCTTCTTCAGCCCTTTGAGGATGACTTTGTTGGCTGCCTCGGCTTGCCCGTTAGTTTGTGGTCGACTGATAGCAGAGAACCTTGTTTGTATGTCAAATCGAGCACAATAGGCTTTAGTAGGTCCACTGTTGAATTGTCGACCGTTATCTGAAATAAGTGCTCGAGGTATTCCGAAGCTAGTGATGATGTTTTGCCATATGAAGTTATGAACTTGGTTATCTGTGATGGTGGCTAAAGGTTCAGCCTCAACCCATTTGGTGAAGTAGTCAACTGCCACCAACAAGAATTTTCTCCCACCAGATGCGGTTGGGAATGGTCCGAGGATGTCCATCCCCCACTGATCGAATGGCAGCACAACTTGCATGGTGGTGAGAGGAGTGGCTGATTGTCGATGCACATGGACATATACTTGGCAGTTATGACACTTTTTGACCATCCCCTTGGCATCTTGCATGACTGTGGGCCAATAATATCCGGCTCGAAGGGCTTTTCCAGCTATGGTTCGAGCTCCTTGATGACTACCACAAGTGCCCTCATGTATATCTCGAAATATTTGTTGGCCTTCTTCGAGGGTCACACATCTTAAAAGTGGATGTGTGAATAACTTTTTTTACAGCAAGTGGTCATGCAAGAGGAACCAACTCGAACGGCGTCGATTCCTTTCCGCTTCCTTTTCATCTTCTGGCAATTTTTCTTCCTCGAGGTATGCACGAATGCTTTCCATCCAATTGTTCGAGCGGTCTATGTTATAGATGACGAGTTAACTATTGATACTTGGTCTATACAATACTTCCCAAGAAATAGTTCTAGGTTCCAGTCCGGATGCTGAGCTAGCCATTCTAGACAATGCATCTGCCTACGGGTTTTCGGACCGTGGGATGTGTTGGATTGTGAACTTGGTGAACTTTTGCTGCTACTCTTTTACTTTACCCAAGTACATTCTCATGCTATCTTCTTTTGCTTCGAACTCTCCTTTGACGTGCCCAACGACCAGCTGGGAGTCTGTCTTGACTGTTATTTCATTAGCCCGATTCAAGAGGCATAGTTTCAATCCTAGCAAAAGGGCTTCATACTCGGCTTCATTGTTTGATGCAGCAAAATCAAACTTTATTGCGTATTCCATTTTATTTTCGAGGGAGTCTATTATCAACAGCCCTGCTCCGCACCCTGAATTCGAAGAAGAACCATCTACAAAGAGTTGCCATATCCTGGTTAGGGTGGCAGTCTCGATCTCCGATGGGCATTCAGCGATAAAATCGGCCAAGGCCTGTGCTTTTATTGCTCTTCGGGGTTCACACTCTAGGCCAAAGTCTGGTAATTGATTAGCCCATTCGACGACTCGACTAGAGCGTTTCTATTTTCAATAAGCTTTTTGAGAGACTGGCTAGTGAGTATCTTGATTGGGTGAGCTTGAAAATAAGGCTTCAATTTTCGACTAGCCATTACTGATCTGATGCATAAATTATTTTTTCTGATGGGGGATATCTACTTTCAGCTCCTCGAAAGGCATGGCTGATGAAGTAGACAGGGTGTTGTTGTTTTTCTCTTTCGGCGACGAGGACAACACTTAGCGCAGTTTCTGAAACTGCGAGGTACACGAATAATGTTTCTCCCGGTAAGGGTGAAATAAGCTTTGGCAGTGATGCTAAGTGTGTTTTTAGTTGTTGAAATGCCTGTTCCGCTTCATTATCCCACTCGAAGCACAACTTCTTCAAGGTATTGAAGAAGTGCAAGCTTTTGTCAACTGATCTTGACAAAAACCTTCCTAATGCAACCATGTACCCAGTCAGACTCTGAACCTCCTTGACAGTTCGAGGGGATTTCATGTTGATAATAGCTTGTATTTTGTCGGAGTTGGCTTCAATACCCCTCTCGTCCACCATGAATCCCAGACATTTTCCTCCTCGAACTCCGAAGACACATTTGTTGGGGTTCAGCTTCATGTTGTACTTGCGGAGGGTGGATAAGGTTTCTCTCAAATCTTGGACATGTTCTTCGACCAGCCTGCTTTTGACAATCATGTCATCTACGTAGACTTCGATGTTGCGTCCCAGCTGTTTCTCGAACATTGTATAGACCAATCTTTGGTATGTATTCCCTGCGTTCTTATGTCCGAACGGCATGACTACAAAAAAATAAATCCCTGAGCTTGTAATGAATGATGTATGCACCTGATCTTCCTCGGCTAGGGGAATTTGGTGGTAACCAGCATTTGCATCCATGAAGCTAAATAGGGCATGTCCTGCTGTAGAATCGACTAATTTGTCAATTTTAGGAAGGTGAAAGTCATCCTTAGGGCATGCTTTATTTATATCTGTAAAATCGGAGCACATGCGCCATGATCCATTGGGCTTTCGAACCAGCACGACGTTCGAAAGTCCTTCTGTGTATTGGCATTCCCTAATCATCCCGGCACTCAGTAATTTTCTCACTTCTTCGGCTGCTGCTTTATTTCTCTCAGCGCTCTGGTACCTCAATTTCTGTTTGATTGGATTATATTCCGGTTTGATATTCAGCTGATGCTTAGTGACCGAGGGGTCTATCCATGGCATCTCATCAGCCGAAAATGCGAACACCTCCTAATATTCTCGAAGGAGTTCCATTAGCTCACCTCGAACGACCTGGTTAAGGTCTTTTCCTACTCGAACTGTCCGGTTAGGATCAGGTCCGAGTTGTATTTCTTCATCTTCGTCGACCGGCTGGGGTCGATTGTGGTTGGCAGGGTTCTCATTGTAGAATAATCCTAATGATGGAGGTGAACTCTTGGCTGTTTCCTCTTCTCTTTTTCTCTTGCCTGAAATTTGCTCGACAGGCCTGCTCTTTCTTAGGCTGTTGACATAGCATTCTCGAGCAGATTTTGAATCTCCATGCAACCTTCCTACCGTCCCATCATCTGCTTCGAATTGGAGCAAGATGATGTTGTATGGGAGGTCGATATCGACTACAAGGAAATTAATCGGAAGGCATCGTTTTTTTCCCTTGTCACCAAACCGGCTAGGTAAGTTGATGACTCCAAGGGGGTGAACAGATTGGCCTCCGATTTCGACCAAGGGCTGGTCGATAGCCTTGATGTTTTTCTTTTCTTATTTAAGCTTCTGCAGACACTCCCAAGTGATGATGTTCGCTGAACTTCTGCTGTCTATCAGAACTCGACCAACCCTGTGATTGGCCACTTTGGTGGGGGTGTCCGGCTTCTTCATCCTTTCACCATTTTTAGGCGATACAAGTGATTTTTCCTTGAATTACCGGTTAGGCCTCCCGAAGCGAAGCCCCCAGCTATGACTCCTACATAGCCTTCGGTTTCATCGCTCTTCATTTGTTTTTCTTTTCCCTTCTCTCTTCTTCGATCACCTTGGGGTTCCTTTAGGTATATGTTCAGCTTTCCTTCGTCATCTAATTTGTCGAAGGCCTTTTTCAACTCCCTACAGTCTTTGGTCGTATGACCACATTCTCTATGGTACTCACACCATAGCTTCTTGTCTCTTCGATAACTCGACGTCTTGATGGGGATAGGTCGAGGCAAAACAGACTTCTCTTTCAAATCTAAGTAGATCTCCCTTCTATTGATGTTGAAACGAGGGTCATGGCCCTGATCAGAGGGTCGATGTCTCTTCAGCCTATCTGTCAAGTCATTTTGGCTCGATGGCTCGTTTCTCTGCTTGTTGCTTCCCTCATCATGCAAATTCTTGCAGATGTCCGACGCTTGGATATACTTCTGCGCCTGCCTCATAGCACCTGCCAAAGTTAGAGTTTCCCTCATGGAGAATTTGAACCGTCCCGGATGGAGGCCATTCATTAAGGACGTAACAGCGACTCCATCTTGGAGGTCGAAGACCTTGAGGGACTCTTCGTTAAATCACTTGATGTAACAGCTTAGGCTTTCCCCTATTGTTGAGAAACTGACATCAAGTGCACACTGGTCTTTTTGTGGCGTTTAGCCGCTATGAATTGCTGGGAGAATAGAGCTTCGAGAGCCGAGAAGCTTGTGATGATGCCTAGGCAGGCTAGTGAACCAATTGAGGGCCAACCCTTTGAGGGTGGTCGGGAAATACCTACACCACGTGGCCTCACAGAATGGTTGCACGCTCATTTGAGCTTTGTACGCTGCCAAATGGTCAGCAGGATCAGTAGTGCCTAAGTAGTGCTCTATCGAAGGGATCTTGACCTTGCCCAGGTTAGGGGTCTCCATGATGTGTTGGCTAAAAGGTGATTTATGTGCCACTGCTGAACCAACTCGAAAACCCGATTCAGCTACCTCTTCGGGATCTTCGACGTGTTGTGGAATCCCGATCCTGGACGTGTGACGGTTAGTCACAGGGTGAGACTGTCCTGTGGTTCGCGTGGCAACCGAGTATTTCGAATTCCCTACCTAGGACTGTTCTCTTATTTTTTCAATGATCTCCCGGGCATCGAAGTTCTTACCCCTCATCTGTTTCTGGTGTATGATGTGTCGAGCATCCTCTTGACTTGGCAACATGATAGATTTCCCTTTCGAAGTAGCAGGCATCCTCTTCGATGAGCCAGCAGCAGCGTGCTAAGTTAGGGCACGTTTCGGGTTTGCTACCCTTCGATGAGCCTGCAGCTGATCTAAGATTGTCCCTCGGTCAGGGGGAGTAGTCTGTTGAGTCTTGATTACTGAGACGAGTTGTTGCATGACAGTGGTCATGTGTATTTCCATTCGGAGCTCGAGCTGTCGAAGATCCGAGTAAGTGACTGCTGGTGGAGGTGCTTCGAAAGCTGCGTTAGCTTGGCTTCCAGTAACGGGAACGTCTTGTCCTCGACGATAGCACCTCCTTGGTTCAGCAGAGTAGTTTGCGCATTCTCAGAAGTAGTCCTTCGAGCAGTAGTACCGCGGTTACCTTGTCCTCGTGTCATGGTGTTCGAAAATGCAGATGTTATGTTAAGTCCCCACAGACGGCGCCAACTGTTTCGGGTACAAGAAACACAGTAAAAATTTGTAGTTCGGGGGAGTCCAAATCCAGCTAGGGTAGTAACCAGTAACAAGTCCAAGGTCTTCGAATTTCCGGTACCTGCAAAACCGAGCACCGGGAACTACCCCGGGGATGTTCCTGGGATCGGCTCTCCGATGCTTAAGTCAGATCTGATCTCAGAAGGTCAGAGAGTAGTACAAGTAAATGCTTTGGAATGTGTGTAAGAAAGTTCCTGAATGATTAGATGAAAGTACTATTTATAGGTAGCATTGAGGTGATGTCATCTAGTGAAGATGATGATGTCATAAAAGCCTTTTTGTTAGTGGGCTTGACTGAAGGCATGTACTTTCTAGCCTGAAAGGTCCATAGGAGTAAAATGGTAATTTTACCCCCTAAGGGTATTTTAGTCATTTCACCGGTTAGGTGGGCCATGACTGGAATGGGCCCAAACAATCTCCTCTCGTGGGATACGGTATAACGCCCTAAGTGTTAGAATCAAACTATCCTTTACATGTATTTTCCTTAGTTTATGCTTTCTAATGCTTTAGTTTGTGTTTTGGTACTCATGTATAGGTTTAAAGTTCCATTATTGAGTTACTGTAAGACCAGTGTTCACTGGAAATATGTAATTTCTCACACTTAAGCCTCTTTAGTGGCTAAGAGTGAATAAATGAATGAAACTTGAGACCTCCTATCAGTTGTTACTTGCTTTATAATATTGTGTTGTTATTTGGCCAACTTAGAGCTTGTGTCGTCACTTATTATAAAGCGCCCACCCAAACTCAAAGCAGGTACATCCGTCATCACCCTCGCTCATGCCCGCCTTATGCACACAAGCGCCCCGGTCGACCCTCTTCTCGTGCTCTTATCTCCAATAGGCAAGAGCGCCCTTTTAGACACTGAGTGTCTGAGTGCTCGTGTCTCATGAGTCTCAAGAATCCCTATTTCGCATTAAGGCTATCTTACTTGCCCACAAAAGGCAAGGGCGTGTCGCACGACCCGAGGTCAAAACACTCTGACTGGAAAGTTGGTATCAGAGCCGGGTCAACTAAGGTATTGAGTGACCCAAGATGGATGCAATGATGGAAAGACTAGAAATAGTAGAGGGGAATGTTGCGAGATGGTATCAGCTCAAAGAGATTGTGCTCGGGCAAGCAAATCAAATCGACTGGCTACAGAAAACCGTCGATAGTTTGTTGTGAGAAAAGGATGAGTTCCTCGAGCAATTAAATTGTGCACAAACACAAGAGGAAGAATCACTAGAGAAGTGCGAGACCTATTGCGCGTTGTAGGTAGAAGCAACATGGGTATTGGTATTTCAAGGATCAAGCCTCCTAAACCTCGTGACTACATCGACACAAGAGATGCAAAAGAGGTAAAGATCTTTCTCTTAGACATGCACTTGACCGATGATGCAAAGCTTTGATGACGCACCAAGCACGTCGAGATCGAAGCAGGAAAGATCAATATTGATGCATGGACAGAGTTCAAGAAGGAACTCAAGGAACAGTTCTACCCAGAGAACCCCGAGTTTGTTGCTCACAAGAGATAGAAGGAGATCCGTCACATGGGCACCATCCACAATTACGTGAGGGAATACTCGGCATGTATGTTGGACATTCAATCGATGCATGAGAAAGATCGATTGTTCAACTTTGTTAATGGGTTTAAAGAATGGCCCCAACGTGAGATTATGAGGTAGAAGGTAGATACGCTGTCTGCCACCATAACTGCTACAAAGAGACTAATAGACTAATCTGTCGGGATGGGCAACGCACAGAGAAAGAATGTCAAAGCCCAGCTCCTTGCTTGGAAATCTCAAATCCAACCTCCCGAAGGAGCCAAGAATTGGTTCGCATGGGACGTCCAACTCTATTAGGGGATTCAATGAACGAACAGGTGGGGGAGACGACTCCCAAAAGCAACGGTCGCCCTCTCCCCAAAACACAAAATAATCCAGAGCAAGCACACCCTCAGCAAATACTATGACATTGAGCTACAAGTTATGTCGAGTGGGCATGCAAATACAAAGGGGATCTCGACAAGATTCAGCGCGGAGTAGCCGCTATGTTTGTCGAAAAAGCACACAATGAGACGGTTAAGTCTGACTATGATGATGAGCCGCGTGAGACAGATGGGGGCCATCTATAGAATGGGTGCAATGAGATATGTGCCCCAAGAAGTTAAAGTTCTTTCAAGGTGTTTAAGAAAATTGTCCAGGCAAGTAAGTAACTTTTCCCTTTAGAAGTAAGAAATGAGAACTTATTATTATATATTATAATTATTTGCTTATTTTCGGACATGTACTTCAAGATTATGGAAACGCATGCACCTAAGCATATTTTGCATAAATTATTACATAAATATTCTCTTTGTATCACATGTATGATAAGAAGTAAGATTTCGAGCGCAGAAATCATGTTTTGTAATTGTTATATAATATGAGCACTATATAGGGGGGTGAATTCTAGAGAGAGAATATGCTATACTTTTTGCGGAAATAAAAGCTAGCTACGGAACACGAGAGATTTTAGGGAGGAAAAACTTCATAGGCCCAATAAGAAGAAACGACCTCGTCCACAAGGGATTTTGACTCTAAACTTTCCACTATAATAGGTCAAACGACTCTGTTTACAAACCTATTACTTTTCTCTCGGTCCACAACTTGAGTTCCTAAACTCAAGTTCCCAACAACAGTTCCCACAACTTTTGTTCCTCTCGAACTTCCCTCGAAGTTCCTCTCTTTCTCTTTCTCACGTTTCACTCAAAACTTCTCACACTTACAAGAGTTCACTCCAACCCTTACCCAAAAATACAATGTGTAAAACAATGGAAGAGTAAAAACTCGAATAAAGTAAGTATGAGTTCACTTAGGAACGTCACTGACTCTTTAAGACAACTACGAATATTCGGCTAAGTCAGACACAATTGATTCCAAGGTATTAGGCACCTATTTATAATGTACTTAGCCAAGACCATAACTTATGTCCACTAACCCATGATGTCCACAACTTATTTTATCAATTAGTTTTTATTTAATATTTCTTGAGAAATAATTAACCACTAATCCACTACTTAGCTTAATGAAGAGAAGCAGTAATGTTGAACGTGGTTTAAAAACTTGGAGCGTAATTAAACTAATTAAAAATAAATTAAAGCTTAAGAAGAAAATAATCAAGCCCATTACTCCACATCAGTTACTTGGGGAGTAATTAAATTATTTTCTTTAATTAGTTTTTAGGAAAATATCTTTTATAAATATCTTAAATATAACCGAAAATCATAATGAATTTTTAAAAAGAAAATTCTTTTAAAACCGAAATTCAGATTATAATTTGAAAATAAAATCTTGCAATTTAATTAAAATATAAACGATAAGATTTAAAAGATTTTGATATTATCCTAATCAAATCAGATAATCATTTTAAATCATTTCCTAACAAACTAAAAACTAACTCCTTAAAGTCATGGATCTAGTCAAAACTAAACCTAGGACTCTCTAACAAACTACTTAGGCGCATAACTGATAATAGGCGCACTACTTAGCAAATGTTAGGTGTTCCTAAAGTTGTTTCTAGGCCTATTCCTTAACCTTGTTCCTAACTGTGCCAATACACAAACTAGATTAAGTATTTACTCGACCTTAATAAGAAGATATTAAATACATCCTAATGTATTCTAATCTTCACTCCAAGCTTGATACTTCATCATTAGAACATCTTCACTTTGATCTTTGATTAATTCTCCAATTTAATCTTCGATCAAGTATTCTCTTTGCTCGAGAATGAAGTACCTATTAATATCATAAATAAAATACAATATGTCTTTTGTGGATAAGTCATCTTCAAAACTCAAGGTTCAACAATAATGATTTAGACCACTTTATTTTGTGTGTTAATATATGAAAATGGTGTTAAGAATTTTATGGTGAAGTGCGCAAGTCTTGCTTAACGTAGTATGGTAAATGGGCTAGTATAACTGTATACTTAGCTTAGGAAAAGAATTATTAGGTTATTCATCTTTCTTGTATGTGAAAAATGCGTATTTTTAAATGATGCCAAAAAAAATTATGTTCGTATTTTGGGTTGTGATTTTCTGATTGTCATGAAGTAGTAATACCAGTACTATTATAACTTGAAAAGAGATGACAAGACCAGCTAATTAGGGTCTTGTTATTAGAGACTCTTCTACTTCAGACAAGGACTATAATGTTGGCCCTCTTAGGCACCAGAAGGAAAGGGTTCCTAGGAAGAGGAAGAACAAAAAGGACTTCTAATTCTGCTAGGTGTACCACTCCTTGAGTCTTTAGCCCCCAAGATTTGGCTGTGGGACAGATAGCTCCTTATTTAGCAGAGTGGTCGGGCATTGTGAGTATTTTCCTTTTACGTCTATGACCTTTTCTTTGTGTCGATTTTCCTCTTTCATGGCACATGTTTTTTTAATAGGAGGAGACCAAGATTAAGCCCTATAGGAACTGCTGATGGACAACCGATATCTATTGCTAATTCAGCCATCAAACTAGTAGAAAAGAAATCCATAAACCCTTTGAATAATTTAAAACCTACAATGTTGTGCTTCTCCCAAAGTGAGAGAACTAATTAACTAAATCCAAAGGATGAGTTGCAATCTCTGACAAAAAGAGAGACAACCTTTATTTAACAACAACCTAAGACTGTTTATGCTAAAAACTATAATTAAATTCGAAATGGGGGTTTACCATCAACAAATTAGTTGTTGGTAGCCCTAGTTATTTTTGGAGGCTAATGGAATTTTGAGGGGAGATTGGGAATGGGGGGACTACCTAAAAATTCTAATAAGTCCAAGTACCTTATTATTTAATTTTTTAATTCAAAAAGCTAGATAGCATCCACTGAGGTAATTCACAAGTATGAAGGAGAAAAAAAGTTAATATATTCTATTATTTATTCATTTGACATTGAGGAACCACAAATGTGGGATGAGAGTCAATCACAAGCAGTGGCGGATCCAGACTTTTCGCGAGGGGTAACATAATTTGGTGATAATGTCAAGTAAAACATCAAGAGAAGGTATTGGGTCAGACGCGTCTGACCATAACATTTGGCCGGACGAATTCCAGTTGGTTTCAATTTTTTTCAGTTGGTTTCAATTTTTTCAGTTGGTTTCAAATTTTTTTTTCAGTTGGTTTCAATTTTTGTTCAGTTGGTTTCAATTTTTTTTCAGTTGATCTTTTTTCTTTCAATTGGATGTCTTTTAAGTTTAGTTAGTTACAACCAACTGAAAGAATAAAATAACCAACTGAAATAATAAAGTGACCAACTGAAAGAATAAACCAACCAACTGAAAGAATAAAGTAACCAACTTAAAGAATAAAGTGACCAACTTAAAGAATAAACTAACCAACTGAAAGAATAAATCAGATATTCAGTTGCATGTTTTTCATTTTCAGTTGGCGAGTGCCTTTTCATTTTCAAAAATGAGTGGAAATTTAGAATCTAGAAAGAGAAAGTTAGGGTTAGAAGCATTACCAAACTAGAAGGTAGGAAAAGGAGGCGAATCAAGCTGAAGCCACATATTCTTGCCTTTGAGATGAGCTGCAACTATGGTTTTGTTGAGGATAAAAGCTTCGAAGTCGGAACGAGAGACATCAACAATGACCTTGGAATCATCTGCAATAATTGACTTACTATCTTCTTACCTATGCAGTGTTCAGCTATGGCGGACCTTGCCGCTTCGACTTCCGGAAGTTCAGGCATGGCGAATAGTGGGTGTTAAGGAGAGAGAATTTCGAACAACAATCAGGAATTAAAGAGCGAAAATGTTGCGCTATTGTTGCTATTGTTGTTGCGAGAAGCTTTGTCTGACAGAAAGTATTGGTCAGACGGTCTGACCCAATACTTTCACAAAAATCAAACACTATGAAATTCAAAAGGTCATTAAAATATAAATACACCTTACAAGGACTTTAGATGGAGAAGAACTTTGTTGGCTTGGTTAAATTAGATGGAGATTTGGATTAGAAGAATCTCCAATTTCATTAGGGGTTTTTTTGAAGAATTTTTTTTGTTATAATCCTCCCTTGTTTTCTCTTTATAAAACTGAAATTTATTAACAACACAATTATACTTTGATACATCTATAAGCAACATTATTTCCATCCACAATCACAACTTCAGAGGTTCATAAATTTACATTTTCAATTCATTGACAACCACAAATGGAGTTTTTTTTTCTAAATACTATTAGCTAAAAGGATTCATAAATTCCAATAGCCCTCTTCAAACTATTAAAGAAAATCAAACAATCCATAGTCATGAATTGATAGTTAACCATTAACATATTTAAAGGATCAACAATTCAATATTCAATAGTAGAAAATAATAGAATTTTGATGAAAAAATTTAAAAAATTACGCAAATGTCTTACTGGTTGTAAGACACTCAGAGTGAATTCAATACTTTGGTCTTTAAAGGATTGTCGAGTGAACGTCTGTCTGCAAAAATTTCATAGAGGCTTTAAGCACAGCCACAACCCAAACCACGAGCCCACCTCCGACCTTCTTTTCCTCGAGATGCACTATTACTAAAGTAACCTGATGGGTTTTAAAATGTATACCGCAAATGCACGATGTTTGTTGTTAGCAGAGCCTTGCAAGTACGGGTTGAATCTACAGGGAGACAGGTTTTCGCAGTTTATGTTCAACTAAAAAGTCACTTCAGATGGAAAAAGGTTGAATTGATTAACTAATACTAAACTAATGAAAATGACAACTAAACGATGATTGAATCAGATAATAAAAGCCTAGGGTACTAGTTCGGTACACCATGTAAATATCAATCAAAGGGGTTCGAAAGACTAACAAAACCTAGGTCTAGAATCGAGCAATTAGAGCAGGTGTTAAGCCTACAATCGGGTCCTAACGCTCATAATCCAACATATGCAGTACGATCGATAACATAATCAGGATTAATAGTGTATTCTAACCCTCTACCAATAAGCCTACGATAGAGTCAAATTAGTATTTGCTAGACGCAATTCATGAAATTGGCCACTAACATGAATCATGCATAAAGAACAAATCACACTATATTGCTCTAATCACAACTTAAGCAATGGTAACACATTGAGAACAAGATCATAATACAAGCATGGCTTTTCTCCCTAGAAACCCTAGACATGACAATGGAAACTAAAGCAATCATATTTAGAGAATGCATGATTAAGAAACTTCATTGAAATCAAACGATGTTCGAACAAAATACTTGAGAGAAAAACTAAGAGTTTAGAACTAAGCTAATTCCAAAACTAAGATAAACTAAGATGATTAATTGAAAATTAAGGTTTATTATTTATAGACAAGGTCCAAAAGTAATTAAAAACGAGAACATAAGATCTCAGAGAAACCGCCCGGCCAGGCAGGCGACCTTCAAAACTTCAGCTTCATTACTCGTAACGGGCGCCCGGTCAGGCGGGCAGAATGGCCCTGGCGGGCGGCAATAACTTAGGCAAATTCTACAAGGGCTCCAAAACGCTCTTGGCCCCAGTCGGGCGCTGATATAATGTTTTCCTATATAGTTTTTCCCTTCATTTGCAAGATAAACTGTGCGGTGTTGGCGCTCTTAGGAGCCATTTATGCTAACTATTTCGATATAGTTGTGGTTTGTTTGTTTTATAACGTTTTGCAGGTTTTAGGGAAAACTCCCTATTTTCTGTCATTTTGACCACCACACTGTAGAGAAGAAGTTATGAGGCATGTAGGAGGTCTCGAGATTGTACTCGAGCTCCTTTTGAAGAAGTATTATTTAGAAACTTGGCGTCTGAAGCCAAGCACAAGAGCTGCCCAGGAATGGCAGCTGTTGCCCGATCGAACTCGATCTTCACAGCCAAAAAGTTCATGTTTTCCACCCAATCGGACAGCCTTACTCGATCCATCGGGTGGGATTATACTTTGCCATTTTGCTGGTTTTGAAGACTTTGGAGAAGAAGCCTTGTTCGATGGCATCGGGCAGCCTTGCCCAATTGGGTGCAAATGTTGCGGCCCCGGTAGGGTGAACATCATCTGATCCCATCGGGTGAAAGTATTGTTTTAGCTGCTGAATTGATGTTCCCAGACCCGATCGAGCGGCCCTTTGCCCGATCGGGCAGAAGACACGCAGGGGCGAATTTGCTACTTTTCCGTCCTATCTTATTTGCTACTGTAATCATCCCATAATCCCACTACATCACAGAAAATAACTACCCACTCACCTACTCACCCAACCTCAATAAATAAATAACAAAAAAAAAACTTATTCAAAATACCAAAACTACTATGATATAATTTTTGCACACATTGTGTGCATATAAGGCTAGTTATACTATAATTCAATTCAATTCAGACAAACTTACTTTAATCCAAAATAGAGGACGTACAATCTCATATACTCTGATAGGTAATTTTGAGTTGATAAACGGCATGTTCTAAGATGTTTCAAAAATGATGAATGGTAAGCATCACTAATTAAACATTTGAAATTCTAGGCCCCATTTAAAAAAAAAATTAAATATAATGTTGACCACGACCTCAATCTCTATCCTACAGTTTCCTCATTCTTGACCCAAACTCTCTCAAATTTGAAAGGGAAGAGTTGGGGGTTGATAGTTCCTCTTTTAAAAGCCTCCTTTTTTTGCCAATTCAACTGTCTCTCCGTGTTCAACTCGCGTTCAAGCAGCCACAGGTGACGAATCTTACTTTTCTAGAGACAGATTTCTAACAAAAACAGAGAGAGATACATAAAAAGGTGAAGAACCTGAGAGACAGAAATAACAGATTCATCTATTACCCTTCTCTTTGCTCCATTCATCCACTGAGAAATTTTAACTTATTCTTTCATTTATTTTAATTCTACAATTAGTCTTACCAAACTTAGGGTTTTCTTCGCTTTGATCTTCTATATCGTCTTCGTTTCCTTCAATTCCTGGTGTTCATCGATCGATCCATTCGGATTTTCGAATTTCATCAATTTGAGAATCTCTTGTTTCTGAGATTCTTCTATCAAATTTGGACAAAATACGGAAATTTCTGAATAGAAAGAGGTTAAGGGGTGGATTGATATATGATTGTGAGAGAATGATGTTGACCTTATTCGATGCGTTGTAAAGTAATATGGCCTTGGTTGTCTATTGCAATAAACATGTCGCTTTACATCGGTCGCGAAGCTTCAAAGGTGTCTTTCTCTCTCTCTCATTTTGTTAGGTTATGTATATTTCTCGATGATTAATTAGGTTTATTTCTTGCTCTATGAAGTTATGGAAGAGATTTGGTGCCGAAGTATCTACCGAAATCCAACTTCTTGCCGAAAATTGGAAGTACATTCTAGGAGGACTTATTTTTCAGGTTATTACTTCTTTTTATGCTTATTGTATTGTATTGTTATGAATCTGGCTATGCTTGTTGATGTATTGGTGCCTGTATTATGCATTGATGTGAGAAAAACAATTGTATCGATCCCTAATCTCGTCAGTGAATTGCTTTCGTATCGATGTTGGCATGAGGATTACTTTACTCTATGTGGATTGAACTGAGAACTTTGAAGCTCATTTTAAATTTTAGAATAATTTGTGATACAATTTTTTCCATGTCTCAGCTGGTAGTTTTTGTAAAGAGTTGGCATTAACTTTGAAAGAAATTTTTAGCTGTCTCTAAGACAATGTAGCATGCTTTTGGCAGAGAAGTATTTTATACTAAGTGTTATTAGTTGTTCTCATGCAAAGTTTTGAGGTTGCATAATCTCCCAGAAACAATCAATACTTATTATTAATGCAGCACAAAATAATATGTATAAGTTGTTTGTTTTTTTCACTTTTTCAGAATTGCCGTTGCATTATGATTTGTGCTTAATGGAATACTAGAATGAAATTAATAATTAATTTACTGAGGCTGAAGATACATACAGGAAAAGAATTGAACTATTCTATGAGTAAAAATAGAGAATATTTAATTATCGTAGAAGGAAAAATTATGGTTAAACATTGTTGTACTCTTGTAGTATTCGGCCAAGAAACATCATTATGAGCTCATTGAAGTGAGGTATCAAAAGCAACTTAGACATGGACTATATAGCAAATACAAGGATCAGGCAAATTGGACAGTTATAGGCTTATGTACCTGCTGAAACACAATTTCTATTCATCATTGATCATTCTTACACCATGAGAAGTCGGTTTTCGGTTCCTTGATGAGTTGCATGGTGGCTGATATTGAAATGCAGGGTCTTTTTGGGCTGCCTAAAAACTGCGAGTTTTTTAGATTATTGCTTTTACCCTGTAATTTATTTTGTGAAATGACTCTTTCTTTGACAGTATATACATGGTTTGGCTGCGCGAGGCGTACATTACATACATCGTCCTGGTCCAACACTTCAGGATGCCGGCTTCTTCCTTCTTCCTGTATGTTGCAAATCCAAATTGTTCTGGTTGGTCTCTATCCTTTATTAATATTCTTAACAATATTAATTTATGATTGTAGGAGCTTGGACAAGACAAGGCTTACATTAGCGAAACCGTGTTTACCTCTATCTTTATATCTTTCGTCTTGGTAAGATTTTTTCTGTTAACGTACTGAACACTGGCTTTATTTCTCACTAGTGTACTAGTCCAAGTAAGTTATGACATTAATTTTCGTATGATACCTCGTTTTTCCTTGCTGTCCACCGACTCTTATTTTGCATATAATTACCTGCTTTCTCCAGCAATTTACTCTCTTTTTTATTTGTTACTGTCAAGTTTTCGCCACTGTTAATTTCCAGCTCTAGATATGTTTGGCAACGATTAATTCCAGCTGTTGAAGGACTTCTTTTTGTTAACCCCGTTGTCATAAAAGTCTATCATGTATAATTTTTCTGAGTTACCGATGGTGTGGGAAACAGCAGAATTTACCCTATAATGATTAACCTATTCTTACACTATTTCATGACCCACATATCTTTTACTATTTCACTCCTGAGATTTTTTACATTTCAAACTACTCAAGCTGTTATGTACTCGTGCTTGTCTGCTGTGTTTGTCATATCCAAATTCTTGTCTCTAGGAGTCACTTATGAATTCTATAGGACTTCTAAGAAGACCTTTTTGCTATTGGAAAACCAAAGTATGTTTGCCATGGCCAGGAATCATCATATATTATTGTATCTCTGGCATTTGCTATCTGTTTCTATCAGCAAATGTCAACAACTGGATGCTTTTAGATCCCGTGGTCTGCTTTCTGATTTCAGCGACCATTATTTATCTGCTCGTCCTTAAGTGTGTCTTTATGTCTTTCTACTGATGTTATTTATTTTTGCAGTGGACTTTTCATCCATTCATTTTCAAAAGTAAAAGGATCTACACAGTTCTGGTCTGGTGCAGGGTCCTTGCTTTTCTAAGCGTAAGTGCTTATTTTTAAAGCTTTTTTTGGTTCTTACTATTAAAGTAACTGTTCTAGAATTTGTTATGATATCATGAATCTTTAAATGATGATGTTGTTATTATCTTTTTCAGGCGTCACAGTTTCTCAGGATTATCACATTTTATTCAACACAGCTTCCTGGTCCAAATTACCACTGCCGTGAGGTAAATCATTTTGTGATTTCAAGTTAAGTATTGTAATATACTCTCTTTTTGTGCTCATATCATTAATATCCTTGTTTGTTCTGAAATGAATGATGGCTATGCACACAGGGTTCGAAACTTGCTACTTTACCCCCACCACACAGTGCATTTGAGGTCCTTTTGATCAACTGTGAGTTGCTAACTTTTGAGTTTATCTGGATCTTCGTGTGTTACAATTATTTTGCTCATTTTGGTTTCTCCAACATGCAGTCCCTCGAGGGGTTCTCTATGGCTGTGGTGACCTCATTTTTTCATCACATATGATCTTTACACTTGTCTTCATTAGGACGTATCAAAAATATGGCACTAAGAGGTAAATTGTATGAACTAAATTTTTATTTCAAACCTATGGTATGATTTTCAGCCAAACTCTAACATGATAGGTAAATGGAAACTGTGAGTGCTACGGCGTTTTTTCTAATAGAGTAAGTAAGTATTTGTATGTTCAAATGAAAGGGCTACCAAAGGGTCAATTTGGAGCTCAAGTAAGGGTTTCTACCTCCCAACCATGAGGTTGAGGGTTTGATCCTTATTACTCGCTACTTTAGTTGGGCATTGTTGTGGTTTTCACTTCTGGGGTAAATAGCATACTTCCAGTAGCTTGAATGGGTAGAATTTTCTTAGGGTTCCCTTTCCAGCTGCTGCCCCCCCATCCACACCCACTTAAATTTCCTATCTAAAAGAATGATAAAAGGGATCTATTTTACAACTGAAAATAACTTCTGATAAAATTAGTTAAGCTCTAATAATTTAGGTGAAAAGTCCAAAGTCTGTGTTCGCAATCTCATTTCGGATGGTTGTGTTCCATTTAGGGTCTGTTTGGCAACAATAGTTGTGGGGTTAGCTGTCAGTTATAGGGTAGCTGTTAGTAGCTTGGAGTTGTTATCTGTCAAAGTAACTGCGTGAAATATTAGTGTTCCATAAAAAGTAGCGGTTAGAGTAGCTTTTAACAAATATATACTTTATAATGTATTGAAAACTTTATTTTATTGTACGTCTACCTCAAACCTCTACTTTTTTAGCTTTCCACGACCATTACGTAAACTCTAGTCTACCTCTAACAGCTACCTTAACAACTACCTTGCCAAACACTTCAATTTATAAATTATAAATTTGACCTAGTAAAAAACTCTAACTTCTACCTCTACCTCTACTTGCCGAACACGCCCTAATACGAAATTACATATCTGTGTTGCTTTATGGCTGACTGAGTCTCTTTCTTCACATCAATGTATTGCTCATTTGGCTGGATTTTTTAAAACTGTTTTCATGGATCAATCCAGGTGGATTAAGCAACTGGGTTGGCTACTTGCTGTGATCCAGAGCTTTTTGATCGTTGCTTCCCGCAAACATTATACAGTGGATGTTATTGTAGCGTGGTAGGAATGATGTATTTCCTTTAATTATTCTTGGAATTATGTTTTATGAGAAATTTTCCCATAAAGTTCAATTTGAAAGCAATGTTTTGCTTGCAGGTATACAGTCAATCTGGTTGTTTTCTTTGTTGACAAAAACCTTCCTGGTGAGTGGTGTGATCCATAGTTTTGTTTGCTTCAAGAGATTACTGTTATTTTCTTTACGTCACTTGTTAAGTCCATGGGTTGTTGTGGTGTTGCAGAAATTCCTGACCGGTCCAGTATCGGTGCATCTCTCTTGCTACCCGTGAGCAATAAAGACAAGGATAGCTGGAGCAAGGAGGAAAACCACAAGCTCTTGAATGGGAACTCTGTAGATCCGATGGATAGGGTATGTCAGCCATATCAACCCTCTGTTTTTGTTGATTATTGGGTAGAATGTATCTTGCTGATTGGTATTCTCGTGACTTTGATATCGTGCAGAGGCAAAGAAATGGAATGAACGGCAAGATTATGGAAGATGGACTTGCAGTTCACAATGAAAGTGCAATTAATGGTACATAGATCTGTTGAGGAATCTGCACTTCATATGGTTATATTTGTGCTTGAAGCTTGGATGGAAGCTCTAATGGATAAATCGTATTTTCAAGTAGAATGAAATTTTGGTTAAGGGTTAAGGATTTGCCTCACCTTGTAGATTTTGTTATGTATATTAATTTCAATTTTCAAAATATCTCAGCCTATCAGTTGATCAGTAAATGAAAAAGTAGAATTCTTTTGGTGTTATGTGGTCAGTGCTCAGATCATAGTTCCGCAGCTGTCTGATATGTTTTGCATGTGGGATCTCCCGGTTCCCTTTTTCTATATTGCCCTTTTGGATCTCCACCAAAAACTTTCTAAGCTATGTTTGTTTATGTGGAAAGTAAAATGTTTCATGAAATTTCAATATAGGAAACAATTTAGTGTTTTGTTGATGGCATTGACGTAAATTTCCACGAGAAATTCTACACAGGATTATAGGCAAGTAAATGTTTCTTAGGATTTTTAATTCTTCCATTTTGCGAGAGTATGCATTATACATCCAGATGTACTATAAGCATGGTATATTTAATACTATTTTGAGTAAAAAAAATTGGTATTATCCAAATCTATTTGAGCAAAAAATAGTATAATAAAAATGTACCATTTTGCTATTTTATTGTCAATCAAATAACGCTTTTTCTAGTCTTAGGAATTTGTAGCCCCTATGTTCTCATGACTAGCGATGGCAATGGGGTAGGATTTGGACGGGGTCTTTTAAATCCTAGATACAAATTCATGTTTTTAGGTAAGGATCTAGATCCACCGGGCAATAAAAATGAGGATTCAAATCCATGCAGGTTTTTGACGGTTTTTGCCTATTGTCTTCAATTAATCCTCATTTTCACAATAATTAAATATTTTAATCAATAAAATAATGTCATGTCACATCTCTATTTGTCGACTTTCAAACAATCAAGCATTTAAGTTAATACAATAAATCCAAGCATAACATTAAAAGTTCAAGATAATGATGACAAACTTTAATAACATTACAAAGTGACTTGGGGTTAGGGTGAATGAAATATTATTAAATGACTTAGTTTAGTGCAACCGAACTTATTTTTTGTAGAATTTTGGAAAAATAATTAAGAGATAGAGAATGAGACTGAATAAACTACAAAGATTATTAATTATTGTAATATAAACTAATGGTAGCCTTAATTATACAACTCAAAATTTTTTAATTTTATACCTTTGGATCCAGCTTGAATTATATTTCAAAATAAAACCCGTTTTTATACATTTATCTTATTATTATGTACTACAACATTCCTTAGTGGATATCCTTTTTGGCGGGTAGTTGACTATGACTCAATCCAAAAAAATTAATAGCTTAAATTATTATTATTTTTATATTATATTATTATTATAAATAATATAATCTATCTAATTCAATTTGCAAAAATAAATTCAATTCAATTTAATTTAATTTAGTTCACATCTTTGCACACCAAAAGAACACAGATTAAGAGCCTGTTCATTTTAGCTTAATTTCAGTTATTTTCAGTAAATCTAAACAACCCTAAATACACGAGTACGCTGACTTGTCTTGCCTTAGAAAAAATGAATCCCTAGTTTGGCGCGTCAACGTGCAGTGCCCCACACGCGAGATTTTGTGGCCAGCATGTCTGTATACTGTATAGTCCCTCTTCTCATTAAAAGCGCAGATCAGCACATGCACATCTCTCTCTAACTCTTCCTTTTTCCTGGCTCTGGTCGTCTGGCGTGAGTTGTTATAGAGAATCGAGTTTGTGTAAAATTGGTTAACTACAGAACATTAACGCTGGCACTTGGAGTAGCTCTTTCCCTTTTATTGTCTTGCAATCACGTGCTACCGAATGCTTACTGCCCCTCTTGTCAATTGTTGCCAAGTACAACTAAATGATACTCTCTTTGCCTGACTGCCTCTGCCTTTTGTGTTCAAGAAATTACTCCATTTGTTTTCAACTGGTACATCAAATTGCCCCTCTTCAATAAAAACAACCATTGATACTTTTTAATATGCCTTGTTTGGACAGAGGGTTTTTTTTCCATAAAGTTTTAATTATTGGAGTTCTGTCTTTTGTAATTTATTTCGGTTATATTCTCTTTATGTTATTTTTATCTAGTGGTGGAGTCAAAATTTTGTAATGAGAAATACATTAATTAATTAAATTAAAAAGGTCTTGTGAAAATAGTACTTATTTTGCAAGCTTTTTTCCCTTGAGTTTTTAAAATCAACCAACTAAGTTTTGAAGTCCTAATTTTATACTTTTAGCTTAAATTCTCATTGCAAAACCAAAATTTAAAAATAAAAAATTTAAAAATGATATGAACTTAAAAAAACTAAAATAATTTCAAATGTACTCCCCCTTCCCAATTTAGTTGTTACATATTAACTTTGAGCACTGTTTACTTTGCCTGTTTTTTAAGTCTATATATGTAACGGAAAACATACTTATGTGAAATCACTATAAACTGTGAAAAAGTGAATGTAGCAAATAAATTGAGACGAAGGAAGTAACTCATTATTCATGATTTCAATTCAACGATATATAAATTTTTATCAAAGGGATTTACAAAATTTTAAAATAGAAACTTTATCCAAGGCTGACAGTTGACGCATGGACGAGTAAGCAGGTCATAGGCGGCATACGTCTCTGGGCACCAGTGGGGGCAGCTGAGCAGAGGCGAGTCAGTTAAGAAAAAGAGTTAATCTTGAAAAGTAAAGGTTCGTTCCTCTCAACTTATCTTTGCTTATCTGAATTGAACTTATTAGACCTTATTAAACCTTATTAAACTTTATTAGACCTTATTCGACCTTATTTTGCATTATTATTATTATTATTATTATTATTATTATTATTGTTATTATCATTATTTACACTATTACAATTATAATTATTATCATTCTTAACTTTACTATAACAATTATTATTATTACTATTATTGTTATTATCTTTTTAAATTTTATTGTCATCAATACTACTACTATATTTTTATTATTCAAACTATTATATTATTAATATTATATTACTATTATTATTTATTATTATTGGTGTATGAGTCATTATTTGTTGTTATTGTTAATATTATTTATATATTTCTTCGGAGACAAACTTAAAAGATGCTTGTTCATAGATTCTTTCTGTCTTTTTTCATTCAAGTGATGATTAGCTCTTGATTCCATTTGTTTCACTTCTAGCGAAATCGGTATCCCTTATTAATGTGTTTTAAATGTAATGTCGTAAGTGCACGATGTCTGTTATTAGCAGAGCCTTGCAAGTACGTGTCGAGGCCACAGGTGACAGATTTTTAGAGTTAATATTCAATCAAAGTATCAAACAATTACTTTAGATGAAATTAGACAAGAAAGACTAAATTACTAATTAAAATAATGGAAACACGGGTTAAAAGACTAGGGCATTAGTTCGATCCACCATGTTTATATCAATCAAAAGGGTTCGAATAACTAATGATACCTAGGTCTAGAGCCAAACAATCAGAGCCAAATGTTAAGGCTACGATCGGGTCATAACGCTCGCAATTCAACATATGTGGTACAATCGCTCACGTAATTAGAAACAATAGTGTGCTCTAAGCCTCTAAAGTAAGCCTATGATCGGGTCATACCCAAGTTGCCAGACGTAATTTATAAAACTGCGCAATAACATAAACCACATATTCAAGAACGAATCACATTATAATTGCTCTAATCACAACCTAGAACTAATAGCAATTCAAATAACAATCATGGTATAAACATGGCTTTTCTCCCTAAAACCCTAGAATGACGACTACTCACTCATAATTGAATTAAAAACAACGGATTTAATATAAAAATCAATACTTTGCAGCATGAACGATTAAATAAATAAACTAAGAAATCAAAGATTAAATAAGAGAATAAGAATAAAGAACAATACCGATTGATGGAAATTAAAGAACTATATTGAAGCAAATCCAAGGTTCGATCGCCTTCCGAAGTAAAACTAAAGTGTTTATCTCTAAAAAGCGTTTATAACTAAACTATTGAATGCAAGAAATAAAGTAAAAAAGAGGAAGTCCCTCAAATAAGGAAGCTAAGATATTTATAATAACCTAATGAAGCGATTAAAATAGGCACAAAAAAGATAGAATTTCCTTCTGGGTCGCCCGCCCAATCGAGCCAATGACTCGCCCGATCGGGCCAAATCCAAGCCAAACCCGTCATCTTCAAACCTATGCAAAAACAAGCAGTAGCAAAGAAATTTTCCACGCCCGATCAGGTTGGGCGAACCCGCCCGATCGGGCCTGTGAAATCAGAGGCTGGAGCATGTTATTCCGCTGATCGGGCTGATTGGCCCGATGCCTTCGTGCTGCTTGCAGGCTGCTTCTCACAAGGACGTAATGCCTGCCCGATCGGGTTGGGCTGCCCGATGCCATTGGGTGGGGGTTCTTTTCCTCTTTTCTTCGTTTTCGAGCTCGATTCTTTGTACCAAAGCGGCCTCAAGACCTCCTACCATCAAGTGTGCCTCATAACAAACTCTTTTAAGCCATGGTTACCTCAATATAATATATAATAGGGAGAAAACACCCTAAAACATATAATTCAACACAAAACAGCAAAACCACAACTACATGGAGAAGTTAGCACAAAATATCTCCTAAGAGCTCCGATTACGCACGATTTAGTTTGAAATTAAAGGGAGAAAGTTCTATATAAAATCATAAAGTCAAACTCCCAAAGCTAAACCTTTGCTTGTCCTCAAGCAAATAAAACATGAATCATGGAATAAATTGCCTCATCCCTAAGCTAAAGCATCAAAACTCAAAACTTTTTCACGACTAAGAATCGTTCAAGCAGGCAAAATTCAGGTTCAGCTATTCAAATCAATCCAACTATTAATCATCCAAACAAATCGTCAAATGCAACTACCTTACGTGACATACATATCCTGAAAAAGTGCTCACCAAGGTATCACTCCTCTCAATTTTGTTGCAGACAAAGAATATGCCCGACCACTCATCGACCCCACCATAAATGTCCCTTCCCACTTACACTCTCATGTGTTTAAGAAGGTTAAAATTTCGCTCATCCTAATCAAGTCGACTCGATTAGCAGACATACTCTTTAACTTTGATAAACTGACTTAAGATCCATCCAATAAACAATGTAACACGAGCTCAATAGGACTTTTTAGGGTTGTAATGGGGCTTAGGTAACGGTAGGGAATATTTGTAGGATATGTGCGAAAAGTTAAGTTGTAACTTTTTAAAATCCATATTGTAGATGAGATGACATCCATATTGTAAATGAGATGACTTACTTTTTACAATATTTTTTCACACTACGTACATAGTAGGGGGTGTAACTGAGCTGAGTCAGCTCGGTCAAAGCTTGGCTCGAGCTCGGTCAATTTTGAGTCTGAGTCGAGCTCGAGTCGAGCCTTAGATATCCGAGCTCGAGCTCGAGCCCAACTAGGATCAACTCGTTTAAGCTTGGCTCGACTCTTTTTCTTATAATATATGTTTTTATTCCTAAATTTTAATTTTTAAACTGATGATTAACATTATCGGTTGTTAAATATTATGTGATGTGAAGGACCTTATTTACATTCAATTTCTCTCTATAGAATTATGGTTTAATTTTAACTTTTTTTGCAAGAATGTTAACCAATAACAGGGGAAAAGATACTCGAGTCGAGCACGAGCTGAGCTCGAGCGCGAATTTTGAAACTGAGCCGAGCTCAAGCCTTGACTTGGCAAGCTCTCATTGAGCTTCGAGCTGAGCTCGAGCTCGGTTAAGTAGCCGCGGAGCCGAGCCAAGCTTGGTCGAGATCAAGCTCAGCTCAGCTCATTTACACCCCTAGTACATAACATCAATTATTTTTAACTATTATTAAAAATTGCAATGCACAAAAAACCCGGAGAATCGCCGGGGCCTAAGTACTACTTTTGATCTCTAAAAATCGATTCTTTCAAAATCTTAAAAGATAAAAGATGTTGTTGTTTTGTTGAACTCTCACTAATGCTCTCTTCTCTCGATTTTTTATTTTAGATACCATGTTAAACTAATCCAATGTATTGATTCGTAAAAATCATAATCATATAGTATTTATACATCACAATATTTGGAAGTCTTATTCCAACCCTGGGTCTAAATCTAACTATTAGGTTCTATCTATACAATAATACTATCTAATAATAAGATAATTAACACTTCCTATCTTAACAAGAACACACGGAAGTAAGATATATCAGCACCAACAAAGGAAAAATTGATGAGAATCATTCCACCTTTGTCCTATCTTCTCAACATAGTCTAATCTTTGGATATTCTAGCAATAATCCCACCGTTTGGATACATATTCTAAAAATGGGTTATTTTAAATTGTAATATGTTTGACCATTAAAATAAGCACATGCTTTTGATTTCTTTCCAAAATCCGTTGTTAAATAAATTTTAAAGAATAAAACCCCACACAATCCACCCTTCCCCACACCCCATTCTCCAACCCAGCTACCCCTCCTCTCACCTTTAATCACCCTGCAACCCCCTAACCACCCCCTCCCCTTCCCCACCATTGAAATCATCTCGCACATAAAGAAAAAGACTATTTCACGATGGAAAAACTCATCGTTATATATCCAAATTATGACTGTTAAAACTTTTCACGACGAAAAAAACTTTATCGTCAGTTGGTTGCAATAGGTTCCGTCGTTAATTGCTTTAACGACCATGTTCGTTGTTGATTAGTGACAAGGAGACATGAATCGTCGTTACTTATTAACGACAAAATAGCGACTCGTCGTTACATATTAACAACAAGATGCTCACTGATTGTTTTCTTTTTACAAGGAGATGAAGTCGTCGTTAATTCATTACGAAAAAACAACATATGGTCGTTATTAAGTAGCTTCAATGACTGAGGCATTAATAGCGACCAAAGTTTTCCGTTGTTGATGACATCTCAGCGATCACGAAAACTTCAAAATTTCTCAATAACGACAAGAAGGTTTCGTCATTAAACTTAATAATGGGATACACTTTCCGCCTTTGTAATTTTTGCCTATTTGGTGCTAAAATGAAGATTGTTTTTTTTGTCAAAAGAGACCTTTTAAAACATTTTAGTAGTCAGCGGGTACCCAAAAATAAAATAATTGCCAATAAGCACCAAATAAAAGATTTATTTGTTGTTTAGGACCCCAAACTCATTTTTCGGTGGAAACAGTCAATATTCCGACATTTGACTCGCATTTTCACCTGAGTTTGTCTCCCCTTTGTGCGTGGAACACAATTGTTCAACCTTCTTTAGTTTTCCTCCATCATCTTCTTCCTCCATATCCTCTCTCTCCCCTAATTATCTTCCTCAAACCTCTCCTCCATCTACTCTACCATTATTCTCTCCTCTCTCACCCCGATCACTAAGAATAACAAAAAAGAAGGAATTTTTCAATGTTAGTATTCATAAGCAAAGGGTACGGCGAAAAAAAAAATCTGCATGCATTGATCTTGCAAAGTTACAATTATTTTATTGTGGGGGCAAAAGAGATATTTCTACTAGCATTTGTTAAGCTAAAATCTATACTTGTTCGACCTTCCGCCCAAAACAAATACATCTAGCAATGCTACTGACAGATTTGAATTCATTGTTTGGGGAGATGTACAAATTGAAGCCATTTTGATATTAATTGCAGTGACTACTTATACCTAGTTGTTTCCACTATCATCAATGAGGCAAAAGGTGCTCTTATTGGAAACCTTGGTAACTTAGAGAGTAAGTTTTTCTCTACTTAGTTGTTGCTTTCTTCCTTTTTAATACATTGATTGTGTGAATTAGTGCCGGAAGTTTGACGGAACAACTTGATGATGGGGAAGGGTTTTCGAAAACAGTGGTAGAAGTTAAGGATGATGATGATAGAAGTCATAGAACTGCCCTGAATTCATTTCGAGAAGATGGAAGGAGAGAGAAGATGGAAGAAATAGGTGAGCTAAAAAGGAAGAGGGAGAACTAGCAAACGTTTCATTCAAGCAAACGCTTAATTCAGGCGAGTGGGAAAGGAGTTTAATGAAGTTAATGTCGGAATTGACTTTTTCACCGGAAAATGAGTTTGGGGGTCCTAAATAACAAATATATTTTATTGGGTGCTTGTTGACAATGTACTCATGATCTAAAGACCATACTAATAAAATCTACCATTAACAAAGGCAAAATGAGTGCAACTTAATGTAATACCTTACATAAATAATTTGAAAGTTCCTCATACACAACCTTCAATCTAGTAAAACTGATACTTATTCATATTTATACGAGTTCTAGAACTTCAAGTCTCAAAAATGTCTTCAAAGAAGGATTGAATATTATTGCAAAAAAGTTCTTTCCAATTCACCAGCAATTCTTATTCCCATAATCATATAGAACCTACAAAAATAAATAAAAAGTACATAAATTATTAGAATTATGAGAAGTTTAAAGCTAAGACATTTATCCCAAAACAACCATTTATAATTGCGGCATATAATCAAGTCATACTAAGTACAATTAAGTCTCTTCTCTTCAATCAAAGAAATATGACTTAAAAGAGGATTAAGTGTCTAATTCTGTACTTCCATGGTGAATTGTGACCGAGGCTTGATACCAAATTGGACTTCAATGAATAAACACATTTTTCTCACTATTAGACTCTTACTTTTTATATTGTTTATTATATACTACCTCCGTTCCATATGTATTGCAACATAGGGAGTTTTACGCCTCCCAACGCACTACTTTAGACTTTAATATCTCTAATTTTATTTAAGTAAAAATTATAAAAAGTTGATATTAATTAAGTATATATCGAGGCGAATCTAACAAGATCCCACATGACTATATTTATTCTTGTGTATAAATCACAAAATAAGGTCAAAGGGTAGTGCATGAATAGTGCAAAATGTCAATGGTTGCAATACATTTGGAACGGAGGTAGTATATATTTTTTAAAAGATATAAGCATTAGGTGACCCTTCTCTCAAGGGTGAAACCTAAGCTATCTTAAAGAGAAAATTGATACAAAGTATTATCTGTCCGGACATCAAACTCCTTATCTTTTTGAGTTATGAGATGTCCTTATTAAGATATATATTAAGCTGCATAGTTTGCTTCTCGGAAGATATGTGATATTATTGTAGACTTCAAAGTAGTGAGAGGAAACGATTTTCCCGACTTGTAGGCTTTTGCCTTCATTATCTTGCCAGAAGAATTCCTTAGTACAATGAATGCTGCAGAGTCTTGGATAGCGGATCCATCAAAGTTTCATTTGATGAGGCCTGGATGAAAAGGGGTCCAATGGACATGGGTGGTGGTTGGAGGTTTATTTGTTTAAGGGTGAAAATGTGTGAGTTAGTGTCCGTGGACAAACGTAGTTGCCATTCCAAGTACATATGTTTTGCTATATGAAGTATGCGACTTGGCTGCCAGGTCTCGCCTTTAAAAATTAAGGCGTTGCGTTCTTTCCATATGTTCTAGAGGATTAGGAAAAGTTTTGCGATTATGGTTTTGGGTTGGGCTTTGGTAGTGTTAATTATAGTAGGTATGTCGGTTGCATTAATGGGACAGGGAAGAAAGCTTGATGTGACGTTATCTTTCCAAAAGGCATTGGTGTGGGGCATAGTAGGAAAATGTGGTTTATGTCTTCATTTGGAGTTTGACAAAATATAGGATAATAGTTCAGAATTGGGATATTTCTTCTTCCTAAGTTATTTCGAGTAGGTAGGCCATTGTGGAGTAGTTGCCATATAAAAACTTTAATCGTTTTTTTGTTTGGGGGGGGGAGTTCAAATCCAATGGAAAGGCCATTTTGATGTGCTGAACAAATTATGATGGGATATTTCCTGAGGTACCCTCAGGGTTAGGGCTAATTCCTCGGGTACCCTCCTCATTTTCGAGCTAGCTTAGATGCCACTAGGGTCACTATTTAGAACTAAAATGCCATTACTGCTAACGGAGGTTAAGTTTCTGTTAAGTTTTTATATTATACATTATTTTTAATTCAAAATAACAGAAAAAATAGAAAATAAAAACAAAAAATAAAACCCCTAGCCCTCCCACTCTCTCTCCTCCCCTTCCCCCTTCCCCCCACCCACCTCTCCCCCTGCCCACCCACTCTAGAACCGCCACCTAAACCCTCCCCCACCCAATTGACAGTGCCCCACCACGAAACCACCCCCTGCCCACCCAATCGACAACGCCCCAGATGAAATCAACCCAGAATCACCACTACCATCTTCTTCACCGCCATTTGAAATCAACCCAGATTCACCACCGTGAAATCACCATTTTGAGTTCAGTGACAGAGATTTTTCGCAACCACCAACATCCAACGATTGGAAGGTGTTTGTATCTCCATTTGTATCTCCATTTGAGCCACCACCACCTTCCACCTTCGTTTCTCCATAGTACCAACCACCCCAAAAACCCCAACCCACCCAGATCCACCGGCCAAATCGACCCACCCAAGCCCCTCGATTTTTCTCAACCACAAACTCCTCGATTTTGTTGTTCGATTTGGTGCTGCGAAGGTGGAAGGTGTTTGATGAAGTTATTGGTTGGTGGTGTTGTGGGTGGTGGAGAGAGAGTGGGGGATGGAGAGAGAGTGGGAGGGGTGGTGGTGGTGGTTTGGGTGGGGCGTCGGTTTCAGGCTAGGGGGAAGGTGTGGGGCGGCGGTTTCAGGGAAGAGGGAAGGGTGGCAGGGGGTAGGGGAAGTGGTGGACAGGGGGTGAGGGTGAGTGGCTGGTTGGGGTTGGGGGGGGAGGAGGGAGAGTGGGGAGGGTTTGGGGGTTTTAATTTTAGTTTTAAATTTTTTTTCTGTTTTTTTAAATGAAAATTGAAATAAAATTGAGAAAGTTAACAGAAAAGTTAACGGCGTTACCATTAATGGCATTTTAGACGCGAATATTGACTCTGGTGGCATCTCAGCTAGCTCGAAAACGAGGAGGGTACCCGACGAATTATCCCTAACATCGGGGGTACCTTAGGAAATATCCCAATTATGATCATGTGCCAGCCAGGTGGCTGATTTTACTGTAAATTTTCTTGATGAGGTTAAACCCCAACAATAGTCATCTTCTTGGGTCGTAGAAGGAAGAGGGTGATATATCGATATCTTATAGAGTTTTTTCCCTTTCTTTACAAGCTAAATTGTGCTATATTGATGCTCTTAGGAGCTATTTATGCTAACTATTTCGATATAGTTGTGGTTTGTGTGTTCTATATCATTTTGCAGGTTTTAGGGAAAAACTCCCTATTTACTTGATGTTTTGAGCACCACGCTATAGCGGGAAGTTATGAGGCATCCTTGAGGTCTCAAGATGGTATTTGGACCCCATTATGAAGAAGTAAGTGTGCAAAGACTTGGCGTCTGAAGCCAAGCAAAGCTAGGCAAGAAGAAGACTCGCCCGATCGGGTCGGGCAACAACTGCCCGATCGGGTACGAGTGCAGAATCTTGAGTTAAGGTTTCCCGCCCGATCGGGCGGCCTTCCCCGATGTGATCGGGCGGAGCAATACTTAGCCATTTTTGCTGTTTTTCTGAGAGCTGAAGATGACATCCACCCGATGGCATCGGGTGTACTTGCCCGATCGGGTGCTGGGGTTGCGGCCCCGATCGGGTGGAATCTGCCCGATCCAATCGGGTGAAGCCTATTTTGTTGCTGCTGAAGACTTGTTCCCAGGCCCGATCGGACGGCCTTTTGCCCGATCGGGTGGATGACACGGGGATGCGATTTTCGTTATTTTCCCCACTCTATCTTATTGTTTTCTGAAGACTTATAAATACTTTGAGGTTATATTTATTTTGTATCTTTGATATTCTTAAACACTTAGAGAGCTCTTAGCCTAGTTTATCATTGCTTTGGATTATAAAAGAGATTCAAGTACAATTTCAATTCAATTAAAGTTTCCGCTTTCCGTCAATTTGGTAATCGTCTTGCTTATTGCTTTATTCCTTTATCTCAATTACTTTAGTTCAATTGCTTATTTCTCAATTAGTTCATGATGCAATTCTTAGGGTTTTCAATTAGTTTTGTTGTTGTCAATTCGATCATGTCTGAGTAGTTCTCTTTCTAGGGTGTTAGATAGGGAAGCCATGTTTATACCATGATTGCTATTTAGACTCCTATTGATTTCTAGGGCTTGATTAGAGTGATTGTGGTGTGGTTTGTTCTTAGTTAGTGATTAATGTTAGTGGCCAATTTCATTGATTGCTTGTGGTTAATAGTTGTTTGCACAGATCCGTATTACGACTAGAGGCCTAGGACACATCAGTAGTTCTGATTATGTTAGTGAACATGCGGCGTATGTTGAACTATGAGCGTTGAGTCTTAACCATACCTCACACACAGGCTCTAATCCCCCGACTCTTGACTTAGGTTTTAATAGTAGTTGACCCTACTTGATTGGTATAAGCATGGTGGACCGACCTAATACCCTAGGCTTTTATTCCATAGTTAAATCCTCGACTTAATTCGTATTATTTAGCTTACTCATTAGCTCAGTTAATTCTCCATATTTCCATCTGAAGTAGTTGGTTAATTGGATATTAATATAGAAACTCTGTCTCCCTGCGGATTCGACCCTGCTACCACTGACTACCTTAGTTAGAGGACCGTAGGTTTATTTTTGATTAGGTGATACGACTAAAACCTATCAAAATTTGGCGCCGTTGCCGGGGGACGGCTAGTTTTCTAGTTTTTATTCGATTAATTAGCGTACTTCTCTTTGCCTCATTGGAACCTCCCGTTCCAATCGAGGCCGTTCTTACGGTTATCTTGTCGTTTTCTCTTATATGTCCAGGTATCGAAAGAAAACTCACATTATTCCTGGAGATCCTGACACAGAAGCAATACTTCGGGATCTTAGAGCAGAATTTGACCAAGAGAAGCCAATTTCAGAGATTTCTACATTACCAATGGCGAAGTCACTGAAATCTTATGGGGTGCCTAATCCTGAAGGCATACCCACAGGTCCACCGATGCCCACTATTGCTGCGAACAATTTTGAAATCAAACCTGCACTAATTAATATGGTGCAGCAGAATCAGTTTAGTGGGCATCCTTCTGAAGATCCGGCCAACCATCTGCAGAGATTCCAACAACTCTGCAGGACTGTTAAACATCAAGGAGTCACACCTGAGCAGCTGAAGGTTATGTTATTTGAGTTCTCACTCAGAGACAAGGCTCAGAGGTGGTTCAGCGATATCACTGAGACAGAATGGTCGGCGATTTCTGCTGCATTTCTACATGAGTATTACCCTCCCACAAAAACAGCAGAAATCAGGAACAAGTTGGCTACGTTTTCCCAAGAGCCAGATGAGACATTAAGGGAAGCGTGGACTAGATTCAGGGACCTACAGAGGGAATGTCCACATCATAATATGGACAAGTGGTTTCTGACGCAGACTTTTTATAATGGTCTGCAGCCTCAGACGAAGAGTACTGTTGATTCGTCTGCAGGAGGAGTCTTTTTAGACAAGGCAGTTGATGAGGGTTATGACTTCCTAGCAAATCTTGCAGCCAATGACCATTCATCATCTAGGAGTGTGACTAAGAAGGTACTTGAAGTTGATGCTATTTCAATGCTTACATCTCAGATGGCGCAACTCACTCAGCAGCTAATGAAGTCCTCTAGTTCAAAACCTCCGCCTATGAGCATCAACGCTATGTCAGCAGTTGCACCCATCACCTCATCTTACTGCGAGGTGTGTGGTATTCAGGGCCACTTTGGCCATGATTGTCAGTTCAGTCAGAATCAGATGGAGCAGGCTAATGCTTTTCAGCAAAGACAACCCAATAACCCCTACTCCAACACATATAATCCTGGTTGGAAAGACAACCCACTTCTTTCCTACAGAAGCAACAATGTTCAAAACCCACAGCCACAAAATTCCTATCACCCCCCACAAAATTCCTATCAACCTCCACATCACAACCCAAAACCCAACTACTACCAAAATCAAGGAAATTCTCATAATCCCCCTGGTTTCCAAAGACCTACTCATCAGAACTATCAGCCAGCACCACAAAATGCGCCCTCACAAGAGCCTAGCAATTCTGAACTGATGAAACTCATATTGTCTATGCAAAAGACAAATGAGGAAGCAAAAAGGGCCCATGAGGAAACACAAAAGGCGCAGGAGAAGCACATCAAACTTCTCGAGACTCAGATTGCTCAGTTGGCAGAAACTAATGCTCAGAGGCAGCAGGGACAGTTGCCAGGGCTACCTATACATAGGGAGCAAGCAAATGCCGTTACTCTTCGTAGTGGCACTGCTTATGCTCCTCCTCCTATGCCCGTTGATGATGATACTGTCCCTAGCAAGGAGAAGGAAGTAGTAGAGAAGGAATTGGAGAAGCATTCGACGTCTGATGTCGAAGTGTCTGAAACAACTGAACAGGCAGAAAAGAAGAAGGAGAAGGAGAAGGTTGTTGATACACCTTTTACACTAAGGTTGCCTTTTCCTCATCGAATGCAAAAGTCCAAGGTGGATCAACAACTTGGTAAGTTCTTGGCTATGGTCAAGAACCTTGAGGTAACAGTTCCTTTCACTGAACTTATTTCTCAAGTGCCTGTCTATGCTAAGTTTTTGAAGGAGATGATCACCAAAAAGAGAGATTTTGGTGGGGTAGATAGAGTCACACTCACTGAAGAGTGTAGTGCCATTTTGCAAAATAAATCTCCACCTAAATTGAAAGATCCGGGTAGCTTTTCCATCCCTTGTCATGTAGGTGCACTTTTTATTGATAAAGCTTTATGTGATTTAGGTGCATCTGTGTCTGTCATGCCTTTGTCTGTCTGTAATAAACTGAATATGGGGGCACTTAAGTGCACTCAAATTACTTTGCAGATGGCTGACCGTTCTATAAAATACCCTCTAGGTGTTTTAGAAGACGTTCCTGTAAGGGTGGGAAAGTTTTACATTCCTGTGGATTTTGTTGTACTGGATATGGAGGAGGATGCCCAAATTCCTATTATTTTGGGCAGACCATTTTTGTGCACTGCAGGTGCTGTTATTGATGTCAAGTCAGGATCTTTGACTTTAAGTGTTGGCGATGATACTGTCACTTTTAAACTAACCAATGCTATAAAGTCTCCTATGCTTGAAGAATCGTGTTGCAGGATATATGTGGTAGACAAAGCTGTGATGTCTGCATTTCAGCAGATACGTGATGCTGACCCATTGGAGGTAGTATTGACTGAGAGTGACTCCTTAGGCATTGATACTGATGTTGGTGCCTGTCTTGCTGATTTAGAGGGTCATGGAGCTGAACAGAAACAGCCAACTGTGATACTTGAAAGTGTATGCTCCAGTTCTACTCCTCAGGTAACTAAGGTAGAATTCAAACCACTTCCCTCTCATTTGAAGTATGCGTTTTTAGATGATAAGGAAGAATGTCCTGTGATTGTCAGTACTAAACTCACAGATAGCCAATTGCAAAGCTTGCTTGTTGTGCTTCGTATCCATAAGAAGGCTATTGGGTATAGTATTGATGATCTAAAGGGCATTAGTCCTGATTTTTGTATGCATCGTATTAATCTTGAAGAGGATCACCGCCCTTGCATTCAACCTCAGAGACGTTTGAATCCTAACATGCAAGAGGTGGTGAAGAAAGAGATCATGAAACTGTTAGATGCCGGGATCATTTATCCCATTGCTGATTCGAAATGGGTCAGTCCTGTGCAAGTGGTTCCCAAGAAGGGGGGGACCACTGTTGTTGAAAATGAGAAAGGTGATTTAATTCCCACTAGGACTGTGACAGGGTGGCGTATGTGCATTGATTATCGTAGACTTAATAATGCCACCCTGAAGGACCATTTCCCCCTCCCTTTTATTGATCAGATGTTGGAAAGGCTAGCCAAACATAGCTATTTCTGTTATCTAGATGGATATTCTGGTTTTTTCCAAATTCCCATCCATCTAGATGATCAGGAAAAGACTACGTTTACATGTCCTTATGGCACCTTCGCATATCGTAGGATGCCATTTGGATTGTGTAACGCTCCCGCTACTTTCCAACGCTCCATGATGGCCATATTCTCTGATTTTATTGAAAATATCATGGAAGTGTTTATGGATGATTTCAGTGTTTATGGTTCTGACTTTGATGTTTGCCTGCATAATTTGTCCAAAGTGCTTAAAAGATGTGTTGAGGCAAACCTCGTGCTTAATTGGGAAAAATGTCACTTCATGGTGAATGAAGGTGTCGTTTTAGGTCACTTGATTTCTGAGCGTGGCATCCAAGTGGATAGAGCAAAGATTGAGGTGATTGAGAAACTTCCCCCTCCAATGAATGTCAAAGGAGTGAGGAGTTTTCTTGGTCATGCGGGGTTTTATCGCAGATTTATCAAAGACTTTTCAAAAATTGCGAAACCCCTCACTCAATTGTTGCTAAAGGGTGCCACATTTGATTTTACTGATGAGTGTTTGGAGTCTTTTGACAGGATAAAGACAGCTTTGATCACTGCCCCTATTATACAACCTCCAGATTGGGATCTCCCTTTCGAGATCATGTGTGATGCTAGTGATTATGCGATAGGGGCAGTACTTGGTCAGCGGAAGGATAAGCTACTCCATGTGATTCACTATGCTAGCAAAACCTTGGATCCAGCCCAGGTTAATTATGCTACGACAGAGAAGGAGTTGCTAGCCATAGTCTATGCATTGGATAAGTTTCGAACCTATCTTATAGGTTCGAAGGTTATAGTACACACTGATCATGCTGCTTTGAAGTACTTAATGGCTAAGAAGGAGGCCAAACCTAGGCTCATCAGGTGGATTCTTTTGCTGCAAGAATTCGACTTGGAAATCAAAGATAAGAAGGGCGCTGAGAATGTGGTCGCCGACCACCTTTCTAGGTTGAGGTTTGGATCCCCTTCTGACCCTCCTATAAATGACTCTTTTCCTGATGATCATTTATTTTCTGTGTCCTCTAAAACTCCTTGGTATGCTGATTTTGCTAACTTCTGTGTTAGTGGTTCTCATCCTCCCAATCTTACATATCAGCAGCGCAAAAGTTTTATCATGATGCTAGAATGTATTTTTGGGAGGATCCCTTCCTATATAAGAAGTGCTCCGACGGGATGTTTCGTCGTTGCATTCCTGATTGGGAAATAGAGGGGGTTTTGCTACATTGTCATAGTATGCCTTCTAGTGGTCATCTCGGTTCCCAAGCTACTGGTTTTAGAGTCTTACATAGTGGTTTCTATTGGCCTTCGATTTTCAAAGATGCCCGTGCCTTTTGTTTGTCTTGTGATGCTTGTCAAAGGACGGGTAATATTTCAAAAAGGCAAGAGATGCCACAGAGTGGGATTTTAGAGGTCGAACCTTTTGATGTTTGGGGGATTGATTTTATGGGACCCTTTCCTACCTCTTGTGGGAATAGGTATATTCTAGTGGCCGTCGACTATGTGACTAAATGGGTAGAAGCTATAGCATCACCAACCAATGATTCTAAGGTTGTGATGAAGATGTTTAAAAAGATAATCTTTCCCCGTTTTGGCGTCCCCCGTGTTGTAATTAGTGATGGTGGCTCTCACTTTCATATGAGCACCTTCAAGACCCTATTGACAAAACATGGAGTCACCCACAAAGTCGGACTTGCCTATCACCCTCAAACCAGTGGCCAAGTAGAAGTATCTAATAGGCAAATTAAGAGAATCCTTGAAAAAGTGGTCACTAAAGCTAGAAAGGATTGGTCATTGAAACTTGATGATACTCTTTGGGCGCTCCGCACTGCTTTTAAGACTCCTTTGGGTACCACACCCTATCGACTGGTTTATGGCAAGGCTTGTCACTTACCAGTTGAGATGGAGTATCTTTCTGCGTGGGCGGTCAAAGAGATTAACCTTGATTTGACAGCTGCAGGTGAAGCACGACTTCTTCAACTCAATGAGTTGGATGAGCTCCATTTGGATGCTTATGAAAATCACAGGCTCTATAAAGAGCAAACGAAGAAGTTGCATGATAAGATGATAGGAAAGAGAGAATTCAAGGTTGGCGACAAGGTCCTATTGTTCAATTCCAGGTTGAGACTGTTTCCTGGAAAGCTCAAATCTCGATGGTCTGGACCATTCGAGGTGACAGAAGTGAAGGCACATGGTGCCATCGAGGTTGCCAACCACAAAGGAGAGAAGTTTAAGGCAAATGGACAGCGTCTGAAGCTGTACCATGAAGGTGCCTTTGTTGGTTGTGTGGAGGAAATCCGCTTTGATTCCTCCCCACTTGATTCATCTACCTAGAGAGGTAATGTGGTCGTGCGGGACCTTCATAAACCAGCGCTTTGCGGGAGGCAACCCGTATCTCTTAGTTAGATCTTCTTTTCTCTTGTTTCGTAGTTTGTAGCATGTGAGAGAGCGTGAGGGTACTAATGTATTCCTAGATCTTGTGTGCTTTGATGTGCAGATATGCTAATTGAAGAGAAACTTGAGCCATACTTGCCCCAAATTTGCAAAAAGGCGAGCTACTTACTGAACAGTGGCTCGCCCGATCAGATCGGGTGGAAGATGCCCGATCGGGTGAGCGGAAATAAACATAGTGGAAGAAAAGAAAGTACGCCCGATTTCATCGGGCAATGTGTGCCCGATCGGGTGCGCAACCCTAGCACCCGATCAAAAATACCTCGCCCGATCGGGTGGAAGGTCGGGTGGATACACAAAGTTCAAAGAAAAAATCTAGGGAAAAGGTATTCCGCCCGACTCCATCGGGCACCGTTCGCCCGATCGGGCGCGAGACTTTAGCACCCGATGAGAAAATAGGCACCCGATCGGGTGGTCGATCGGGCGAAGTGAAAATTCTGTGAAAAAAAAATTTTGCGTTCCGCCCGATCGGGCCTGCGACCATCAAACCTCCTTTTACACAAATTTCCCCACTTTTCTCACCATTCACTCATCATCCTTCCAATCAATTCTCTCTCTCTTCACTCATCTTCAACCCCCAAACCCCTAACCTCCATTAAAACCAAACTCTTCTACCTCAAATCTCCATCCTTTCTCAACCAAACTTCATAAAACCCCCTCCTTTCCTCCTTTCACCCTCCATCTCACAAAATCTCATTCACCAAAATCATCTTCCCTCTCCCATCTCTTCCCACACTCACCTTAAAACCCCATCTTTGTGTTACAAGAGGCTACAAGGCTCATTTTCTACCATGGCAAGCAAATTCCGAAGGCTTATTCGAGGGGAAAGCTCGCGATCTAGGCGAGAGGCAACACCACAACCACCACCACCACCACAAGTTCCACGGGATCCTCAATACCCGGAAATCATTTTCCGGGATGATGAACATCGCGAGAAATTCTTGCGATTTAAAAAGCGTGAGGTAATTCCTACCCGATTTCTAGATGTTGAGCTTTTGTCTAAACTTGGTTTAACTGATGATTTTAAGGACTTCATGAAAGTTCTAGGCATGGAGGCGCTTTATAATGTACATGTTAACACTTATTCTCCTCTAGTCTATGAATTTTTTAGTAGTTTCAGTTTGACAAAGCCCCGGGCCGGTCCGGTCACCCATGTCCACTTTAGACTTCTAAACCAAGATCACTCCCTTAGCCTTAGGGAATTTGCGGGGGTTCTTAGGTTACAAGTACGGGGTGACTACTACCCACCCGACCACTTTAGGATGGCCGATACTTATGTTATGCTGACAGGGGACCCTACGCCCTTTGACATCCAGCACTGTCATTGGGCGAACTTCCATCACCCTATTTTTAGCATTTGGATACGGTTCATGGCCCAGACTCTGTTGGGACGGTTTGAGGGTCACTTGGTCCGGGGGCCGAGCTAGTTGCTATAGCTAGCTATATTGCTAAAGGCTCTAGGGAGCCATTTCAGTACAACTTGGCTCACCATATCGCTATTCAGTTCGAGCGTATCTCGAACTCGCTCCCTAAGCCAAGGGAAGACGGTAGTTGGACCTCTAGGAGGTTAGTTAACGGGGGGTTGATCACATTGTTTGCCCGGCAAATTGCCGGCTTTGACGAGACTCAGCGTACCCCCGTCCTAGGCCCTACCCTCATTGACCTCACCTATCTCAACACCCTCAAAGTCCTGTACCGCCTGCCTGACCATAGATTTCAATGGGTGATTAAGTCCAAAAAATCCCTCATTCTGCCCGACTCTAGGGCCCGACTACGGCCTCGTCAGGCAAACTACCTACTCCCTATAGAGGGAGTCGACCTAGTTGTCCCTGAGCCAGAGCCCCCTCGCCGTTCTTACCATAGGCGGCATACGCCGATTTTAGACGAGGGCGCCTCCACTTCTGCTCCCCCCTCCCCCTCCCCCTCCCCTCCCCTCACACGGACTCATTTGACTTTACCTCTATGATGTCGACCCTAGGTCGCATGGAGACGGGGATGGGTAGAATGGAAGGGTTGATCAACGCGAACACCGGCACCCTCGCGGGCTATGGCACTCGCATCGATCAGCTCTATACCCGTATAGACCAGATGGGGGGAGGATGGACACCTTGGCTAACGACCAGAACTACGCCCTTTATCCTCTCTATGACGACTATTGTAGGCGTGGCATTATTGAGCAGACTGCCCAGCACCCCTCGTGGTACCATTGGAACCCGAGTTATGGCCCGCCTACCGGCCAGAGCGATGACATGGCAGAGGATGAGGAGGATGAGCCTGCTCGTCAGTCAGTCTCTTTAGGAGACTTTGGCCTAGGTCCTAGTGGTTTTGGAGGTGATTTTGATGCAGGTCCTAGTGGCTTTGGTGGTGGGATGAGTGGTCCCTCCGGTGGTTGTTTTACCGATGGTGGTGGTACTTCTAGTGGTGGTTTCTTCAGTGACCCCACTAATGATGATATGGGCGGCTGATGCCCTTGTTCTCTCCTCTCCCTCGTTGCAATGAGGACATTGCCTCGTTCAGCTTGGGGGAGAATCTCTCACTGTGAGTATAGTTTATTGCTTTCTAGTATAGTTTACTGCTTTTTAGAGTAGTTTAAAGCTTTGATAGTTTAGTTTACAGCTTTAAGAAAAATTGAAAAATTTGAAAAAAATATGTTTGATCATGAGTGGTTTGATTGCCTCCTTGTGCCCCTTGTTGTGCTTTATTGAGAATGATTTGACTTTGTTTTCTGGATAGCTGGGCATTTGTGATTATGAGGCTTTGATTTGATATTCGACTACTTTGATTTCGAGCAATTTCTGACTATGATTTACTACTTTGTGCTGCATACCTGATTTGGTTTAGACTGTGAGGCCTTTTTCTAGCCTATTGGATTCATACTTTTATCCAGTCTATATTTTTGGTGTGTTAGTTCCTCTCTAGCGGATCGATCTTGACTTTGACTTCGTACTCATTTGATGTTTGGTGACTTGTTACACTTGCTATGATAGAGGCGTTCTTTTGACTTATTCTTGAGCCCCAGAGTTAGTTTTTGATACATTTTTATACTCCTTAGCCCCGCTGAGCCTAATGACCTTGTTTCATGTTACTTAAACCCTTATTATAAGCCCATGGCCTTTGTTTCGATTTTATTCCCAAGCCTAGCTTGGGGGAGCTTTGTGTATGGGTTGAGAGTGAAGTTGGTTTCATGGTTTGGTTTGATTGTTGAGGAATCAAAAGTGTATTTGTTGTGGCTTGATTATTAGAAAAAGAAAAGAAAAGGCAAAAATAGAGTTGCGTGAATGAAGTTCAAAAAAAATAAAAATGAAATAAAAGTTCAAAAGAATTCAAAGTTCTTTCATTCACGCACGTTCATAAATAAAGTTTCATGTCATTGCCTAAAACTTGGGTTTGTTGTGCGTATTCATTGAATTTGGAGGATTGGTTTATTTTTCATGGTTTTATGGTGTTGATTGGGAGTTGCTTAGGCCATCTAAGGCCTTGTTTGAGTATTCATGCTCCCCCTTTCTTGGTTTTTTTCCACCACATTACCCAAAAATATCCCCTACCTCTTACCTAAGCCCCATTACAACCCGGAAAAGTCCTCTTGAGCTTGTGCCTACAATGTCTACTAGATTGATTTTGGTCAGTTTGTCAAAGTTAAAGAGTACGTCTGCTAGTTGAGTCGACTTGATTAGGATGAGCGACATTTTTACCTTCTTAAACACATGAGAGTGTGAGTGGGAAGGGACATTTATGGTCGGGTCGGTGAGTGTTCGGACACATTCTTTGCTTGCCACAAAATTGAGAGGAGTGACACCCTTTGTGAGCACCTTTTCAGGATTTGTATGCCTAGTAGTCACTTGAACTTGATGAATTGCTTGGATGATTGGTGGTTGGAAGGATTTGATTTGCCGAACTTGAATTATGCCTGCTTGAACGATTCTTAGTTTTGAAAATGCTTTTTGAGCTTGAATTGTTTTATTTATGGGGTGAGGCAATCTATTCCACGATCATGCTCTATTTGCTTGAGGACAAGCAAAGGTTTAGCTTGGGGGAATTTGATATATCGATATATTATAGAGTTTTTTTTCCCTTTCTTTACAAGCTAAATTGTGCTATATTGATGCTCTTAGGAGCTATTTATGCTAACTATTTCGATATAGTTGTGGTTTGTGTGTTCTATATCATTTTGCAGGTTTTAGGGAAAAACTCCCTATTTACTTGATGTTTTGAGCACCACGCTATAGCGGGAAGTTATGAGGCATCCTTGAGGTCTCAAGATGGTATTTGGACCCCATTATGAAGAAGTAAGTGTGCAAAGACTTGGCGTCTGAAGCCAAGCAAAGCTAGGCAAGAAGAAGACTCGCCCGATCGGGTCGGGCAACAACTGCCCGATCGGGTACGAGTGCAGAATCTTGAGTTAAGGTTTCCCGCCCGATCGGGCGGCCTTCCCCGATGTGATCGGGCGGAGCAATACTTAGCCATTTTTGCTGTTTTTCTGAGAGCTGAAGATGACATCCACCCGATGGCATCGGGTGTACTTGCCCGATCGGGTGCTGGGGTTGCGGCCCCGATCGGGTGGAATCTGCCCGATCCAATCGGGTGAAGCCTATTTTGTTGCTGCTGAAGACTTGTTCCCAGGCCCGATCGGACGGCCTTTTGCCCGATCGGGTGGATGACACGGGGATGCGATTTTCGTTATTTTCCCCACTCTATCTTATTGTTTTCTGAAGACTTATAAATACTTTGAGGTTATATTTATTTTGTATCTTTGATATTCTTAAACACTTAGAGAGCTCTTAGCCTAGTTTATCATTGCTTTGGATTATAAAAGAGATTCAAGTACAATTTCAATTCAATTAAAGTTTCCGCTTTCCGTCAATTTGGTAATCGTCTTGCTTATTGCTTTATTCCTTTATCTCAATTACTTTAGTTCAATTGCTTATTTCTCAATTAGTTCATGATGCAATTCTTAGGGTTTTCAATTAGTTTTGTTGTTGTCAATTCGATCATGTCTGAGTAGTTCTCTTTCTAGGGTGTTAGATAGGGAAGCCATGTTTATACCATGATTGCTATTTAGACTCCTATTGATTTCTAGGGCTTGATTAGAGTGATTGTGGTGTGGTTTGTTCTTAGTTAGTGATTAATGTTAGTGGCCAATTTCATTGATTGCTTGTGGTTAATAGTTGTTTGCACAGATCCGTTTTTCGAAAAAACGTCGTCTTGAGTATTAAAAACGCGATTAAATATTGTCTCGAAATCTGTGTCCATTAGCGTGTCATATATCAAAAATAAATAGTTTAAAAAATTGTAAAATTGAATAAAAAAGATTTTTAAAATGTTAATCATGATTTGACCAGTCAAATTATAGATTAGTAAGGTAATTAGTGAAATTTTGGAGGGAGTTAGGATAATTTAGTAAGAATTTGGGCATCACACTTAACGGCGTTAGAAAATTCCGTTAACAGGTGGGTACTTGAAAAAGTTAAGGAAATGAGAGGTGGTTATTTAAACACAAACAACAATGGGGTGGTTATTTTGAAATTGGTATATCGTGCAGGTGGTTATTCACAATTTTTCCTTTATTAAACACAATTAAAGATATAAACGTTTACAATTGTACATTGGGAGACGTGAAACTTGTGCATGTTGCAATTAACAATTTTTTTAGGGTAAAGACAGGCAAACAATTAGCATAAATCAATTTCCGCCAAAGTAATAATACTTTGGGAAAACGAGTTCAACCATACAGAGTTCTCGTGACCTTTTATCTCCCACCGTGCCATGAGATGGGCGACGGTATTGCATGTTCTTTTTACATGAAAAAAATACAACAATCAAAGCGGGAAGCTAAATCTAAAATCTCAGCATAAAGAAGATAAATAGGAGCAAATCCCAGTTGCTTCCTCTTCAAATTGTTGCTTAATGTCAAAGCATCACCTTCGACTATCACCCTCTTGAAACCGTTAACTAGTGCCATCTCCAACCCCACTTTCACCGCAAAGACTTCAGCCATCTCAACGCACCATTGAGCTTCCTTCTTCCTACATCCCATCAAATGTAGCTGGCCACGCCAATCTCGAATAATGACACCCACATTAACATACCTTGCCAAAACATGAGCATCGACGTTAACCTTTACCAGGTCCATATCCGGAGGCTGCCACGCGCTCCTCGTTGCTGTCCCAACACCACAACCTCTACCAAAAACTCGCTCAGAACGATACTCAGCCACGTACTTGACAATTAGTAGCCAAGCACAAAGCATTCGGGGTTTGTTCATTAAAGACCACCAAATTCCAGCACCTCCAAGCCGCCCAACACAAAGCTGCAAACCTCCCAAGTTCATCTTTAGACAACTTTGCAGACACCCACAAGAATCTCTCACGGAATGACTCACACGGAGCCTTCAACAGGAGTCCAAGAAACTCGTTGTGAACCCAAATTTTCTGGATATGTTTGCAATCAAAGAGTGTGTGGATAATAGTTTCAACCTCACCGCAAATTTGGCATAACGAACGTGATTGGAGCTGAACTGAACTGTACTGAACTTATATTATTAGAGCTGAACTGAACTGAACTAAACTTATTGGAGCTGAACCGAACTGAATTTATTAGAGCTGAACTGAACTGAACTGAAAATAAGCTTAATAGAACAAGCCCTAAGATTAACATGGATTGTAATCTTGGTTTTGGGGTAAGGGAATATTGAGCGATCTTGTATGATAGAAGTTTTCAATGAAGCAAGTATAAGATAGAGATTTGAGTGAGGTTGAGAGGAACAACTATTAAGGGAAATAATGTTCAGGAACTTGAGTTTAGGATCTTAAGCTGTGGCACAGAGTAGTATTAGGTTGTAACAAAGGTATTTGGCCTAATTAGTGAAAGAGTTGAGTATAAAATCACTTGTGGTCGAGGTTATTTCTTCTTATTGGGTATATGAAGTTTTTCCTTGTAATCTTGTTCCTTTAGCTGGGTTTTCTATTTGAATTTTTAATTTTTCGCAAAAAGTACACTCATTTCTACACATACAATTCACTCCCACTCTTGTAGTTGTCCTAGAGAAATAATAAATTTTGTTAGAGAAGGAACTCATAAAACGTAGGAAATCCAATTGAGAAAAGGATCATGAAGAATCATGAATACTGCTTAGACACTCGAGCAAGGTTACTCCACTCATAAGCGCGCGTCTCAAAGTTTAATGGAAAGTTATATACCTATTGGAAGAACAAAATGAAGATATTCACAAGGCAAAAAAAAATACCAGTTATGGAAGGTCATTGGAGTTGGTGATTTTGAGGTCACAATTAGTACTACTGATTGAAATGAGGTAATTCCTAGACCCCTATCTGAATATGAAAATGTTGACTTTGAAAAAATGGAAGTTAATGCTATTTTTGTGAAACTCTTGCATAGAAGACTAGAACCACATGAGCACAATAAAATTATAAGAAAAAGACAAACTCCAACTGGCATAATAAGTGACAAAATGAAATAAAGAAATGAGAAAGAGAAAAAAGAACTTGAAATGGATTCTATCGAAGGGTAAGTACCATTAAAGCCGAGAATAATGGAACCCTAAATTTTAAGGGACATGATGAGTTTCACTACTATATAGAAATCATGCATCCTACACCGGGGTGTACTATGCTCATGGTACATTCGGTGGCATTTTCGTAATAAAGCAGAACTTTAGGGGTATGTTGATAATTTGAGGGGATAAAAGACAAAATAAATAAACTTACATCTCCTGCATCAGTTCCAAAGGTCTTTCTCCTCTGGTTTTTTAAGTATCAACTAAATTTGACACGAAATGTTCAAAATCCATAATTAAAACAATTATAGCTAAAATTTTATTGTGGAACTTATAGATCTATGATAAAAAAAAATGGTGTATTCGACATTCTTTACGATAAACATTTGAAATTTTTTGGTACTCATCAACTCGAAAATTGAAGTTTCGAAATTCAACAATGGCGGACCTAATACCTCGAGACATTATCATAGAATCAATCGAAAAGCAGACTTCGAGTGAATTGATTTGTATTGTGAATCGAATTCATTAGAATCAATGATTTTCACCTTACAGAATTATATTGCTCATTTGCGCAAATGAGCTAAGAGAAAATGAGCGAATGTCATGAGCGAAAATAAAATGTCCATCGGTGAAAATAAGCAAAAACTTATAATTTTAAAGAAAGTAAAAGATGCTCATTTGAAGAAATGAGCATAAATTTTCCTTATGAGCAAATTCATTTTGTTCATTCAAAATGCTCATCCGAGGAAATAAGCAGAATTTTTCCTCTAAAGCAATTTCATTCGGCTCATTTGCTCAAATGAGCAAATCTTTCAGTCTTAACAAATAAACATTAACTTATTTGCGCAAATGAGTAGAATTAACTCGTATTCTCGAGGAAAATTAAAACGTTAAATAGCAAAAATTTACTGAACAAAATAATTCTTCTCATTTACTTAAATGAGCAAATCTTTCAGTTTTGAGCAAATAATTTTCAAAATAAGGATGAAAAGATGAACAAAAGGAGATCAAATGAGAGAGAATCGAGAAATTGAGAGATGTAAAATGGTGAATACCTCTTTCAACAATGAGAAATTGCAGGAGGAACTTAAATTTTCAGTTGCCTTGCGAAATATCTAGAGTACGAAGGATTAATGAAGTGTAAAGATAAAAGGATGTGGAAAATCAAAGAAATTTGCCATTAACAAGAGTTTAAAACATTCAACAATTGAGGTTTGGTTAGAGAGTCAGAGAAAGAAGGGAGGAGAGAGAAGAGATGAGAGAGAAATGTGAAGTTTGAAATGGCGACGTGTAATTTTGGCTGCTAAATGAATTTATTTACGAAAGTACCCCTGAGTGTACCATGAGCACCATACACTCAGGTGTATTATAATAGTTGTATACTATATATGGATTAATAAACAAAATTTGCAATTAGAATGAAGTAAAATTAATTTATTACTACCATCTAACACAAGGAAAGGAACAAATCACATGTCAAACGTTAGAAGGATGAAAGACAAAAAAAAGTTATCGTCAATTTGTTTTAACCACTCAATAACAAGCCCTATATAACTGCAAGTAACAATCCCAATATTAAAGGAAGTCGCGTTACAGATTTAGGATTGAAAATTAAAAAAATACAATATCCATCTACTTTGAAGAACAGGCAAAGGAACATTCAAAATGGGGAACAAGAGGGAATGCAAAAACAGATAAATGAAAGAATAAGAAAAAAAATCGTTTACTTTGAATCAAAAGCCTAAAAATCTTCAAGAACCGGGAATTACAGAAGAAAAAATGAAATTAAGGAACAATAGAGATTCGTTATTCTAATATTAGGAAAGAAAACAAGAAGAGGCATTCCATGTACACATCTTTTCTTCACTTGTTGGTTGAATTCTTTTTGTTTTGGGGAAAAGTGAGAGGAATGCAATCGGTCGTTAAAACTATATAATTAAGGTAAAACCATATCAGGTCAAGAAATTGAGATCGATATTGAGCTTTACTTATGTAATCGATCGAGATCGATATTGAGCCCATTGGTATAAACGATCGTATTAAGGAGTCATGTTGAAAAGAAAGAAGGTATGCCACCTTTTCATCAAACGCTAATTTAAGTAACATAGCTTTTGTTCTTTACCTTGTTCTTGTTCTTGCTCTTAAAGCTCTAAAGCTTCAATTAATTTGCAATTGAACAATAACAAATTTTAGCGAATAGAAAATTTTCTTACCCAACACATAATTCTCTTCAGGTTGTTACTTCGATATAGAAGAAGATGGTGGAAGGGCGGCCATTACAGCAGAGCAAGAGGACATAGGGGGGAAAAGGGAGAAATTAAAGAAGCTGAAGAGTGCTTGTTCAACATTTCTTGTACTTCCTCCGTTTTCAAAAGCTTGCAATAAACCAATTTTTTATGTCTCTCAAAAAATCCCCCTTTGTTGCAAGTTTTTGAAAATGGAGGAAGTAGTAGATTTTAATCTTGTAACTAAGAATAATTTACCCATCAAGGCATAATGTTAACCCACAAAGTCTTTACCCAGCAATAATGCTTGAATTGATGTACAAATAGTGATCGTAATATGATTTTATGGCCTTAACTGCGAATGATTTTACTGATCCAAGGAAATATAAAGAAACTTATTAATAAATTAAAGGGGAGATTAGAAAGGGAGAAAGAGAGAAGGAAATGGAAGACATGAAAACACATAGGGGGCGCAACTTCAGAGGGTGAAAACCAGATAGGTTAGAAAAAAGAAGTTATAAGACTAAACTGATGAAAGGAAAAGGGGGGAGCTATGCCAGGTTGATATAAGATATAGGCCAATAGCACATGTATCCACCACCTTACATTTTTTGGTAGTATAGTTAACTAAAAAGGTAGTATATTTCTTGTACAAAGTTGTATATTCATTACAAAAACTAGTATATAAAAAATAATATTTTTACAAGTGTATAGCTATTAAAGTCCGATAATTTTGTGTTTAGCATATAACTTTTAGAATTTAATATACTACTCTGTATATACTACTTTTTCGTTTAATTTACCATAAAACATCAATATATGTATTGTTGACATATATACCGATATCAACTTGGCATTTCTCAAAAGGGGGATAGCTAAAGTTAGAAGAGAACAATTGTCGGGAAAAAAAATCAAACAACTTATAGAACGCTGATGAGAAGCAGTTAAAAGAAAAAATTAGCCTCTTTTACATTGTTCATCATATGAACAATGAAATCAGATGTTTGAGGCTCATTTCACTATTCATATGAACAAGTAATTTCGTCCTCCCTTCTATAGGGTTATATATATCCACAAGCCAATTTATATACTTTAAATTTTGGCATATATGCCACTATAGTTTAATATTTATATGATTATATCTTCTCATTCTAATAATTTAGAGTTTCATACTCTCTCTTCCTCGATTATTACACCATATTTACCTATATATATAAATAAAATTTGATAATTAAACATCAACTTATGCCCAAAATTTAACATATTTATTTATGGGTAAATTATTATGGAACTAAATATAATATTTTAAATATTATAGAATGATTATTGACCCATGCATCGCACCAACTTCTAACTAGTTTTTATTTATAAGTAGGCAGTTTCCAACAAAACTAATTTACCATCTTTCTCTAGGTGTTAAATAGAGTAGGTGTAGTACTTTTCATATACAATAGTCACAATTCATTGTATAACTTTTATGACTCAATATACAACATTTGAGTTGATCTATTCAGAATTTAAAAACCAGCCCAAGTCATACTCAAAGTAGATTTTTCCTTCTCTTGTGGAGCTTATAGAAAGAAAGAAACCTAATAATTCTCCAAGATGAAACTTTCAACCCGTCACGAGTCCTTTACATAGCCAAGCATGGATACTCAGAATGGAATTGGTGCAATTCTGTCGATACTAACAGTTCTACCTACGCCCCTACCCTCTGCAAGTACTCTAACATCATTCATGTCCAATGGGAAGTCCCACCAAAAAATCTCATCAATCTCAACTTTGATGGATCATTCATACAGTCTTCATCAGTGGCTATCATCGTTCTCCGAAATGACAGAGGTAAAATATTAAAAGCCACTGCTTATAATTTAGGACACTCTTCTCCACTCATTGCTGAGCTCGTTCAAGCGCATCATATCAGAATTCTAGATCTACTGATTAAAGGTGACAACCTAGTCATAGTCAACATTATCAAAGGCATCTTCAATAACATTGGTGTATCCAGACACTCATAGATGACATTCTAGATCTATCATCAAATTCCAAACTACCTTCATTGTCGATGTTTCTCGTGAAGCAAATCTTGTAGCAGATTACCTCTCGATAATGGGCATTATCTTCCAACAAAATCTCGTTCATATGATGTCCTTGATGATCAAAAATTGTATATTATTTCTCTTTTAGATAGTTTGGGATACACCGTTAAGAGAAGAGTTACCTTAAACTTTACTTGTATCTTTAAAAAAAATGCCATTGTAATAGTGATTGGCATTGCCGATCAAAAAATGGTATAGTAACTCGTCGACATATGCATTTCTGAATTCTCTGCACAGAGATGTTAGGGGTGTTTGCTTCAAGGGGGTGGAATTGTATGGAATGAATTAGAACCCACCCCAATATTGGGTTGAGCGTTTTTGTTATAGAATGTGATAGGAAAGAGTTTCTAACTCCACCATAACTCCTTGGAATTAGAAACTATACCCTCCCCTAAGATTCTCATTTCATTCCAACTAAGTATCAAACCCTAGAAGGGAAAAGAGAAGATAGAAGTGGGGTGTACAACAGCCGCCCATTTAATACCACCTTCATCCATCGCTGGCCATTTTAAGTTGTTTATTTTTTTTCTTTTTTTTGTGGTTTCATCTTCGTCTTCATTGGAGAGTGAATCGTCGTCGGCCATTTGGTGAATTGGCTCGGTTTCAATGGCAGATTGATCTGACGCACCGATTCTCAGGTGGTTTTCCATTCCGAGTCAGTTCGAATCGGTGATTCTCTCCCCTTGAGAATGGGGAGGGGAAGGGGGGCAAAGGGGTTTTGTGTTTGGGCCGGGCAATTTCGGGGTTGGTGAAGGGGTTTCGTGGTTGGGGAGAACGGTTTCATGGTGGGTGAAGGGGAGGGGTGGCGATTTGTGGTGGGTGAAGGTGGTTTAGTGGGTGGGGTCGTGGGGAAGGGAAGGGGTGTCGATTGGTGGTTTTTTTTTTTAAAATTTTAAAATCAATATTTGTGATTAAAAAATCGGTTTTCTGTTTTTTGAAAAAGATCTTTTTGGTCATCTTAAAAAATTATTTTAATTAATACAATATAAAATAATTTATAGGAAAAATAAACAGTTAAAATTCATTGGAAAAATGAACCAAAAAGTTGAAATGGGTATAGAATCCATTTCAAAATCAAACCAAATAATTTAAACTTGATATAAGATCCCAATCCGTACCACCTCATATAAGATCCCATCCAATCAATACCATTCCAACTTCTTGAACCAAATACGTCCTTAGGGCCTGTTCTCCCCCAACCTATTTCCAGTCCAGTTTAGTTCGATTAAATTCAATTCAACAATTCAGTTCAGTTCAACTATGGACAATACTTTCACTCTTACTATTCAATTCAGTTCAGTCCAGACCAAGTATCATACTCAATAGAACATTGCCCTTAATTTAAGATAGTTGAAAACTATTTTTGTTTCTCTATTGTTATTTACTAGTAGTAGTAACTAGCGTCACTTGCGCAAGAGAGAGTAGAATCGATTTTATCAGATTTCTCTACAAACACAGATTCGAGAAAAAAGGCAAACCAAAATCCAAACCCATCCCATCTATAGCAATCATCTTCATCATTGATTTGCCAAAGCTGAAATCGTGATCATCGTAATGATGGGGGCGTGTGATGAAGAAAACGTAGAAAAGAAATTAAGGTTTATAGGGAAATGCGCGATAGCAGGGGTGACGATTGGACTATCAATTTGGGGAATTCATGCGGTGGGAATATCAGAAACCCTAGAATTATGGGTGAGGAAGAAGAAGAAGAACAAGCCAATTCGTGTATATATGGATGGATGTTTCGATATGATGCATTACGGCCATTGCAATGCTCTTCGTCAAGCTCGTGCTCTTGGCGATCAATTAGTTGTTGGTGTTGTTAGTGATGCTGAGATTACCGCCAATAAGGGCCCTCCTGTCACTCCCCTTCATGAAAGGTTCTCTCTTTTCTCTTTTCTTCTTTGTCTTGTGCTCTTTCACTTCATATTATTGAATTATCTGCCTGTCATTTTTAATCCTGTGAACCAATAGAGACTGCAATGCTATATATTTGTACAAACAATGAGAAAGGCAATGAAAATGAGCCCAAACATGTTTGTTTACTGTTTTTTTTTATTTATTATTGTACGAGTTACACACTTAAGTTTATCATTGTGGAATCTGAATGATGATCGCGCTATTCAACTTGTATGTTCTGGCTTGTTTGGTTCTCTCAATTCCCCAAACGGGAATGGAACTGTGGAGATCGTCGTTTCATTATCTTAGATTGTCGGATGATTACTGTGATAAATGTTCTCTTTGGAAAAGGTTGGCTTCTTCCTATTTGGGGCACCCAGGTCTTCTTTGCTGGATGCCATTATAATTTAATCCTAAGGGCATGCTAAGGATGGGGGTAATGTATTAAGGGGTAATAAAAGTCAAACATAGGAAAATAAAGGCATTTAGAGATGATATAAATGGGATAGAGTGGTGGTGGAGAGGACTAGGTGGTGTTGCTATAAAGGAAATGAAAGATATAAGGGGAATTATTATCCTTCAAATGAGGGTAATAGTTACTTAGGGGTGGTGGTGGGTAATTATTACTCTTATAATGAGGGTAACAGTTCCCCCTCTTCGTTCAAATTCCTTTATACCAACACCACCTTAACCTCTTCATCACTATATCCTCTTTATCATCGCCTCTAAATGCCTTACTTTTCTTATGTTTGACTTTTATTACCCCCTTGATATACTACCCTCATCCCAAGTATACTAAGAGTATGCCCTTAATAGGAAAAAAAACCCTCAGAGTGCTACTCCAAGTGTCTACATTTACTTGCTATATTTCCTTTTGGGAAGTCCTCTAAGAGATGTATGATTGGTGTGTTGGAAAGTGTCAAAGAAAGAATGATAGTAACCCTTACCCCTTTATAAAATGTAGGACGGAGGGAATAATATGGAAGATATAAAATGTTCTTTGATATAGTTAATTTATCACTTCGTTACATGGTTAAGTTTTATTTTGGTACTTGTGAACAATGATTAACACTTTCTACCGGAAAGTAGAAGAGAAATAGGTAACTATTGCATATTTACTATGCAAAAATTATTAAATGAGGGTCTTAGCTCCTTCTATTAACTAGTCTATTCCATCTTACTCTAACCCAACACGATTCCTAAACATCTCGTACCAACCTAGTTGTCTCTTTTGTTCTCCTTTCTTTATTTTCCTTTTAGAGAATGTTTGGCTGGAAGTTTTATAGTGCTTGGAAATGGAATGGAATGGAATGGATTGGATCAATTCCTTTCCATATGAATTTTTTTCACTCCTTTGATATAAGTAAACCCAATCCCCCCATTTGAAACACTCCTCTAACTTGTGGTAACACATTTGATTCCATTCTCTAACCAGCTACTCTCCTCATCTCATACACCACAGAGCTGCCTTGCCTTGTTGCCCAACAGTGCACCACCAGCCTAACACTGCCTTGTTGACATTTTGTGGATTGCGGAGATGAAGAAAGGAGAGATAGGGGATGAGAGAAGGGAATGGATAATGGTTAGGGGGTTTGTTTTTTAATTCTTTTTGCTTTTTCAATGATTCCATTTCATTGATTGTTGAACCAAACAAGTTTAAAAATTAATGATTCTTGTTTTCATTCCATTCTTATTTTGATTCCATTCCAACGCTTGAACCAAAATGTAAATAAATTAGACTTAACGATTGGATTAAACTGGTTACTGAATAAATTAGACTACTCACCGAATGAATTAAACATTATCATTATCGTATGAACTGAACTGGTCATGAAATGGATTTAACGGGTTACAAAGTGGATTACACTAGTCACTATTGTTAGAAAGACAAAAAGATAGTCCGTTCTCTTCTTAATATTGGGGTTGAAAGTGGAATCTGCCGCTAGGCGTCATTACAAACTTGTTCATTATTTTTCTTAAATATGTTTTGCAAACTAACTTTTAGGTCGAATTTTTGATAGGATGATCATGGTCCAGGCTGTAAAATGGGTGGATGAGGTCATTCCTGATGCACCTTATGCAATTACTGAAGAATTTATGAGAAAGCTATTCGATGAATATAATATTGACTATATTATTCATGGAGATGACCCCTGCCTTCTTCCTGATGGAACTGATGCTTATGCTCTAGCCAAAAGAGCTGGTCGATTTAAGCAGATCAAACGGACAGAAGGAGTGTCTAGCACAGACATTGTCGGTAATATTTCTATTCTAAAAATTGATGTTGTTATTTCATTCTACTTATATTTCGTACGCAACATGATATATAATAGCTGGTATTCGGTTCAGTTAATGCACAGCTACTGCGTGGTAGTCTAAAGAGAATAACAGCATACCAGTGTCATATAATTCGGTGGCTACCCTTGCGATTTTTGAATTAAGTCGATCGTTCCAATTCGTGGTTCGTTTTCGAACCAAATCGCAGTGATTCGCGAGTTGGAATGAGTGGGTTCGCGAACTCTCTTACATCGTTGATTGAGAGAGAAGGATCGAAGAAGATGAAAAGAAATAGTGATTTCGGGTTAAATTCTTAGACCTAGATCTGAATTTTGTGTAGAAATTTGTTTAAATTAGTATAAATTACCTTAGGGCTTTTGTTTTACGAGCAATTTGGTGCAAGATGATGCCTTCATCTCCAGTGAAGCGTGCCACCTGAGCCCGGCAGAGTTTGTCGTCACCTAAAGTTGCTTCGCTTCTTCCTCTCCCACGGTCTGACCGCCTCATGGTGATGGTGACTGAACAGTCACATTCTTCCCTCTTTTTTATTTTGTTTTTTCTTTCTGAACTTGGGAATGGTTATTTAAACTTTTAGTTATGGAATCCTAATACCTTGTTTTATCAATTGTGTTTTAGTATTTACTTGTTTTATGCTCAAACTATCAATCCCAAAATTCTCCTATCGAACCAAAATCTAACATAAATTGTACCAAATTCACCTAGGGATAGCGAATCCCGTTCCCGAATTTGTTCCGCGTTCCGAAGCGTCCCGCAAGTTATGTGACAGACTTACGTGCATGCTCTTCTTGGATTATTGCCACCATATTTGACACATCTGATGTCCGTGTGCAGGTCGTATGCTTCTTTGCGTCAGAGAAAGGTCTCTTAGTGAAAATTCCAATCATTCTTCCCTCCAGAGACAGTTTAGCCATGGTCATAGCCAAAAATTTGATGATGGTGTATCAGCTGGTGGGACTCGTATCTCACACTTTCTTCCAACGTCTCGCAGAATTGTTCAATTCTCAAATGGAAAGGTACATACCATCCACTAATAATTACAGATGTCTGATTTTGAGAATGTGTTTATCTTTTTGAATTTCATTTTCAGTTTTGCACTAGTAGACTGTCAGTTTTGTGCAGTTAGAGTCCTTTAATTTAATGAAAAAGGCCATCTCGCAACAGTTGGAATTGCAGGCTAAATTGATCTATGTCTTGATTATTAGTTGATATTAGACATAAAACTGCCTGGAACATGAAGCAACTGGTGTCACGTTCTAGCAATTCAATGTGGCCTAGATACGGTTTCAAAATGTCTCAAGTTAGCTTTTAATTGCTCAAAACCAAGGAATATGAGGTAAGGGGGATATGTTGTATATTAGATTATACGACTCTCTTTTATTTGAGAGGAAGGAACTCTCCAAAAGAGTATAAAATCCACAACAATAATTTGTTCCTTTTACATTCAGCCCCCCCTATTTATTTACTATCCTACAAAAGCATAACAGAATCTGCCACATACTCATGGATCTTAACAAACTTAATTAAAAGCACTTCACTACCCTTAAGCTAATGATATGCATGCATAAGTGAACTTGAGGAGAGGTTTACTTTGATCTCTTGCATTACCATCCACCCAAACTTCCACCTTGTCCCTCAAGGTGGAAAGAAGGAAATCTGAGATCAATGGAGGCCCAATCTTAAGGACAAGGTAGAAAGAACGAAATCTTATACCAATGGAGGCCCAATCTTCTCAAGTACCTTCAAACTCAGGTAGCATCTGCCATTTGATGAGCACCTCTGGAAAGTTAGGTAGCAATTGCCATTTGATGAGCACCTCTGGAAAGTTTTGCAGGCAGAAAGTTGCCAAATTACCTTCTTAAGCTGTGAGATGTGAAAAACTTGTGCACGCAGTGAAGAGTTGCCAGTGAGATGTGAGAAACTGGGTGTATCTTGCTGTTATGTTTGCTTCAATCTTCTCCAACACTTGGAAACAGGGAAACAAAACTCGGCCGTTACGTAACGTAACGGCCGTTATGTAACGGATTTTGAACTTGCCGTTACGTAACGCCGCTATGAAATTCACGTCCAACTCGTCGCGTTGTCCGTTACGTAACGGTGACTCGCCGCATTAGAGCGTTTTTTTACCCGTTACACCCAATACTATATGAAAATTGGTCAAAAAAAGAAAGAGAATATACACATAGTAGCACAAAAACAATAGGGACACACCAACGAAAGGAGAAAAACTTGCCATAGGCTTCCAAGTTGAGTAATATATTAGTATCAATTTTTATATATAATATGATATGAATCTCATGTTTAAAGTAATTTTTAATTCACCATATGTGTAACCCACCCATATGATTGTTTTGGTCAAATTAACTTATAAGAATACTTATAAAACTTCAAAAATGTCATTTGAGGTTAAAATTCTAATTGTGTGAATTTTTTGAAAAAATTCACGCCGCGTCAACCGCGATTTGTCCCTTTTCGACCGTTACAAGCCGCTCCCGCGTCATCGCGACCGTTACCGCGAATGCGACCATATCCGCGATTTTCTTCCCTGCTTGGAAAGGCCCATAGATACTAGGAGAGAGCTTTTCATTCAGTTTTTTAGCTAAAGACCTTTGCCTAGGTTGTAGCTTCAAGTAGACCATGTCTCCAATAATAAACTCTCCATCTCTTCTCTTCTTGTCTTCATACAGTTTCATGAGATTTTGAGATTTCGCAAGATGGAACTGAAGTTCATCCAAAATAGCATCCCTCTCCATGAGGCTCTCCTCGAAAGAAGAGATTGAGGTGCCTCCAAGTACAAACCTCACCGAGCTTGGGGTCCTGGTCCCTCCCATTAAGGGCCTTGAAATGTGAATGTTAGTCTGGATGAACACTAGATGAACTACAAAAGTGGGGTGAATTGTAGTTGTGAGAAATTTCGAAACTTTTTGCGGATAATTAAGTACTTGAAAGCTAATGAAGAGAGTAAGTAATAAAGAAGAACACAAGGAGATACTTTAACAAGGTTCTTTTCCAAAATTCTATAGGAAGAAACCTCGCGTTTTACTTATATAAGTAATTGCAACCTATTATAAATCCTTACTCCATCCCAGTCACCCTCTCCCTCTCTCCTTGAACACGTAACTTTCCTCGCTTGATTTCACTCGAAGTCTTCTCTTTCTCTTTCTCTCTTTCACTCTTGATTACAAAGATTTTAATCTCTAAATCTCACTCACCCAACACTCAAAAATAATACAATAATTAATGCTTTGAAGAGAGTAAAATCGAAATAAACTTTCTAAGATATAAACCATGTAAATCTGGTAAGCTGTAAGTTTAAATCTGGTTTTATTGTGCTATATATAGGAGACATCAACAGTTCCTATTTTTGCTCCATTAAGTAGTTATGGGTGCTTGAAAGTAGCCTATGATCTTTAATTTGTAGGCGTTATGCCCATTAAGCTTGCCCACTAATCCACGTCCAGCCTCATTCCCCACTAATATGCAGCGTGTAGTTAGTTGTTGAGTGTTAAATACTTGGTGGTTAGTTAGACCTCCTAGATTCCAGGAACTACCCGACCATTCTGTTTTTGGTCTTCCTAGAAACCAGGAACTGCTAACCGAATCAGTTTCCTTCATTGTAGCTCGGCTGTTTGTTGTTTGTTGCACGTTTAATTTGACTCTTTCATACTTGTGCAATCATAATAAACTAATACTAATAACATTATGGAATTTAATTTTATTCAAAATAATATTCCATGATATTAGGATTATTCAAAGCAAAAACTAATACTTCCTCCGTTTCGCAATACTCGCAACCAAGTATAATGCACATAAACCAAGGAGGAGGAAAGAGAGTGTGTGATTTGGCAAAAGTGCCCATGTGCTTAACAAAGCCAATTCATCAAAAAGTAATCAGCACATATTACCCATTACTAATCTGCTCCCCAGTCCCCACCACAAGTCCACCGCCAACAGTGCTGCCAGCAACCCCACTGCACCACATGGTGCTGCGAGCAACCCAACCTCACCAACAGTAACGCTAGCAAACCAGCTGCACCACCACCAACACAGCTGTAGCCCAATCACGCCACCACCACCAACACCAGCGCAGCTCCCCCAACCCAAAAGCACCACCACCGGCAGCCCAACCACCACAATGATATTGGATAAATTTGTAAAAAACACACTCTTAACAAAAATAAAATTAACAATTTGACAACAAATAACTAAAAACCCACCAAAATCATTACCAAAAAAGAAAAATACAACCCAGAAATCAAATCTCCACTTCACTTTTTAGCCTCTTGGATTTATGATTTCTTAGCCATGAATCACAATTATTGGATTTTTGAAAACTTAAACAAACAAAATCTAAACCGTAAATGGATTTGTCAGAGGCGATGGAAACGACCAAGATCTGAGAAAGTTAAACCGATTTTCTGGCACTAAATTGACTACATTGTCGCCGGTCGTTCAATCTTCCTTGGTGGTCATGGTGGTCTTCGTTCTCCCGTCTTCAAAGGCGATTGATTATGTGGTGGTCTTGGACGAAAGGGAGGAGGGAGTGGAGGAGAGAGAGGGGCGTGGATGGAATGGGATGGTGGTGGTTTCAATGGACGCAGGCGAAGCCGCGGAGGAGTGAGTGGGTTGTTTCATTGGAAGGGAAGGGGGTGAGGAGAGAGAGTGAGGGTGGGTGGGTGGGTGGGTGGTCAGGTCACGGGTTAGTAATTGGGGTAATTAGTGGGTAAGTAAATTGGGTTGGGTAAGTAAATTGGGTTGGGTAATTAGTGTGTAAGGTGATATGGGTAAGAAAGTAAGGGTATAATGGTAATTGAATATACAAAAACTTGCCAAATAGAGTTTGGTTGCAAGTATTGTGAAATTTCCGTAAAAGGAAAGCGTTGCGAGTATTGCGAAACGGAGGAAGTATATAAATTTGAGTGTGAACAATAACTAATTTAAATAACTTGATTAGGTTAAACTCATAACCTTTTCTCCACAAGTTATAAATAAACTAATTATTCCCTAAAGTCACAAAAAGAATATAAAACTAATTATTTTCGAAATTATGTCCTAAGTGAGATAAAATAAAGTCTAAGTTAAACAATTAAATCCTAGACTAAGTAGGATATTATTTGTCATCATTAAAACAGTGAATTTGGTAAGGCATGCCAGGAAGTATTATAATGGTATTCAACCTCCGTGATCCTATGTCTTCGGTTTTCCATTGATAAAGCACGTAGGTAGGTTTCTACCCGGATTACCCCCTTGTTGACTACTTCAGAGTGTCCATCACCATAGTACTTACCCTTATCTTGAACAATTCCTTCCAAAAAGGCTTAGGAAGACCTTGTCTCTATCAAAAACAATGGTAGAAGGAAAGCCACAGAGCCTCACAATTTCATGCACAAAAAATTGAGCTCCTTCAAGAGCAAGAAATGAGCATACTTAGTAGCCCTATGTCCCTATCCAACCACCACTATAGTATCCCCACTTGAGGCCCTCCGCGAAGTCCAAGGAGATGTCTTGCCATACTTGATCTGGAATGGGCTGAAGTTGTAGAAGTCCCATTGGAGTAAGTGAAGAGGTCTTATGTTGTTGACATAAACACAAACTCGGTTACATCCTTCCTCGTCTTTAGCCAAAACCACACTTCGGCATTCCTTTTGTAGGTCTATAGTCTCCTGAATGTCCTCCTACAGGTGTATCATGAATTCATGATATTCTCTCAGAATTTGAGTAGTGAATTTTGTGCTCTTGGGTATCACGACTCTATTCTTGTATTTCAAAACTTCATTCTCCAAGGTAAACCATTTAGGAGCCGGCTGCCCCTCCTTTAGTGCCACTTATAGCTGCTGCAATTATTATAAAAAATCAAAATTTCTGCACGATTCAGCTACTCACACCCCCGTAATCGAGCAGAAGCAAAAGAGGAGTATAAGACCGGGATACGTTTGGATGATCACGTAAAGAAAAATATTAATGAGGTACACTTAAGTTAGCTGAGGAGATATTTGGCCTTCAATCTGAGGAGATATAACAGATTCGGATGAAATGATGTCATTTTTATTTTACTTTGTTTATTAGTATTTGCACTTAGTGTAATGCGAACTTATTTGTAAGAACCCATTATCATTATTAACTAATGTTATTTTTTATGTTTCTTTTGCACGCATAGTTGTTTTTGACTTCTGACTCAGATACTTTTAACCAATAAAAGTAGCATAATCTCAAAGAATAATCATAGGTAGTAATAATAATATTATTGATAATAACAACAATAACAAGTAATATTCATTCTGAAATAATTGTTTCAATTCTTTCGACAATTGCTCTTTGGCGGGGCCAATTTGTGTACTTATCCTTATTAAAGATTTCTCTTGTATTTTTGGGAAATTGTATAGGTCATTGTACGATCAAAAGTGATAAATTCTTTTCTCTTTTTTCTTTTTTGGAAATCACACGGACTATTATAATTTGTACTTCTATCAACTACTCACTCTTTAACTCCATATGGAATAGAAGTGAAACAACTAATACAAATGGAGGGATAATAAATATACAACCATTATTATTAGTTAGTATTTATTATTTTGAACATTTATTATTTGGAATAAGCGATATGGTCTTGAAATAATGTGAATAAACATAGCCGTAGTCAAAATATGGCACGGCGAATTAGAAGTGAAGTATTTCAAAGAAAGTATAGGAGATAATGTGATAAAGATACCCTAAATGGTCTAGGCAAGTGTTTAGTTTCTCCTTTGCATTGATTAGGAGGTCAAAGGGCATTGAAAAGGTTTATTCTAAATGGGAAAGCGACAATCCAAAGTGTGGATGAGACTATGAGGTGTGTAATCTTATAGGTTATCATCGTTGATGGACAAGAGGTTAGTTTTCTCCATGGCATTGATTGGGAGGTCACAGGCTCTGAAAAGAATTATTGTGAAATGGGAAAACGACAATCCAAAGTGTGGATTAGACTTTGAGGTGTGCAATCTTTTAGATTTTCATTGTTTATGGCAATTGGCAAATGCCTATGACGACGTACATGTGATCTAACATAAGAGTGGGTGGGGGAACGCTTTAGTTGTTTAAATGAGCTTAGGCCGTGTTCTCTAACCTCTAAAATATCTTAAGTTTGATAAGTAGTTCAATCAAGCCCGAGTATAAGCTAAATTTGATTTAGGGTTTATAAAAATATTCTTAGAGGAGTTCCATTTAGTACTTTAATCTAGTTGATGGCTTGACTCTTAAGCTTCTTTAGATGAATAATTGAAAAGTACAAGGAGGGGGAGGCGATGGCAGCAAAAGGAGCACTTTTCACCCATAGTTTGGAAGCAACTGACTGTATCTTAAGTATTTTATATTGTAGATCAAGATTTGCTTAGACTTCTTATATTTTACCTCTAGTGAATCTAGTCCTCTGGAAAGTGACAGAAAGACTGAAGCCTTTTGCATTTCTTGCATACAAGAGTTTTCATTTCTATTGACAACGTATAGTTCAAGTGAAGGCCTTTGGAGAACAGATGCTTTGCTTGATTTTTGCATGACTTGCATGGTCCCAAAGTTCTCATTATGATTTATTTCTTCTAACGCAGGGCCCGAAACCAGATTCACGCATAATTTATATTGATGGTGCTTTTGATCTTTTCCATGCAGGGCATGTAGAGGTATGCTGCTTCTCTTGCTTAAATTTTCTTTTGCTTGTGTGTGTTTCTTCTCCTTTCCCCACTTTTTGCAAATGAAAGAAGATACCTCCTCCAGATCCTTTTTATTTGCAGCACTTTGGCTTTTGCACTTGTAATACTACTGATGCCGACATTCATATAGAGACGTACATGAAAAAAAACAAATGTTTGTGTGCAAGATGTTGGATCGATCTCAATGCTTTTTTTTAATATATCAACTTTTTCATTATTTTATTAGTAGATCATTAGAGATATTAGTGGTCATTAGATATTAATGGTCAAAATTTTGTTTTGGAAAGCGTGAAAATCAAAGTGTTGCAATTGTATTACTTTAGAAGTTATGTATATTGTATTTGTATGTCCTTCAGAGTCGTTCATCTACTGTATCCAAGAATAATAACTCGCTGATGCGGCTTTGTTTGTGGTAATGGTCACGACGTTGTGGAGGCAGCTTGTGACCGGTGAATGGAATGAATTGCGGCTAACACAGAAAAAAATCATATTCAAGGGATTTCTAACCTCGAAATTTGCATTTTATTAGTTTACAAAACCTTCTTACATGATTGAGTTATAATGTTAGACGAGTGAATGATCACCTAAAATGCTAATAATTAAATTCCTCATCCTATTATTAACATAAATCGACACACTCATATACATTACCCAATTGAAAACCCACGACATGTTCTTCTCCCTTCTTTGGTGTATGGCTGTGGCATGTTGTTTATGGTGCAATGTATGTTTCACCTTCCTTTTATTTTTTTGAACTATATTGAACTTTGCTAAAGTATATTGGTTTTCCAAATCTAAACTGAACTGATCGGAATAAGCAAAATTGAGTTAAAAATATCATACCCTTATCCTAGTATGCATTCTTTAGCTTATTGTTGTATACGTATGGATTTTTTTCTTAGTTGAATTGTGATGATCCTTTGACTTGTAGATATTGCGACTCGCTCGGGAACTAGGAGATTTCCTTCTTGTTGGAATTCATACAGACCAGACTGTCAGGTTATTATCCATGTTCTTCTCATATAATCATTTCCTAACAGTTTTCACTGAATTGTTTATTTCATAGTTGGGTTTGATGTAAGATGTCTTAAGTTTGTAATTGCCCTCTCTAGACAGTATTAATCTACTATAGATTAATCTATCTGATTTCCTTCTTTGCATGTCAAATGATCTGCACAGCAGGTCCTACAATTTGTATATGAACGCCTTAAGGCTTCTTTTGTTGCTCTTGTTAAAATAAAACACCAATGCCTAACTTGAAGAAAGATATTTGTTTGGGGAGCATTTGAAAACATCTTTTGATTGTATGTGAAATTATTTAATGATTTGTTCCCTAAAACTTTAGATTTTTCTCGAAGAGACTATAAAATATAGAATAAAAGGTGCTAGAAATGACTTTCCTCTTTTAGTCTTCCTTTAACTTTATGGTAGCCAATGAAGAAGAAGGTAATATTTGTGGAAATTTTTTTCCTTTTTTGGCTACTCAAATAGAGATTGGGAGAAGGGTAAAGGAAGTGTCAAAAGGGAAGGAATATTTGAGTTGGAGGGAAGGTAAAATAGAGAAGATCAAAGAGGAAAGGAATCACCCAAACTTAGGTTTTATAAGGCTCCTGTCTTAATATACTTCCAAACAGAATTATTTAGGGATAACCCAAACTTAGGTTTTATAAGGGAAAATTGGTTAATCCTGTCATTGTTTAGGTTAACTTTATGATTCTTTACTCGGGGAAGAGGGGTTTGAAAAAAACTGTGAATTGAAAATAGAGGAGGATCGTTGCTGGACTGGATTACGACATTACATAGGCTCCTGTCTCTCTCAACTCGATTGGAGAAGATCATTATTTTAAATTGAAGCAGGGTGTATTGTTGAATGGATTTCGTTGGTATTTTGATTTTGAAAATATTGCCAGATTTTTTTTCGATATTATCAGTAAGATAAGTTAGTACCAGAAAAAAAAACACCAGTTTCACTTAGAGCAATTAAGTTATGTTTAGTTTTAAACATTTACATTACAAGTCTGTTTGTAGCGCCTTAGTCATTTCATTTTTATGATGGATTTAAATTGAAAGTGACCGTAAGGTCCTGATTAATATTATACAACTTGCAGACCATTGTGTTAGCACTTGACTAATGTTCTATTCCATTGTCCATTGAAGTTTTTAGAAAATATGGTTCTCAAACTAGCTTTTTACTGCCCTACCTCGTGAATTCGTTACTATGGTAAGACCTTGAACGTGTGAAGTGATTCAAATGGTTTGTTTAATTTTTTCTTTTGTTGTATGTTATTGTGTACAGTTCTAAAAAGGAAGTCACCGTCCAATCATGAATCTTCATGAAAGAAGCCTGAGTGTCTTGGCTTGTCGTTATGTAGATGAGGTGATCATCGGTGCTCCTTTGGAAGTGTCTAAAGACACGGTTAGTTTGCTTTTCAGTTTGTTAGCTTATGGTTTTTCTCTTTTGTTCTCTTAATAACCTCCCATCTATTATGCAAAGTTGGAGAGAGAAAGAGGAGAGTATTAGGCAAGAAAGGTTTGAATTCTTTAACACTTGGGATATTGTACTTGCCTTTTTTTTGTTTACTTTTGTTGTCAGCTACAGAAATACTATAAAGTAAGTTTTACTCTCTCCGTCCTCTGAAAGATTGGCATATCTGCTTTTCTTTTTCCCCTTTCTCCCAGACACACCTTACACCATTATTTTTAATTACATGTTAACAAAATTATACTCACAATTAATAACTTACTACTACACATTGAGATGAAAGTTTTTATTATTGTAGCCTTATTACTTGTATATTCTGACATGCAATTGTTTTTTGGAGTTAAAAGAGGTTATAGTATCTTATTATCTTCAGCATTGATTCAATACTTAATCTTTCTGATGTGGGCGCAGATTATAACTTTCAATATCTCGCTGGTAGTCCATGGAACTGTAGCCGAGAGTGATGACTTCCAGCAGGTACTTATTTTTGCCACTTTGATGTATTAACTGACTTTTTTCGCTGTAACTTCAGTTGAATTTTGCAGGAAAATGACAATCCATACGCTGTCCCAATAAGTATGGGCATCTTCAAAGTAATAGGAAGTCCGTTGGACATAACTACCACAACAATAATTAGGAGAATTGTTGCAAATCATGAAGCTTATCAGGTCTTCCCTTCTCTTCCAGATTTTTTGTTACTCCATTTCATTAGAATCTAAAAGTTGATGTTGAAACAGACGTAGGTGTTTCTGAACTTAGACTCTGATATCCATCTGTCCTTATATGTTTCTCCCCTTGTTAATCCTCAAGCACCAGCTGAAACGGAGAGGAGAAGAGAGAGAGAGAGAGAGAGAGAGAGAGAGAGAGAGGGGGGGGGGGGGTTCGTAGTGGCACCTTTATCAAACCACTGAGGCACTCACATGTCTCAGGGCGCTCTTTGGTGCTCCTTGAAAAAGGTGTTTTTACTTCTGTTGAGAGAATAGACCAAGGATATCAAACATGGTCAATTCTTCAAGAAAGGGGGAGGGGTTCATTTTACGCTGTCGCTTGGTGCTGTCTGATATATGATTTGTTACATTTCCGCAGAAACGGAATGAGAAGAAAGCGATGAGCGAGAAGAAGTATTATGAGGAGAAAACTTACGTGTCTGGTGATTGAAAACTATGGAGTTAGGGCTTAGTAAGGTATTGTGGTTTGTTTCCTCTTCTGGTCCTTTCCAAAGTTACAAGTTGGAGTGACTCGTGGGCAGAGTGTACAAATCACATTTTGCTGTCTGACTGAAATTTTTGAACATAACTTATGTAGGCTGCCACTTAGGAGTCCATTCATCCTCGGGCATTAGTTGTTTACATGCCCATGATATCTACTGGTGGAAAGGTGCGGTGCTGTATATGGAGGATGAATAAGAAGACGGAAATCATAAGGAGGAATGTCAACATGAAGAATGCATAAAATCTCTTGGATTGAATGTAGTTGGATTTTGTAGAATTTGCAATTACAATAGAAAGAATAGGGATAGAGAATGGTTTAGTGCTTTTTCATAGTAGGCCATATTCATTTGTTATAGATGTATGTTAATTATAATTTTTTAGTTCTTTTTCCTCCTTCATTGTAATTTCTAGATGTCAATATTATTTGAACAAGTGTTTTCATATTTTTGGATAGTCCTGACAAATGACTTGATCTAAACATAAATTATGCTTAAATATTTGGTAAATGACTTTTAGACGGTTTTTTCATTGGCTTTTGATATTTCAAACGGTAAAACAGTAAAAAAAAAAAGATTTGGTAAATGGCTTTCGGGGTAGGTAGCGCTTTTAATTAAAGTAAAAAACATTTTCCCAACCTTTTGGGTTGATTGTTACTTTCTGGAAAATTGTAAATTATCACCTTATATGAACTATGTTTTGTAAATTACCATCTTTTAACACCAATTTTTCATAAAATCTCACCAAATAATGTATCCTGTCAAAAAAATTATGTGGGGTTAACTTAATTACTTTACCAATTACCCTAATTCAATTAAATAATTAAAATCCATTATTCAATTCAACAAGCAAAAATCCTAAATCAATTGAATAACTAAAAACCCTGATTGAACTTAAAAAGAGAAACCCTAATTCAATTAGACAAGCAAAACCCTCACTTAAACAAGGAAAATCCCTAATTCAATTCAACAACAAAACCCTAATTCAGTTGAACAATAAAACCACATAAAACTCTCATTTTCGTCACCAAAAAACCTTAATTTTCGTATATTTCATATTTAAACGCTTACACTTACCTTCTTCAACTCCTGCTCCCAAATGAAATGAATTCAGGTCAGTCTTCAATGTCTCTTTGCTCTCTAGTTCTTGATTTCCAATTAGAGATGCAAATATTCTAAAGTGAGCTGAGCTTCGATGTCTTATGCTCTCAATTTGGGTCTTCAAAGCTCAAACGAGTAATTGACTAAGTCATTAAGAAGTGGGCCCCATATTAACGTTTTTCTTGACAGAAAACGTTATTTGGTGGGATTTTATGAAAATTTAGAGTTAAAAGGTGATAATTTACAAATAAATAGTAATAAAAGGTGGTATGTTACAAAAACTGGTACACAAAAGGTGGTTTCCTTACTTCCATTATACACCAAATGAATAATACTTAACAATTGATTTTCCTGTAATATAAAAATTGATTTTACCCAAAATTTTTATAATAAACCTATAGTTAGAACTTGGACAAACCAACCACTACAAACTTGTCACTTCTCAAACACCCTAAACCGCAGTGAGATCCCCCCATCATTGTGAATGAGTACTTTTCTAGGGTTTTAGGGAGGGAAGCCATGTTTATACCCTAATTATGTTTTGATTTCTATTAGTATTTAGGTTGTGATTAGAGCAGTTTTAGTGTGATTAGTTCTTAATATGCAGTTTATATTAGTGGTCAATTTCATGAATCGCATCTCGCTAATAATTGTTTGTATTGACTAATATGCTTTTAGAGGCCTAGAGCACGCTAATGCAATTACAACAAGTGTTATCCTAAGATTGAATGTTAAAGCCTGTCCTTAGTGTCACGGTCCGAGAGTTTTGACCTCGAAACGTGCGGCACACCCTTGCCTTCTGTGGGCAAGTGCGCTAACCTTAATGTGGAAAAGGGTCACTCAATATCTGAAAGGGTACTCTTGCCTATTGGTGACAAGAGCACGAGAAGAGGGTCGATCAGGGCGCTCGTGTGCACAAGGCAGGCACGAGCGAGGCGAACAACGAGATGTACCTGGGTGGGCGCTTTATAATAAGTGGCGGCACAAGCTCTAAGTTGGCCAATAACAACAACACAATATTATAAAGCAAGCATACATCTGATAGGAGGCTTTAATAGTGAACAAACATTTTATTCATCATATCCCTCTAAAGAGGCTTCAGTGTGAGATAGTACATATTTCCAGTGAACACTGGTTTTGCAATAACTCAATAAAGGAACCTTAAACCTGTACAAGAGTTCTAAAACATAAACTAAAGAGTAAGAAAGCATAAACTAAGTAAAATACATATAAAGACAGGTTGGATTGTAACATCCTCCCCCACTTAAGATGTCGACGACTTCGTCGACTTACAAAAAAATACAATGGAAAAATGAAACTCTCCTATGTTGAACTTGATTGTCTCTAGCGCACCGTTGATTGCGAGCGGATGTTGGAGTCTTCTTGTTTCTGTTGGAGTCTCTGTCGACGCTGGGCAAGCTTTCACGTATGACTTGTTGAAAGTTGCTTCCTTGAGGTTGTGGTGTGGGCAACTCGACGTGGGCTGATGCTTCTTTGGAGTCCAGATCTGCGGAGCTCGCTTAGGCATCTAATTTGTCTGAGGCTTCACCCTGTTTCTTTCTCGATCCTGGCTCGCTCCCTTCAGGAGGTGTCTCTTTGGAGTTGCTCTTGGCTTCTTACCTAGTAGAATCTGATTTGAGCACGACCCTTATTTCCCGTTTCTGCTGTAAGAGGGTGTCTTTGATGGTGCCTTTCTTTGTGGCCTCATATCTCGCAAAGTGTTGTCTCAGATGCAAGCTTGTCTCTTTGATGTTGCCTTTACTTCAGGTTTCATCACTGGCATTGCCGAACACTGGTGAACTTCTTGTTGGGGCACATATACCATCGAACCCATTCTATAGATGGCCCCCATATGTCTCGGTGGCTCATCATCATGGTCAGACTTAGCCGTCTCATCGGGTGCTTCATCGACATACATAGCGGCTACTCTCCGCTGAAGATTGTCAAGCTCCCCTTTGTGCTTGCACTCCCACTACCGATGTGGGCCTCGACATGATATGCAACTCCATGTCATAGTATTTACCGAGGGTGTGCTGACTCTGGATTCTCTTGTGTTTTGGGGAGAGGGCAGTCCTTGCTTTTGGGAGCCGTCTCCCCCCCACTTATTCTCTTGAATCCCCCGATAGAGTTGGACGTCCCACGCGATCCATTTCTTGGGCTCTTTGGGGGAGCTCGGAGTCGGGACCTCCGAGCGATTAGCTGGTCTTTTACAATCTTCATCTCTACAAAAGTGGCGGCACAAGTTCTAAGTTGGCCAACAACAACAACACAATATTATAAAGCAAGCATACAGTTGATAGGAGGCTTTCATAGTGAACAAACATTTCATTCATCATACCCCCTAAAGAGGGTTAAGTGTAAAATAGTACATATTTCCAATGAACACTGGTTTTGCTATAACTCCATAATGGAACCTTAAGCCTGTACAAGAGTTCTAAAACATAAACTAAAGTATAAGAAAGTATAAACTAAGGAAAATACATATAAAGGCGAGTTGGATTGTGACACTTAGGATTAACACTTATTCTAATTGCTCGATTCTAGACCTAAGTATTGTCATAAGCATGGCGAACTGAGCTAGTGCCCTAGGTTTTTATGTCTTGACTAATAGAATTGCATCCGAGTGGAGCGTACTTGTCAAAATTCTGAGAGGGGTCGCGGAAAGAATTGGGTTCGTCGCTTCTGCTTCGGCTTCTCCTAGAGGTCTTCTTTTTTTCTAGGTCCTTTTGTAATCAAATATTATTCCTTTAGATTTAGCACTTGATTATCCGAAATATATCGGTTGATCTACTATTAAGTTGAGGACTTTTTCGATAATGACATAAACAAATTTATGATCAAATGCATTGTAAACTAAGGTACCACCAAGTGAAAAGAATTTGATTATTTTAATTTACTAACTTCATATGAGCAAAACTAGATTGAAATAATCAAAAAAAAAATTACTTGAGGTACTACCGGTGGTATAATCTCTACTCTTTTAAAAGCAAGAACTTGTGCTGCTGTAGCTTATGAACAGTGCGCGGATAATTTTGCCCTTCTGCATTCACAAATTTACTTAATCGCCCTAAAGGTGGCCAATTGACCAATACGGTAAAAAAAATGAACCCTTTACGACACTTTGGTAAATAAATTATCTCACGCGACAATTTGGTAAAAAAAAGATAGCTTAGGCGACAGATTGACCATTTTTTGTGAAACTTTCCGCTGAGGATGACGCATGAGCATTATCTACGTCAATTTTTTTTAAATACTTTGTTTTCACATCTCTAAAAATCAAATCCCACAGGTCATTAGATAAAAAAAAGGTGTTACTAAACATAGACCGTATTTACCACCTCACAGCCCATATTTTATAGTAAATTGACTAAAATACCCTACTAAACATAATTTGTGTCCGGTTTTTTATTTTTTTAAAAATCAATTTTTTTAAAATTGAAATTTGAATTTTCACGGAACCGGATAGATTTTTCGGTACTAACCGGGTAGAGGTTCCGGTACACGGTACCGGAAAATCCAACCGGTTCCGTGAAAATTCAATTTTGATTTTTTTTTTTTGAATATTTTTAAAAGGAAGTGAGTAAAGGAAGAGGGGGTAATATAGATTTTCTACCACGTATTCATATGTGTTTAACCGCACACTAAAAAAATCAAATCAAATCAAATCAAATTCTACAAGTCTATTGTTCTATAACAACTGAAAATTTATTAGAAAATCAAACAACATAATCAAACGAAGAATGAGTATCACCCAAGTACCCAACAACATAAACCTAGAAAAAGAAGCGAAAAGATGGTCCGAATGACTTGGAATTCACCATTAATGTCGCATAGCTCGAACGACGTGGAAGTTCGTATGGCGTATCTTGGATCTTAATTGGGACTTTACAAGATGCGACGGTATTGCGGGCTATTTTGAGGAGAACTGGGCTGAGATCTGGGTTGTCATAGAGGATTTGTGTAGGTAGTTGCTATGGTTTCTGTGTAGGTGAAAAAGTGCAGAAGATGAAGATGACATAGTGGAGAAAATGAAGAAGAGGTTAATGGGTGAATTTTTATGTAATGTGATTTCTAATTCCTTTGCATATGGAGAATTGGTGAGGCTGGTTTGTATTTGATGGGTGAAAATTTTTGGAATTATTTTTAATTGGCAGAAAAACTGGGGTGATTTGCAAGATTACTTCCTTCTTATGATCGATTCTGATTGTTTTTTTAAAGAAAAATAGATTTGATAAATTAAATGAATTGCAACTTGTTAATTCACTAATTAGCTTAGAATGATGATTATTTACAATATTTTCAAGATAAAATTCCTTATGTTGATGTTTTATTCTACTGGTTGTGAATTTGGTCGAAGAAAAGATTCTTTTGGAAAAGATTTATTGAAATTGTGATAAAAGGGCACTAATTAATATTGTGGAGTAAGCGAGTGCAAAACACGCATGATGCTCATTGAAAAATTTTACAAAAATTGGTCAATTTGTCGCCTCAGCTCTTTTTTTATTACCAAATTGTCACATGAGATAATTTGTTTACCAAAGTGTCGTGATGGGTTCATTTTTTTTACCATATTGGTCATTTGGCCCCCTAAAGGTCCACGCGACCACGCCCTGGTTCTTCTATGCTTCTGATCTTCTTCTTCACTTACTCTCTCCTCCTCTGCTCTCTCCACCTAAAGATAGAAGATAGAAATCTCCAAAAAAAAAAAATGGGAACCCTCCACCTACTGGATCGCATGGGCAGACCACGAATTTCAAGAAACTTAGGGTTTCGCAAGATCAAGAATTATGGAACTTCCTGAAGAACTCGACAATGTCATCAAACATTCAATTGACAACACACTTGGATTTCCATACCTGATCAGACCCTCCAATTGAAGGTTCAAACCCCAGAAACGACTAATCATCATCTTCTTCATCAGTACCTTACTCTTTGATTTTCTTTTTAGGGTTTGTGTTCCCTAATTCATCATCAAAGATTAAGGTTGGTGAGTTGGAAGATGAGTTGAAGGAGCTTTCTGATCAAGTTCAGTACTACAAGGAACAATTTGAGATGCTTTCGGTGAGTGACCGAATTTCTTTTCGGGATTAATCTTATTTGGAATGGTTTTGATAGTTTCAATAAGGATTTTGACTTGATTATGTGAGAAAGAAGACACCTTGGTTTTGTATTGATGTTTTTGTGTGTTTGAATAATTGAGTTCATTGTGCAAGAACGTTGCGCAACGTCTTTAGTTTGCTCATTTACATTTGATCATTTTTAGGTGTTGTGAAACAATTTAGTTCAATCTGTCTCGACTTTGGTTACTTAGAACGAATCTTTACTTTGCTGAAATATATGTTGGAAAGGGTGCTCAGGCTTTGGTTGCTTACGAGAACTCCACCGGTATTCAACTGGATCGTTGGTGCAGACACATGAGGATGCGACGCGTGTGTTGTGTGAATCCAAAGGCTTCCATCAAGACGACTTCAAGTTTGCACTAATACCAAAAACCTTCAAATTACTCACAACACTGGTAAATCTAAAACCGGTTTGGAAGCCCTCAAATAACAGCATATACTGCCACTGGTTCAAAATTGAGCTAGAATGCAATCCAAATTATTTGTACCTTAAACTGTCGGAAATCAATTCAACTTGTAAACTAGACCAGAAAACGACCATCAACCTCCATTGGTTTGAGCGTTGGTAATGATCAGGTCAAAAACAGTACCCCTTCCCAAATGCTTTGAAACAAAATTTCTTTCTTTTAAATTGGCAACTGATACAAAATGACCATCGATGGAAATTGAGTCGTAATCTTTAGCACTTTTTAACTTTTTTTAAATAGCCATAATTTAGGTTGCATTAAATTATGGAAGCTTCCCATAGATACGAAGAAATATGATAAAGGGTCGATTTTTTTTTGAGAAATCGGCAATTGGGTCGAGGAGAACAACGGGATTAGACAATAAAGATGAAGGGATTGAAGATCGCCGCTGATTGCCGAGGTTTTGTAATGGGGTAAGTTCTTCACTTAATTTTCATATGCCCTTTGATGGAAACTTTGATTGGTTTTTTAGTAATGCTAAGAGTAATAGAGTGTCAAAGAAAGAACTAATCTTGGTGGGGAAAAATAATGTGGCAATGCTTAATTTTGTGGATTGTCGTGCAACTCCAACTGAGGTTGTAGAGAAGAAGTTCATGGGTTTTATAGGGAATGGTAATGATAGTGTGGCAAGTGATTCGCCCAAAGATATTTCTGTCAATTTAGAAAGGAGGATTACCCATAGTTGTTCTAGATTAGTGGGGAGGAAATTAGAGATTGGGAATATTGCAGGTGAAAAACAGGAATGCAAGAATTTGTTCAAACATAGTACTCGTGTGTCTAGACAGAGGTTAGTGCACAGCTTGGTGATGCCTGCAGCTGCTATAGTAGATAGAGAAGTGAGAGGGAAAAGTTGTAATAAGGAGCGGGAAACATAATAGGGTTGGGCAAAGGTTTTACTTGGGGGCGAAGAGTAGTTACTTCTGATTCTGCTTCTCTTTATGTTACCAGAGGAGGTCGACAGGTGAGACAAACAGTGGAATCCATTATGGTAAAGAAAGAAAAATAAGAAGGCGGCGGTTCATTCAAGTGTCTAGGAAATGAACTGCTAAGAGGATACGACGTAGCTCAGTGTCGCCTATCTATGTTATGGAAGGGGGTGGAGGAAGCTACCACACTTGATTTTGCGAAGGAAAAGAAATCGTATGATTGTGTCAAAGTAGATACTTTTGGGTTGGAAAAAGAATGCGAAAAGAAAGCAGTGATGCTATGCCCGTAAGCCATTTCCCAGGATGAGGAGTGAGGAAAAAACTAGGTGTCACCAGAGACACTAGAGTGACTGGAATCAAGAGGAAAAGAAAGCAAGGCTGTGGGGGACAAATTAAGGTTGGACGAAGGAGCAAGAAGTAACATCGCATGGAGCTTATTTGACTGCAAAATGAGTCCTCTTTTTAGGTAGAAAGTTGCTGAACTGGAAATTTCTCTGATTTTCTGTTGCAGTTTCTGCATCCTTGTTCTCTGTATTTGTTGAGCATATCACTCTGAATAATGTTGTCTTAAATGTTTTGCTTGAGGTAATGACTAACAAAGTTTATCTCCTATGAATTAAGTGGTAACCTCTAGATACTACTACTTCCATTTTTTGCTCCGTGACTGTGTGAATGTATATAGAATGCTTGAATCTAACAGCTAAGCTGTTTATTGGAGCACCCGGTTGCTTGGAGCTTTTACTAATGCCGGTTGTTTGAGTTATGAGTCTTTACAGTGATGATAATGTCATCGATGATAGGATTCTTGAATACAACAGCTTAGATGTGTTTTGGAGGTTGCTTCTACACTATTGACTAAGGAGGCTGCTTCTAAAGAGATTTCAACGTGGGTTTCCAATAGCTTGTTCATTTTCTAACTTGTTTTGATGTTCTAATTATCAGTTCTTAAACGTATGTTCTCTTCAGATATTCCACAAAAGAAATTATTTAGACCTAATTATTAATAAATTATCCTTTACTATTATGAATAGTATATAATACCTAGGGGTACTGAGCGCGCGGTACAACAACTAGTGTACATAAGCATGTCAATGGGACGGGTCGGGTGCGGATGATATTCCCTCCTTATTTATACCCTCCCAAAATCTCATCCCCATCCCCGCTTTATTATCCATGGCGGAGAAAATTTTTATCTGTATCCCCGCCCCAACGATTATGCAATAAAAACTATCCTCGCCCCATCATCCATATGGGTCTATACCCGTCTCACACTCACCATACTCGTCCCAACATTTCCATACCCGTCTTAACATATGTCACATGTTTTTTTAAAGTATGTGTCATTTTAAAAAAAAAATATGTTAACATAAAATATGTCTATTCAATATAGTTTTTATTAAATACTAATTAATAAGTACTTATGAGACGGGGATGAGGCCGGGATGAAGGGGGGATGGCAGGGATAGGGCGGCTACATTCTAAACTCTATCCCCGCCCCGGGCGGGGATAATTTTCCCCATTCCCGCCCTATCACTTGCAAAACCTTCCCCCATTTCCGCCTAACTGGGCGGATGGGGGACGGTTCTCCACGAACCCCGCCCATTGACATTCCTAAATGCACATTCTGATAAAGTCGTGATGTAATATATTTCAATAATTTGTCATTTTTTCCATATGAAGGCTTCCTAAAAAACATTCCATTATATTAGTCTAGAATTTACTCTTCTTATCATGGTTTGGGATGAAACCTTCCTGTTCTTCTAAGTGGACCAAACTCTCCTCCTTATTAGGTTGTCTAGGCCTAATTTCTAACTAATTTATAATTAACATAGTACTAGAGCCCAAGTTGTGGGTCTCTTCTAAATTGGGTATTAAGCGACTAGTAAAGGTTTACCTCGATAGGATCTCCATCCTTAAAAGAACTTTTTCTAATTACCATTTCCGTAAACTCTGAAGTCTAAGGACATTCACATGTGAGGGGATTGTTGAACACATGTGAGTGTCTCATGTTTGAGAAAGAGGAGAAATATGTCCACTATATTAGCCTATGAGTTACTCCTCTTATCATCATATGGTTTAGATTTGGAACCTCCTTGGACTTATAAGATCATCTACACTGTTTTCATATTAGGATTAAGGATGGCAATTCAGTCCGACTCCGACCCGAGTTCGATTCGATCCGAAGGAAAAAGTCCAATCCGAATCCGAATCCGAAAACATAAAAGTCCGAATGAAATCCGAAAGGAGTTGGACCTTAGGTAAGATCCGATCTGAATCCGACTAAAGTCCGATTGTTACTTGTTACCTCGTCAACTAATAGATTAAAAGTACATTTTAATATAAATAATAGATTTACATTATAAGAAATTAAGTAAAACATTAAAAAATTTATATTAAAGATGTGTTTTGGTTATTTAATATGGTAATTTAATCCGAATCCGATCCGAGTCCGAAACAATCCGAAGGAAAAAGTTCGAGTCCGAATTCGAGAATATATAGTCGAAATCCTAATAGGAGTGTAAAATCATAGTCCGATTGAAATGGAGCGGACTTGGAGTTTGGTAAGTCCGATCCGAGTCCGATCCATTGCCATTCCTAATTAGGATTAGCTTGCAAATAGTACAAAAATATTTCAAGCAAGTTGTTGTCCATTGGATGGTGTAGCTAAACTCAGCTACCTAGCCAAGTTCAACTACTAGCTTGAAACAATAAAAAAAGAAAACATGATTAATTTAAAAATAAAACTATTCTTTGTGCTTTGATGTAAAATAAATATGGTTAGATATTTTTTGTATGGAGACCATTCTAGCAACATGTATTACAGCTCATTATTGAATAAATTGTAGCTCTAAAATGAAGTAGTCGTAAAAAATGACATGGCAAAGTAAGCAATAAACAATTTAGCTTGATCATTATAGATGCTCTAAGTGGACCAAACTCTTCTTCTTGTTGGATTGCCCAGGCTCAATTTCTGGCTAATCTAAAAATTAACTAGTTTTTATTGACAAAATTAATATTGATTGACATTAGACTAACTGTTCTAAAACATGACGAACAAATTTGATTTTTTTAAAAAAAAAATTGTGTGAGCAAATCTTGCACACTATTTTCCCTTACACTTATCGTACAATGATTATTAGTCATATAAAACTTAAGTTCCAAATCTAATGAGAAATTATTATTTATGTAAACCAATAGCGAAAGGGAATTGTTAAACTGCGCCGACAAAAATACAAAAAAACGTCACGTTTTAAATTAAAACGACTAATATACCCTAATTTAAACTTAGAAGGTATTGGCGACCCAAATTACTATTTCAAAATCTTCACTACAACGCTGATGCCAGATAAAAAAACGTTTACACCCAAGTACTTCATTGATTCACGAAAGATACATGAATTAAAGATCAACTCAAAGGGCTTGTCGATTAAACAAACTATATTCTAGAATATCTGTAATATATTACTGTAAGTGTTCTTTTTCTATCTTTTTGTACTTGGGGCCTGTTCTATTCGGCTAATTCTAGCTGAACTGAACTGAATTAAACTTATTGTAGCTGAACTGAACTGAACTTATTTGGAGCTGAACTGAACTGAACTCAGTGGCGGACTGATGTTAGAACAAGGGGGGACCACTGTCCCCCCACTTAAAAAAAAATTAGAGAAGAAAAAAATCAAAGAGACTGGTTATGTGTAAAATCAGGTCTATTGATTGATCAAAGAAACCGAATTTTATAGATAACTGGTTTCTTTGCCTTCTTAACACAATTTCTTATATCTACTAAAAACACCGGTTAAAATACCCCAAATTAAGAATGGACATAATGGATCATCCCCAAATCAAAGTAATCCGGTGAGAAGACTCAAAGGATATTTTAGTAGTATATACCCAAGTTGTAATATTAAAATGGCCTTTTGGATTAAGTATGTACTCGATTTTTTTAATTGTGTACCCGAATTTTTGTTAATAAATAGATTTGTGTTGAATTATATAAATTGTTCTCCCATCGTCAAATTCCTGGGTCCGCCACTGACTGAACTTATTGGAGCTGAACTGAACTGAACTTATTAGAGCTGAACTGAATTGAACTGAACTGAATTTATTATAGCTGAACTGAACTTATTGGAACTTAACTGAACTGAACTGAACTTATTGGAGCTGAACTGAACTGAACTGAATTGTTGAATTAAATTGTAATAAATATATAAATAATAATTAAATAATTATTATTATGAATATTAAATAATAAGTAATAATAATTCTAAGTACTAATGATTAAACTAATAATGTAGAATAATATCAAATGAATAATGACAATATTATTTTTAATGTTATTAAATGATAGTTATAAATAAATAAACAATAATAATGATAAATTAATTTTAAAAATAATAATTACTGATAATAATAATAAGAATAATAATTAATAATGAGTAATTACTATTATTAGTATTAATATATTAATACTTGATGATGATGATATAATAACAATAATGTCTAGGAAGTAAATTGATATTACCATTATAATAATAATTAGCTTAAAACATGAGTTGATGTGTGCTTCTAACCAAACCACGATTTGTGGTGGGTTGGTCTATGATAGAGATACACCAAACCCCACCATAAACCGCCAAAGTATCTTTAATATACAACGTAACGACAAAGTTGTACCATAAATAGTACTGTAGTATTATTAGCAACTTTGTAATTTTTTCATATCTTCTAGTTTTTTGTAGATTACTTGTATAATGTAATAGTGAATATTTAGTCAGTAAAATAAAACAACAATTGCAAATTAGAATACTCGTATTGACATGATTTTAGTTAAACCGCGCACCAACCCAAACCTTGCTCAGCCATAATAATAATAGTAATAATAATGAGTAAAGATATAATAACAAAAATAATATATATAAATAATAATAATAACAATAATAATAGTAATAACAATAATAATATAATAACAATAATAATAAGTAAAATAAATTAGACCAATAATATAATATATTAAACAAAATGGCTAAATAATAAATGGAGCTGAACTGAACTTATTGGAGCAGAACTGAACTGAACTGAACTTATTAGAGCTGAACTGAACTAAACTGAACTGAACTGAACTGTAAATAAGCTGAATAGAACAGGCCCTTAGTGGTATTAAAATTAACAAAACCACCGGCTGTTGTACTTCACCACACCGCCTAACACAAGAAAAATCCAATATCATTGATCAATAATTACTACATTAAGATCACAATCTTAACAAAGAAAAAAATTAGTAACCATTAATCATAATCATATCCTCCTCATAGTCACATATTTAAATCAGGGCAAAAAATTAAACGGCATAGTGAACCGGTCCTATAAACCGGTTCCTCCATGGGAGAATCGTTCCTAAAAACAGGTTCCTCCACGGGACGACCGTTCCAGGGAACCGGTCCTCCCGTGGAGGAACCGGTTACTAGGAACGGTTCTCCCGACTCCCGAGGAAAAATCGGTTATGTTAATTAAAAATATCTATTGATAAAAATTATGATTAAATGGTAAGTCAAAATTATACATTGGGACAAACTTAAGAACATCTTATCAAATAACATTTGGTTTTATATGTTAGTTAAAAATCATAGTCAAAGTAAGGCATACGAATACTGTAAAAGTCAAATTGTTGTAACTAATATGATAGAGGGAGTAATTATAATTCCTTGCCTCGTGAGCATCAAAAGAAAGAAGTCCCACAAGTTTTTCATTTAAATTCGAAATAGAAATACATTCAAAATACTGCCAATATTTTCATCCTAACTTCCTTTGCAAGATGATTAGCCACAAGTCCTTGGAGTCCACTGCAATCAAACTTCCCTAGCCTCACAAATTCCTTAGAAGATTTAATAAGATTAAGGCAAGGTTGAGCCTCATTACTATCCTCAAACATCTCACAAATCAAGCTTTTACAATGAGGTTCCACCACACAAAGGCTCCAGTTGTGACATAAAAGTCATTCCAAGGAAGTTTTAAGAGTGGTACACACAGCATAAAAGGAAGGAGCACGGGAAGAAAATTGTCATCCCACTATCCAATCACTCTTCCAATTTCTAATAACCCCTCTAGCTCCAATGCAAGATCAAAAGACGCCTTAAGGGACCATAGAGGAGCTTCGAGGGGCCTTGTGACGCTCCGATACTATTAAGATGTGCGAAACTCCCACCCATCAAAGTCGGGCCTTTTTTACATTGTGTGAGACTCAAATATTTTCCTTTTAAAAGTCCAACAGTTTCTCCTTATCCATAAGCGCCACAGTGTATAAGCAAAGAGAATGTTATCAGCCAACGTAGAAGGGTGATTTAGAACTGAGTTTTGGTCAAGGTGCGAGCAAAGCCACTGTTGTAAGTCTAAAGAGAAAAGAACTGGCTCCCGGGACTCTTTCATAGAATTCCAACAATTTCTCTCGCTCCTCAAAAGCCCACAGGAACGGGGGGGGGGGGGGGATCCACTCCCACTTTCTGTCAAACTTCTTTTGCTATGTGGCAGTTCTTAACGCATGGATAGAATTTTCAATTGTCGTGTGGCAGAAGGGGAAAAAAGGAATGTTATTATCTATTGTCTTTTTATGGAGCCATTGTTTGTGGGATAGTCTGTCAATGAAGGTTTGCCACAAATGAATTTGACTCTGGAGATGAATATCTATATCCCAGAGATTTTGGTTTCCGAAATGTAGTAGGCTTGGTAGGACTGAGTTGGAGAAGAATCTCTTTGAGGTTAAATTTTCCTGTCCAAGTTTTGTTAAAGAAGGGAAAATCGAGTTGACCATTAAGGGAACAAAATGCCAACATGAGGTCTTAGATTTCTGTGGAGAGGGAAGGAGATGTGGAGAAATCCCAGCAATCTATATATATATACTAGTTTCTGACTCGGGCAATGTCCGGGTTGGGTTTTATTTGGTTATAATTTCCATCATATCTAAATTTCAGTGCTAAACGCTTTAAGATTAACAAAATATTATAAAATAATTAATAAGTTAAGAGATACTCATATAATTCTCATCCGACTAAATATTATATTTCTGTAGTTATTCACATATAATTCCCATACGACTAACGTAAAAATTGTTTAATGTTTATAGAATTCTTATATTATGAGCTAATAATAATTTTCCAAGTCCCCCGATAACGTGTCGACCTTTAGGGTATACACCTTGGTTCGCTCAAGGTCTTTTTATACTTTTGGGAGTTTTGTCATGACTTGTTTCACCCCAATTGTTGAGATAGAGGAGTTAGAACTCTATTAAAGGTTGCATGGCTCTGACTGATGTCTATGTTACAGATTCTTCAGACCACTCATAGTAAGAGTTACAATTAGACACAGCGCAGCGTCAATAAGTCCAATACACAAAAAGAAAGGTGCGAACCCCCCTTACTCAATAAAATAGAAAGAGTAAGAGGCGAAAAACCTGAAGAGTATGCATCAACCTAAAACCAACAAAGGGATCAAAATCAAGATGGCTTTGATCTCGAACTTAAAATTACTTTATTTTATAGTTATAGTAGTGTCCTTCTAAAAATAGTCATTATATGCTTGGTGGTTTGAAAAATAAAATAATTTGAAGTTAAAGTTGTCTAATACACAAATGTTAATTTGGTAAAGTTAACTCTCAAAATAAAATGAAAAAAACAACAAACATATTTCCTCTATACTATTATTGATATTGTCGACTCTATAGAGTCACGTAATTACTCTTTTTCACTTTCATTTCTTCTATAAATTCATCCATTCACTTGAAGAACTTGTGTTACAATAATTATACTATGATTGATTGTTCTCATCAGATCAACATGGGTTGAGACGTCCAAATGAGCAATGAGCAAAATATAGATTTGGGTGTACCATGCTCATAATACACACATGCGTATAATAAAACTTGTCTGAAATGAGATGTGTCTGAATGATTTCGAACAGATTTATGAATAAAAATCATGATTCATCTAGGTAAAAAATAATTTGCTTCTCATCCATGGAGATTATTTAGTTTGAGATTATAATGCATGGTTTCCTTTTGGGTCTGATTTGCATACCAATTTCGAGATGTATAAATCTATATTCCCAACTTAAATTGCATGTTTAAATATGTTTACATTATTTTTTAAACATGGGTCAAGGAACCGGTCCGGGTTGGTTCCGGTTCCAATTCCAAAAATTAAGGAACCTGTCCAACCGGTTCCGGTTCCGGTTCCAAGTTCTCGGTACCCAGTCCAATCAGTTCCGGTACCAGTTCCGAGCAATATGACCGGATACCCGGTTGTGCGCACCCTATTTAAGTAATGCATCTTGATCTCCCATTATAATATCTTACCAACACGTACCCCAGCGAAGATAAATTTATACATAAAGGTCTTTCAACAATTGTAATCTAAAGAAGGAAACAAAAGTCTGATTGTCACACCAACTATAGGTCCTATAAGGAGAGCCAGAAAGAACACAACTTGTGAACCTAGGACAATACAGCAATAACAGAGACTACTGTGAGCTTGGCTCGGCATGTAAGTTTAGATAGTTGAGCATAACCTCATCAAACACATTACTTGATTACATCCAGGTTATTACCCAGTACAAGTCTTCTTCAGTCCACATTCCGTTCAACTGGGCAAAACACTATTAATAGTTCACCTCATATTTTCCCTCCGCCTTTGATACCGAGTCCTATCATTATACCTAGGTCTATCTTGATTCCTTTGAGGCACTGGTTCAACTCTCCTTTGTCTTTCTGGGGACCTCTGAACAATTTCTCCATTCACAAAGAGCTCCGCTGCCAAAAAAAAACAAGATGACATGACAGCATCAGTATTCGTAAAAGCTAACTGCCAGAAGTTTTTTACATTGGAAATCAGAAGCTCTAAGCAACAGGCATAAATTTTAGGAATGCCACGACACCAAGATGTTAGGATAAAAAGGAGCAGAATATGATTTAATTTCAAAAGGTAACCCTACTTAACCATGAATGATGAAGTGGATATGGAGCAAGTCACAGTACGTTAGTTAAATCGTGTTTGAGCCTTCGTTATGATTCATGAACTGATAGAAGCCTGTCACAATTATTTCCAAATGGAAAAGAATATAATGCATCTTTATAGCACTACTGAAAGTTAGAGCACTATTGAAAGTGCAAGGGAAGCAACAAGCATGGTACATTACTTGACACAACCAACTGATTACTGCAGTTAGACGTCTTCACTTGCTGCTGGTTATTATAATGCAAAGACTACTGCCTTGCTATTCTCGATCAGCATAATGCAACAGACGAGACAAATGCTTAAAAGAAAAGGAAAAACTAACACCAATCATCCCGGCAATTGGTGGTTTATTAAAATATTCAACCACTTATTCACTCGGAATAATCTCAACTATTAGCCCACCCTTCTAAAACAATCCAGCCTTACTTGTGATCTAGGGTAGCAGTAAATTCGTTTTCTAAAAAAAATCAAGGGTTCACTCCATTTGTAATTTGTAGCTTCGTTCCACAGTCAAAACCACAATAGCCCTGCCACACCACCGAAACACTGAAAGTCGGAAATCCATCACGATGCAAACATCCATCCATTAAAACCACCTCTATTCTCTTCCTGCCCTTCCCACCTCTATACTCAGCTTATCCATTTTTATGCTGGCTAGGAAGCCCATTTTCCGTTCCTCCAACACCTCCTCATCTCAGAGACTCAGACACAACACCAACAATTTAAAGTAAGCTAGCGAATACAATGGCTAATGTCGGCCGCACCAAGCCACCAATTTTCTCTCCATCATGTCTGATTGCATGACTTATGTGTTGTATATCTAATCAACAGATCATCACAATTTAAGGCAAAATTAAATATTCTAGCAACAGCTTTGCTCCTACTAAGTTCTATAATTGGGTTGATATCAAAGTCCTGTTCTACTATAAGTATTCTGATCAAAGTGCTACGCCCTTGAGTATAAATTCAAGCCTCCAGAAACTTTGTTTCTAGAGTACGCGCAAGTCATTTTAGAAGAATAATGCCAAAGGGGTAAAACATGCGTAATTGTGTTGGTGGATAGAATTTCTGGATTGATTTAGTGTCAAATTTCATTCAGCAAATCAAAAATTAAAGAGTGGTTTCGAGGATCTTATTTCGTCTTGGACAAAGAATTAGTCGTTTAAGATCAGGCTATCAGCCTCACTCCTCTATTCAAATTTTCGGATATAAGCAAGATCAAGAGTTCAAAACCGCTTTTTTTTTACTTGCATCATTTCTCATTTTTCGAAGTTGTATATATATATATACTTCCTCCACTTTTTTTTACTTGCATCATTTTCCATTTTCGGGAACAAATCTATACCATTGGATATATATATATATATATATGAGTGTATAGTCTCTTGTGACAATTCCTCTTTTATATGAGAACACTAACTTAAGCGAGAACAAATCTATACCATTGGATATTTAAGATCTAACTAAAAAACCCCTAATATACGACTGACATTTACATTTTTACCCATTTACTTTCTCTCTCCTAACCTCCTCACTCTCTCTCCTCACCTCCATGTTCTCTCTCCTCTCACCTTCAAACACTTACCGGAGACTGTCAACCACCACCAACACTCACCGGACACCACCATCAATGGCCACCGACCTTTACCTACCAATATGACACCTTTGTGGAAAGTGGTATATATGACACTATTGGGAAGTGTACTGTTACAACCTCCTCTTCTCGTATTTTTTGTACTTGCTTAATTAAAAAACGAAAATAATAAAAGAAGTTGGTAATGTGAGCATTATAATGCCCCTATAATTTGTTAGTTTATTCTTTTACCTGATACATGAAGGAGATTGTGACTGATTTGGTTAACTTCCATTAATGCGGTATTTCAGAGGTCTATACATGTTTTATATCTTTTGGTTGCTAGAATACAAGGAGAAAGTCCAAAAAGGAGTTAGAACCAACATTCCTTATTGAATCGGATCAACTTCTTTCCAACGGTACCAAAGATAATGCAATTGAACAAGACTATTCTCCCATGCTTAATAAATAGTGTACAGAAATAGAAGTATGTTTTAAATGGTGTGTAGAAGCATGTTTTACAAAATAGTGAACACATTCTAAAATTTTCCTTGAAAAAATATAGGAAATACTTAATGTCATTTAAAACATACTTGAAATAATTTAGAAAATATTTGACATAATTTGGGACATGTTTGAAATCATTAGAATAAAGTTGAAATAATCTAGAATGCACTCGAAATAATTTGGAACATACTAGACATAATTTAGAAAATACTTGAAATTGACCTTGAAAGTTCGAAACATACTTGAAATAATACAGGAAATAAGTTTAAAAATTTAGAACATGTACATATCAATATATGTACATTTGTTGATTAGGTTGTGATGTTCTAACATTATGTATCTATGTTCTACATTTTGAAGTGTTCGGATCATTAAAGAACGGGGTTATTATATAATAAAAAGATTCTTAAAATGAGAAGGGTATGCATATTTTTTGAAATGTGCATATTTTATAAACTAAATGTGCAACTTTTTTATGATGTGTAATTGCTTTTAACTGAATGTGTATTTTATAATCATATACATACAGGCCAAAAAGTGCAATATGCATATCCAGTTCAAAAAATATGCACAACCAGTTCAAATAATTCTTCTCATTAGATCCCAACACTATATATATATATATATATATATATATATATATATATATATATATATATATATATATAGAAATATATGAAGTACATAAATACATGGAAATCATATATTTATAAAATAGGGTAGAGTGACTAGGTAAATTAGAAAAGAGTGACAAGGTAAGAAAATATAAAAAGGTTTTAGGAGTTGTGAATCTGTGATGGCCAAAAAGAGGCGAATAAGGGATTGAGAATTGTTTGGACACAAAAATAAACTTTGCTTGAATCACTTGTGAGCTCTTGGGAGTTGTTTGCCAGGCTTTGGGACTAGTAAGTTGGGAATGTGGAATCAACTTCAACACAATTTTGCCATTTACTTTTCCCTAATTTCAATATCAAATGGTACCTCGCAGCTCAATGTAGGGTTGTCACTAATGTATGGACAAGAACAGAAGGAAATTCTTAATCCCAACGATCACAAAATGCAGCCTACCGCAATCAATCGATTTGAACATCATACGTGCTCAAAAAGCATTTTAAGCACATTGAATTGGTGGATGAAGACAAGCCCATTGAAGTGGTGGACAAAGACAAGCAGATAAGGTATTTACCTCCATAATCTTTGTACTCAGCGTCTACATAAGAATCAGGAAGCACAAAAAGGACGCCAGGCAGACCTATAACAAAAAAAGGAGACAAATTTAATGGTAAAGATAACAAACTTTTGCAATTACATGGGAGCATATTCTGTAATCACATACCTTCCATTTTATTGGCAGTTTCTTCATCAACTTCACAACCAAACCCAAAGTACCTCTCACAGGAAACGTTGTAAATTTTCTTCTTGGCTTCTTCTTCACTAAATCATCATCACACTATTATTTATCGTCATTTAAAACAAAGATAAAACTTATCATGATCATGAACACAGAACTGCAAACTCAAGTATAAGACTGCGTCGAAATAATTCAATGTGATATGGCAATGCCTTTTTCTCTCGCATAGTCTATTACTTAGGCTCCGTTTGTTTGGGTGGAAAACCGTTTTCTTGGAAGAAGGTTTTGCTCCATCTTTCCATTTTCCTTTGTTTGTTTTGATAAGGGGTGAAAAACAATTTTCTTAAAGGTGGAAAATGCTCTTACTCCTCTTAGAGAAGAAAACCAAATTTCATTGTGTGAAGAAGGTATGCCACATTTCCCCCTTCCCTACTTACTTCTCTTTATTCTCTCCTCCCATCTTTCCTTCTCTTTTACTTCACCTACCTTATCTCCCTAGGTTTTCCTCCAATCAAACAAACATCGGAACACTTTTTCTAAAATTATGTTTTCCATAGATGATTGTTTTCATTGAAAATTACTTTTCCATGAAAATTGTTTCCCATTAAAACAAACGAAGCCTTAGAGGAAAAACAAATTCTTGAAATGGCATAATTTACATATTCGTTTGGTGTGCAAATAGTTTTCCGAATTGTGGAAAGTAATCCTCCAATTATACAAAAAAAAAACCTTAAGTGCTTCTTTGGTTAGGAATCATAAAAGAAACGGAAAGGATGAGTTGGTATGGATGAACACAATGTATGTTAACTGATTCCAGTACATTTTCAAAGACGTATGGTTGCTGCAAAATACATTCTACTAATTCAATCCTCTTATTATTAATTTTCTCTGTTCCCATCACCACAGCCTCCTTTCATGAAGAATGTGTACCTCCCACTGCTCCAATGGCTACCCAATATTGTATGAAGTGGTAGAGGGGAGTAAACTGGTGATGGTAGCATTGCAATGAAGTTTGTTTCCGTCAATGGGTTTTGATTGGGAGGGATTGGCATTTAATCAGGGCAGCAAAATAATCAAATGAAAGAATGGCAAACCAAAACAATAATGTAATTCCAGTTTTCATTTTCTCCACTGAATTACCCAAATTACAACAAGGGTCGGGGAGTTAGAGATTCCATCCAAAATTTATCCTCTCCCCATAATGTAAACAGGAGTAGTGGACATCCAGTGCACAAACACAACGTAAATGCCACATTTCCTCCCTAATATACTAATTTATTTATTCATACTTAACATTGACAGGTTAAAAAAAAACAGTGAATTGAAAAACAAAAGAAAAAAAGAAGGCCTAAAAAAGGATACCTTCCAAGGACTTTAGAGAGGGTTTGAATGTAGCAATCAATCATTTGTTGCTTAGTAGCACCCTCACCACCAGGTTTATCCATAACAATCAACCAATGCTCATAATCACAACCTGGAAATAGAGGAGCTATTTCAGAGGGAGGGCGGTCGCTAAAGTTAGAACCGGAAGAGTTTTTGTTGTTGTTGTTAAGGGGTGAGTATGGTCCGGAGCGGTTGACTCGGCAGCGGATGGAGGTGAAACGAGTTGCAGCGACACTGACTCGGACTGACTCAGAAATGAACACATTTGGGCGAGTTGGGCGAACGAAACAAGGGACTGATGGAGGACGGATGATTGATGGGGAGGAAGATAGAGTGGAGACGAGACGTTTGAAGGAGGATAGTGAACGTGTTACGGTGGACGCCATGGCTCTTCGGAGGAACCACAGATAGAGAATGAACAAGAAGAAGAATGAGCTGCAAATGAGGGTTTTTGGTTGGGAGGTTTTCGATCGAAGAAATTAGGATATCTTTTACCGGGTATTTTAATATGGATATGGTTATGGTCTGCAGTGACCTATTGGGTTCAGCTCATTAATACTTCTATTCAAGATTTTGGCCCTTCTTTTTGTCTCCTCCTACTTTTGGGCTTCTGCCGTAAGAGAATATTACCATTCTTCTTCTTTCGTTTCTTAAAAGATGTATAGCGGGTCTTGTAAGGGATCGTCTATTTTAAAATAAAATTAATAACGGTCTAATAGGCCTAATAATAAGATGAGAAAATTATCAAACTGTCTTTTGAAGATAGGGACTAGTTTAATCCAGTTTATGACCTATTTAATTACTTTGTGACCTGTTCATTCAATACTCAAAGTTAAATTAATTTAGTGATTAGTTTAATCCATTTAGTAACTAGTTTAATTCATTCGGTAAGTCATATGTTTTTTAGGAATCGTTTGTTATATTTCGAGACTATAATTGAAATAAAGAAAGAAAAATAGAATGAACAACTAGAGTGGTGCTAAATGTCTAGGAATAGTATTGGGTTAGAGTAAAATAGAATGGGCTTGTTAATAGAATGTGGGCTTTGGTTGGTCTAAATATGTTAAAATTAGACCACCTCTTTTAATAATTTTTCAAAGATGTATGTGTCTCATAAAGACAGATCTTACTAATTAAGATAATGTTGTATTTTATATATTTGCACTTATGATTTTCAAGGAACAGAGCGCAAATTATTAAAAGAGATAGTTTAATTTTATGTTAAAATTAGATCAATCTAAATGCACATTACATAAAGAAGCCCATTTCAAAATGGATTAAAGTAGTCATTTGTTCTCTTATTAATATTAGACTTGAACTGTTGCCTAACTTTAATTTAAAAGTACGCATTCTCTTGCAAGACTAGTTGTATTAAAGGACAGCAAGTAGGTTGGTCCCTATAAAATTAATTTATATGTCCCCAAATGACCTTTTATCCATGTGAAACTTTTCATGTTACATACTAAGGCTTCGTTTATTTTAATGGAAATCACTTTTCAAGGAAAATAATATTAAATGAAGAACATGATTTTAGAAAAAGTTTTCCTTTACTTGTTTGATTAGAGAAAAACTTAGGGTGAAAAGGTAAATGAAGTAAAAGAGAAGGAAAGATAGGAGAAGAGAATAGAGAAAAGTCATGAGTGAAGTGGAAAATATGGCACACCTTCTTTACAAAATGAAATTAGTTTTTCTCTTATAAGGGCATTTTTCACCTATGAGAAAATTATTTTCCACCCCTTACCAAAACAAAAAAAAAGGAAAATGAAAGAGATGGAGGAAAACCATTTTCCACACAAAAACAAACGTAGCCTAAAAATGAAGCAACAAACTATTTCCCACACTAAAAAGTGACAGCAACTTTTCATTTCCCTCCAAAATTTTCATTTTGTAACTAACAAAACTTGGCTGCATTTATTAAGGTTCACAATTGTAGGATAACTTTTCAACTTCAAATACTACAGCATCAACAACATCTTTGTTAAGAACAAAAAGCTCAAAACATAAGAGAGAGTTAACAGACACTATACTACATACTACACGAAACGACTCTTCAATTTTCATTGCATCTACTATACCATGAGATCTTCATTTCCTTTTACTAGGTAGGCAACATTTCACACACTCCAATTGTAACGCCATAGAATATGAAGATACTAATATTGAAGAGTTACTCTTTAGGGAAGCTCTCACTTATCTTTATGAGGATAAAGATAATAACCCTATGTGGTGCCATACTCCTGTAAGAAGGTGAAAACGAAAAACATGTAGGACTCAAATGAAGTGAAAGAAGTAGAAATTAGAAAATGAACCTACTATAGCTGATACAAACACCATGAAAAATATGGATTCCAAACCTCAAATTTCTTACAAAAATAGAAAGAAATTGGTCATCTTCTTGCTAAGTCAAGTAAAAGCATGTCACTTGCTAGAGCTGTGTTAAAGTGATGAGCAGTTGCGTATAGAGCTCATAGGACGCTACTCGAAGTAAAGGATATGGAAGGATGAAAAGAGGCAGTTGACGACAATATGAATTATCGATGTGAAAAGCAAGAAAAGGGAAATGTGGTAGGTAAGCATGAGTGTTAACTTAGTAGCAATTAAGGCAACTCTAAAAGAGCAGAGAACCCCTATAGCTTTGCATATGCATCGCAAATAAGCCCATCTACTATTTAAGGTGGATCAAGAGAAGGATCACAAAACCTCATAGAAACAACATTAAGCCTAAACTCGATGAATAACACAAAATCAAAAGGCTTTTCAGGCTTTTAAGTTTAAGTGTTCCTAGAACAATAACTGAGTTATCAAAATTCCAAAATTTTGAGCAACTTCGTTCATATAGATGAGAAATAGTTCTATGTGAGCCATGTTACTTAGGGGTGTTTAAGAAAACCCGACCCGGCTGACCCGTTGACCCGGGTAATATTAGCCGGGTAGTTTTCCCATTTTCCTATTTTTGACGGGTCGGGTACCCGACTCGCTAAAATAAAGAATGAACGGGCCGGGTGATGGGTTGCTCTTTGAATTTCGCAGGTACCCGTTTGACTCGCATAGTTTTTTTATCTTCTTTTATGTACTGATCTGTTGTACTCATCATTAACAGTAATTTTACTCTTCCTTTTTTTTGTAATGCTCTTCACAATTACGTTAGTCCTACAATCCATAACCCCTCCCTGCTCCATTTCTTTCTTTCTTCCCTCTTGTCCCATCTCATATATAAAAAAAACATTTATTTGCTGCTTTATATTTATGTCCTTCGCTGCTCATTTTTATTGTGCATCAATTAGAGGGGTAGCAAATAGAATATTTCTTATTGTTGCTCACTAAAGAATAGCAGCCATAAGGAACGTTTTTGCTGCTATTGAATTAAAAGTAGCAGCAATAAGAAGATGCAACAATTTAGAAAAGCTCTTCTTTTTGCTGTTATTTTTTATAAGAGGAGCAGCAATTCAAGCCATTTTTAAAATAAATATTATAAATTGGCGCTACTTGTCATATTTCAAATTTTACCTCAAAAAAATTAAGTGTTATAAAATGCTACAACATCATCATCACTAAACTGTTTCTATCAAAATATGAAATTTCATGAAAAAATTGACATGGGCATGTTCTCGCGTTCATGCATATATATCTAGGAGCACTGAAATACAAACTTGAACTGTTAGATTGTTGTAAATGATAATTATAATTACTAAAAATATTAGAATAACCCCTAATACCCCCCCAAAAAAAAGTAAAATCCCAACTTGACTACTAATTCGCAGTTCATCCCAACTCTGCCATCTATCCCCATTCACAACTTAATTTCCAGTTCATCATGAAATTGGCCTCAAATTTGCGATTCAAATGGAATTCTCATCGGCCCAATTACAATTGCTTCGTCGTTATTGATATGCAGAGATCTACCGAGAAATCGACCAATTATAATTGCCCAGTTCAAGATTTCACGAGAATTCTTCAAATTTGGAAGTTAAACTCAAATTACATATCAATGCTTTAAATGTCTTTGCTGCAAAAAAAAATCCAACAACACTAAGCCATCTTCAAGATATGAGTTAGAGATGGTGAGCGAAAATCACAGAGAAATAACTGGGCATAAAGTATTTTTAATTACCTTTGTTTAACTTTTGTTAGAAGAGTGAACAACTATTAAAAAAAAGAGAATATCAGTGGGGTATTAGCAAAGAAATTAGGTAAAATGTTATGAAATCACAATGAAACCTCCAAATATTGCAAGTAGAAACAAATCAAATAAGAAGTAAAGAATCCATACACAATACGAGACTTTGAAGATACTTGTGTAATTCATTCCTTCAAATTTTGGATCTTCAATTCAGTTCTCACAACACCACTCAAATGCTCCCATCATTATTTTCTAATTGCTCACTCTCTCTCCACACACATCCATCATGAACAATTATACTCCCTCTGTAACGGATTACTTGCAACGATTAGACATTTTCTACTCACATTTTATGTCAAATCGTTGCAAGTAATGTGTTACGGAGGGAGTACTATTTTTGGTCTCCATTAGCTAAGAAAAAAGGTAGAAGAGGAGAGGTGAAAGAGTAGGGGAGTCTAGATTTGCACGTACAAGTGGGTGGGTAGGTTAGTTTTTTTTTTTACTTTTCTATGTATTGGGCCCTAGCCTCATGTAAAGGTAGTTGGTTAATTTTTTTAAAAATATTCTACCGTAATATTTCCAGTGGTTATTTTCAGTATGAAAAGGAACGGTTATGTAGTCAAACTGGTAATATGTTTTAAGTTTTATTTATATTTATATTTTTGTCAAAAATTACTATTGGCTGCAATTATAATAAACAATTATAGCAATTAGAAGATATTATTGGCTACAATTTCAATAGAATTGTAGCAATTAGAAAATTATATTCTAATTGCTGCAATTATATATTAAAATTGCAGCTATTAGCTTTGTTATTGCTGCAGACCTCTAGAATAGCAGCAATAAGGGGGTAGCAAATAAAAGTTACTCTCTCCGTTTCTTTTTGTGTGTCCCACTTACTGTAACTCCGAATGCCAAGGAGAGTGATGTCATAGGTATGTGGGTGGGGACAACAATAAAAAAAGTTCACTTATTTTATAGTAAATTGGTGATTAAAGTAGGTGAGAGAAGATTATAAGGTACATGTGGGACCAAAAAGTGATAAAGTAGAGGTAAATGGGTAATATAATTTTTTCATATAAGGAAAGATGAAAAAGTAGGACAAACAAAAAGAAACTGACAAAAACGAAAAGTAGGACAAACAAAAAGAAACGGAGGGAGTATTTTACTAGTATCACTCCATTTAAAATTCAGATTTGTAGACTTTTAGCACACAATTCTCTTATACTCTTAACCTATTATTTAATCCAGTTTCAAATTCATTTATTTGAAAGCATTTTTCGGTCTTTTCTCAATTTTCGGCGCCATTATTTCAAAGATGGGTTCTTTACATTTCAATCGCTGATCAACTTAACTAAGGTAATGTTCGGTGTTCAATGTGTTTATGTGAAGAATTAGTAGTTGGGGATTTTAATTGGGTCTTTTAGGCATACCAAGTGTTTGTAAAAAGGCTAAGTGAAAGAATTTGAAAGTGGGTTTTTATTCAAAATGAGAGATTTCCCATCTTGTTTTGGTGAAAATGCAATGAAAACATCTGATTTTTTCATGGAGTAATTAATTTAATAGGCAAGATTTCCGGGAACCCGGCTTTTCCAGGCCTGATCACGGGCCGCTTGAACAACTACTCGCTAAATCGGGTACCCGGTTATGAACACCCCTAATGTTACTCAATGATACTACTTGCTACTCGCCGATGAATATAATCCATACAGATGCACTCAAAGTAACAAATAATTCATTGCATTTGTATTCTCTTGCCTTCTTTTTGTCTCCTCGAGCTTTTGGGCTTTTACGGCAAAGAAAATTACCATTCTTTCTAATTGAAATTTCTTCAGTTTCGTAACAGATGAATGTGTATCATGAAGAAAATGCTGAAAACAAAGATAGTGTTGTAACTTAAATATTTGAATATATGATCATCAAGAAAAGAGAGTGCTTACAAGCAAAACAAGTGGGTTGGTCCCTATAAAATTATTTTATATGCCTCAATGATATCACATATTTATATAGAGTTTTCTCCCCTATTTAGAGGCTAGCTAATTCGTGCGTCATTTGAGCTCTTCGGAGCTATTTTATACTAATTATCGTATATAGTCGTGGTCTTGTATTTTAGTGTTGATTTGCAGGCTTTATGGAGTTTTCTCCTTATTTCCGAGCCATTTGGAAGCAACCATGGCTTTGAGACTTATTAAGAGGCACGTAGGAATGATCACGAGCTTTATGGATGGTTTAGGAGTTCCCAATACCTCTAAACGTAAAGAATTGAGAGTCAAAGAGTCAAAAGGAGCTTCCCCGTACTCTGATCGGGCGAAATATGGCCCAATCGGGCGAAAATTTATTAATCGGATGGTAAGGTTTCGCACCCAATTGGGCGGATATAGGGTGAAGAAGCAAAGAAAACGTGGACAACATTTTTACTACCAACCCGATCGGGCAAGTCCCACCCGATCGGGCAAGTCCCACCCGATCGGGCTGGCCCAAATTTCAAGTCCACTTTGGTTGATGTGAGCTGCGAGAAGAGAAAACAAATGCTAGGCTCCCATTATGCCCTAGGCTCGATCGGGCACTGCTTGCCCGACCCAATCGGGTGGGAGGCCCAGTCCTTCAATACCAATGTTGCTGCTGTTTGCATGAAACAATAAAAGTTGTTGGGCAAATTTTGTGTGGGCCTGATCGGGTTCCGCACTCGATGTTGCGAAAATCTATCTTTTAATTGTCGTTTTTAATTAGATTTTGGGGCTATTATATATAGCTAACCTTTATTATTTTAGAGACAGCTTTTATTCTAGTTTATTTCCATTGTTCTTAGTTCAGTTTTTAGAGAGCTTTATTAGTTTAAACACTTTAGATTAGTTGAAGGGGTGATTGAACCTCGGATTTGATTTCAATAAAGGTCATTGCTTTTCGTCATTCGATATTGTTCTTCTTTCTTAATCTCTTTAATTACTTTTGATTGCTTAGTTTAATTATTGATTTGATTCATGATGTTAGGATTAGGATTTAATTTCTATTTTATTATTGTTCATTCAATCATGTTTGAGTAGTCTAATTTCAAAGGATTTAGAGAGGGAAGCCATGTTTATACCTTGATTACTTTGAATTGCTATTAGTTTCTAAGGTTTGATAGATTGATTATGGTGTGATTTGTTCTTTGATGAGTAATTAATGTTATTGTGCAGTTTCATTGATTGCTTGAGGTTAATAATTGTTTGCACAGATCAGTCCTACTTTTAGAGGCCTAGTACACATCAGTAATTCTAATTACGTTAGTGAACATGCGGCGTATGTTGAATTATGGGAGTTGAGACTTAACCATAGCTTGACACGCGCTCTAATCTATCGATTCTCGACCTAGGTTCTGATAGTTGTTTGGTCCCTTGATTGGTATAAGCATGGTGGACCGAACTAATTTCCTAGACCTTTATTCCATAGATTAAAATCTCTCTTTATATTGCTTTCTAGTGTTTAATTAGTAGTTCAGCTGATTTTTCCCTGATCTTGTCTTAAGTAGCTGTTTAGCTGGATATCAACTTAGAACTCCTTCTCTCTGTGGATTCGACCCTACTTCCCTTGACTATCATTGTTAGAGGACTTAGGATTTATCTTTGATTAGGTGATACGACTTAGCCCATCAAATTTTGGCGCCGTTGCCGGGGAGACGGCTAGTTTTCTATGTTTTTGTTTGGTTATTTGGTCTACTTCTCTGTGCCTCATCCCAGCGGATCCCAATCTTACAAGGACAATCAGGCAGATTCGAAAGAAAATTCGGAAGAGAAAAGCAGTCTGTTCAGCTGAATACCTCTGGATCTGACACCTCGAGTTCAGTCATGTCTAAATGACTGAAGTCATATGGGGTGCCCAGCCCAGATTGTCTTTCCACTGGACCCACTATGCCCACCGTCGTTGAAACAAACTTTGAAATTAAGCCTAGACTCATCAGCATGGTTTAGCAAAATCAGTTTGGTGGGCGTCCTACTGAAGATCCGGCCAATAATTTGCAGAGATTTCAACAACTCTGCCGAACTATAAAGCATCAAGGAGTCACACCTGAGCAATTGAAGGTCATGTTATTCGAGTTTTCACTCCGAGACAGAACTCAAAAGTGGTTCAACGACATCAAAGTGTCTGAATGGTCGGAGATTTCTGCTGCCTCCTGAGAGAGTACAAAGACAACAGAAATCAGAAATAAGCTAGCCACGTTTTCCCAAGAGCTTGATGAAACACTTCGGGAAGCGCGGGCTAGGTTCAGAGAATTGCAGAGAGAGTGTCCACATCATAACAAGGACAAATGGTTCTTGTCACAGACATTTTACAAAGGTCTGCAGCCTCAGACGAAGAGTATTGTTGACTCGTCTACGATAGGAGTTTTTCTGGACAAGAAAGTGGATGTAGGCTATGATTTCTTGTCAAACCTTGCAGCCAATGATCATTCAACTTCTCGAAGCCTCACAAGGAAGGTAATGGAGGTAGACGCCCTAGCATTGCTGACTTCACAGATGGAGAAGCTGAGCCAGCAGATTGACACCTTGAGATCCTCTACCTCGACAGCCCCTCCTTTGAGTATTAATGCTATGTCTGCCGTAGCTTCCATTACCTCATCTTACTGCGAGGTATGTGGTGTTCAAGGTCATTTTGGGCATGACTGTCAGTTCAGTCAACATCAGATGGAGTAGACAAATGCCTTCCAATAGAGACCACATAACTTCCCCCTTCACATGCCTACCAAAATCAGCAAAACTTTCAACCCTCACCTCCACAAAATCATTCTAAACCTTCATTATACCAAAAACCCCGGTTTTCAGAGACCCCCACCACAAAACTTCCATCACCCTAACAACTTCTAAACCCCACAAAATTTTCAAACCCCACCTCCACAAATATCCCCACAAGAGCCTACCACATGTGAATTGATGAAACTGATGTTGAGCATGCAAAAGACTAATGAGGAGGCGCAAAGACCTCAAGAGAGGCATTTTCAAGCTATGCAGAGAGCTAATGAGGAGGCAAAAAGAGCCCAAGAGAAGCACATTAAACTTCTCTAAACTCAGATTTCCCAAATGGCAGAAAACAGTGCTCAGAGACAGCAGGGACAATTGCCTGGGCAACCCATTCAGACGGAGCACGTGAATGCCATCACTCTTCGTAGTGGCACTGCTTATGATGCTCCCCCATTCCGCATTGATGAAGGTGCCCTGACTACAAGGAAGAAGAAGGTGGTAGAGGAAGGAAAAAGGAAGAGTTCGACGTCTGAAGTCGACTTATCTGAGGAAGCTGAATAGACAGGGAAAAAAAGGAGAAGGTTTCTGAAGCGCCTTTTACACCAAGGCTACCTTTTCCTCACAGGATGCAGCAATCTAAGGTTGATCAGCAATTTGGTAAGTTCTTGGCTATGGTCAATGATAGGCTAAAGTCGTATCTCCTATTCAAAGATAATTCCTACAGTCCTCTAACAATGGTAGTCAATGGAAGTATGGTCGAATCCACAGAGAGACGGAGTTCCAAGTTAATATCCAGTCAAAAAGCTACTTCAGACAAGATCAGATAGAAATCAGTTGAACTAATAATTAACTACTAGAAAGCAATATAAAGAGGGATTTTAAACTATAAAATAAAGGTCTAGGGAATTAGTTCGGTCTACCATGGTTATACCAATCTAGGGATCAAACAACTATCAGAACCTAAGTCAAGAATCGATAGATTAGAACAGTGTCAAGCTATGGTTAAGTGTCAACGTCCATAATTCAACATATGCAGCATGTTCACAAACATAATCAGAATTACTGGTGTGTACTAGGCCTCTAAAAGTAAGACGGATCTGTACAAACAATTATTAACCTCAAGTAATCAAAGAAACTGCGCAATAACGTTAATTACTTAATAAGAACAAATCACACCATAACCTATCTCTTCAAACCCCAGAAGCTAATAGCAATTCAAATAATCATGGTATAAACATGGCTTCCCTCTCTAAATCCCTAGAAAGAGAACTACTCACTCATAATTGAATCAACAATAATAAATCTAATATGAAACCCTAATTCCAACATCATGAATGAATAAATAATTATACTAAACAATCAAGAATAATTAAAGAGATTAAAAGTAGAGAATGATACCAATTGACGGAAAGCAAGAACTTTTATAAAAATCGAATCCGAGGTTCAATCACCTTTAATCTAATCTAGAGTGCTGAAACTAAATAAAACTAAGCTAAGAACTATGGGAAATAAAACTAGAATAAAAGATGTCTCTAAAATAATGAGGAAAAGGTATTTATAATACCCCCAAAAGTCGAATTAAAAACGGAAATAAGATAAAATTCCGCGTCGTCGTGCACGGGACTCGATCGGGCAATGAGCCACTCGATCGGACCCACACAAAAATTATCCACCAACTTTGTTCCCGATCCAGCGTAGCAGCAGCAGCATTTTGAAGACTTGGGCCTCCACCCGATCGGGTCGGGCAGCGGGTGCCCGATTGGGTCTGGGCACAATGGAAGCTCAACCCACTTTCTTTAATTCTCGCCCGATTGGATCGGGCATGACCCGCCCGATCGGGTCCGCAACTATTCCACCCGATCGCAAGAGTACAAAAAACTCCTTTTTGACTCTTTGGCTCTTAATTCTTCACGTTTAGAGGTCTTGGGATCTCCTAAACTACCCATAAAGCTCGTGAGCCATCCTATGTGCCTCGTAACATCTCGTAAAGCCGTGGTTGCTTCCAAATAGCTCGGGAATAAGGAGAAAACTCCCTATAACCTGCAATTCAGCACTAAAACACAAAACGACAACTATAAACGATAGTTAGCATAAAATAGCTCCCAAGAGCTCAAATGACGCACAATTTAGCTCGTAAATAAGGGAGAAAAGTCTATATAAATATGTGATATCAGGCAAGAACCTTGAGGTAACGATTCCATTCACCGATTTAATTACCCAAGTCCCTGTGTATGCCAAATTTCTAAAAGATATGATCACTAAGAAAAGAGACTTTGGTGGGGTAGAACGTGTCGCTCTTACTAAATAGTGTACTGCTTTTATACAGAACAAAACCCCACATAAGTTGAAAGATCCCGGTATTTTTTCTGTTCCCTTCATCTTGGACCAATCTTTATTGATAAAGCTTTGTGTGATTTAGGTGCTTCTGTTTCTGTTATGCCTTTATTTATTTATAAGAAACTGAAAATGGGAGCACTTAAATACACACAAATCACTTTACAGATGGCTGATCGTTCTATAAAATACCCCCTAGGTGTTTTAGAGGACGTTCCTGTTAGGGTCGGGAAATTCTACATTCCTGTTGATTTTGTGGTGTTAGATATGGATGAGGATGCCCAAATTCCCATTATTCTAGGTAGACCGTTTTTGTGTACTACTGGTGCTGTTATTGATGTTAAGTCTGGGTCTTTAACTCAGAGTGTTGGTGATGATAAAGTGATTTTTAAACTAACGAATGTTGTTAAGACACCTATGCTTGAACAATCTTGTTGCAGGGCTGAGGTTTTGGACGAGGTAGGTGTAGAGAAGGTTCAAAATACACCTAAGGTTGCCTCACTGTCTGGAGGTATTATCAAGAACATTTGGAGAAGAAAGACGTTAGATGAGGGTGGCACTCACTGCCAAGCCCCTCCAATCTGAGAAGTGGATGTATTATGGTCGTGCGAAACCTTTATAAACCAGCTTTGTGCGAGAGGCAACTTGTAATTTCCCTCTTATTCTTTTTCCCTTTTTATTTTTTTTAGTGAGTGAGAGTAAGGGTACTAACGTTGTTTTTCCTTTAGCATCATCCTTTGTTACCTTTTGGCATTGAGGACACTGCCAAGTTCAACTTGGGGGAGGATTTCTGTTTGTATTCCCTATCTCTTTTACTGCTTTCTAGGATAGATTTAATGCTTTCGAAAACTACTGAAAAAATCAAAAAACGTATGGTTCCCATGACTGGTTTAGTTGCCTCCCTGTGCCCCTTGTTGTGCTCTATTGAAAATGATTTGACTTTGTTTTCTGGATAGCTGGGCATTTGTGATCTTGAGGCTATGATTTGATGTCTTATTGCTATGATTTCGAGCGAGTTTTAATTATATTACACTACATGTGCTGCATGCCTGAATTTGTTAGACTGTGAGGCCTCTTTGTAAGCCTATTGGATTCATATGATCATCCAGTCTATTTTTGTTTGTTAGTTCCTTTTTTGTGGATTGATCTTGACTTTGACTTCGTACTTGTCTGATATTAGATGACTTGTAGCATTTGCTGTGATAGAGGCGCTCTTTTGTCTGATTCTTGAGTCTTAGAGTGAATTTTTGATATAATTTTATCCTCCTTAGCCCCGTTGAGCCTAATGACTTGTTTTGTGTTACAAAAACACTTATTATGAGCCCACGGCCTTTATTTCGACACTATTTCCAAGCCTAGCTTAGGGGAGCTTTTGTATGGGTTTAGTTCGAGATTGGTTTTATGGTTTGGTTTGGTTTTTGAAGAGTTAAAGTGTATTTGTTGTGGTTTGAGTGTGAGAAAAAGAAAAGAAAAAGCAAAGCAAAGTTTGAGTTGCGTGAATGATTGGTTCGGAAAATGGAAGAAAAAGAAATAAAAGTTCCAAAGAGTTCAAAGTTCCTTCATTCGCGTATGTTTATAAAGAAAAATATGCTACATTGCTTGAAAATCGGGTTGTTGTGAGTTTTCTTCGATTTATAAGAGTTGGGTTATGTTTTGTGGTTATATGGTATTGTTGGGAGTTGTTTCGGCCATCTTAGGCCTTGTTTGAGTGATTTATGCTCCCCGTTTCTAGTTCTTTCCACCACATTTCCAAAAAATATTCCCTACCTCTTGCCTAAGCCCCATTACAACCCTATAAAGTCCTCTCGAGCTCGTGTTTGCATTGTTTATTGGATTGATTTCGAGTCAGTTTGTCCAAGTTAAAGAGTATGTCTGCTAATTGAGTCGACTTGGCTAGGATGCGTGTCATTTAACCTTCTTACACAAATGAGAGCGTGAGTGTGAAGGGCATTTATGGTCGGGTTGGTGAGTGTTCGGGCATATTCTTTGCGTGCCACAAAATTGAGAGGAAGTGACACCTTTGTGAGAGCCTTTTCAGGATTTGTATGCGATGTAGATGAGTTGAATTTGATAGTTTTCTTCAATGATTGGTGGTTGGATGGATTTGATTAGCCGAACTTGAATTTTGCCTGCTTGAACGATTCTTAGTCTTGAGAACATTTTTGAGCTTTGATTGATTTTTATCTATGGGGTAAGGCAATCTATTCCATGTTCATGTTCTGTTTGCTTAAGGACAAGCAAATGTTTAGCTTGGGGGAGTTTGATATCACGTATTTATATAGAGTTTTCTCACCTATTTATGAGCTAATTCGTGCGTCATTTGAGCTCTTCGGAGTTACTTTATGCTAACATCGTATATAGTCGTGGTCTTGTGTTTTAGTGTTGAATTGCAGGCTTTATGGAGCTTTTTCCTTATTTCCGAGCCATTTGGAAGCAACCACGACTTTGCAACTTATTAAGAGGCATGTAGGAATGATCACGAGCTTTATGGATGGTTTAGGAGTTCCCAATACCTCTAAACGTGAAGAATTGAGAGTCAAAGAGTCAAAAGGAGCTTCCCCGTACTCTGATCGGGAGAAATATGGCCCGATCGGGCGACCATTTTTTTAACCGGGTGGTAAGGTTTCGCACCCGATCGGGCGGACATCACCCGACCCAATCGGGTGAAGAAGCAAAGAAAACGTGGACAACATTTTTACTACCAACCCGATCGGGTGGGCCGGCCCAAATTCCAAGTCCACTTTGGTTGATGTGAGCTGCTAGAAGAGAAAACAAATGCTAGGCTCCCATTATGCCCCAGGCTCGATCAGGCACTGCTTGCCCGATTCGATCTGGTGGGAGGCCCGGCCAGTCCTTCAATACCAATGTTGTTGCTGTTTGCATGAAACAATAGAAGTTGTTGGGCAAATTTTGTGTGGGCCCGATCGGGTGGCCCATTGCCCGATCGGGTCCCACACTCGATGTTGCAAAATCTATCTTTTAATTGGCGTTTGTAATTAGATTTTGGGGCTATTATAACCTTCATTATTTTAGAGACAACTTTTATTCTAGTTTATTTCCATTGTTCTTAGTTCAGTTTTTAGAGAGCTTTATTAGTTTGAACACTTTAGATTAGTTGAAGGGGTGATTGAACCTCGGATTTGATTTCAATAAAGGTCATTGCTTTTCATCATTTGATATTGTTCTTCTTTCTTAATCTCTTTAATTAGTTTTGATTGCTTAGTTTAATTATTGATTTGATTTATGATGTTAGGATTAGGATTCAATTTCTACTTTATTAATGTTCATTCAATCATGTTTGAGTAGTATAATTTCTAGGGATTTAGAGAGGGAAGCCATGTTTATACCTTGATTACTTTGAATTGCTATTAGTTTCTAAGGTTTGATAGATTGACTATGGTGTGATTTGTTCTTTGATGAGTAATTAATTTATTGTGCAGTTTTATTGATTGCTTGAGGTTAATAATTGTTTGCACAGATCCGTCCTACTTTTAGAGGCCTAGTACACATCAGTATTTCTAATTACGTTAGTGAACATGCGGCGTATGTTGAATTATGGGAGTTGAGACTTAACCATAGCTTGACACGCGCTCTAATCTATCGATTCTCGACCTTGGTTTTGATAGTTGTTTGGTCTCTTGATTGGTATAAGCATGGTGGACCGAACTAATTCTCTAGACCTTTATTCCATAGATTAAAGTCTCTCTTTATATTGCTTTCTAGTGTTTAATTAGTAGTTCAGCTGATTTTTCCGTGATCTTGTATGAAGTAGCTGTTTAGCTGGATATCAACTTAGAACTCCGTCTCTCTGTGGATTCGACCCTACTTCCCTTGACTATCATTGTTAGAGGACTTAGGATTAATCTATGATTAGGTGATACGACTTTAGCCTGTCACTCACCACCAACTTGTTATCCTCGTGAAGCTTTTTATTCACACACTAAAAGGTGAAGGAACTTTCCATTTCTGCACTAAAAAGTGAAACAACTAAATGTTTTTCTCTACATTTTTCACTTTTACTACTAATTCAATGCAATTTTTTTTTCTTTCGAAAAGCTTCTATTATCTATTTTTTTCTAAAGGATATGGCTCGTAATGAGAAGCATTTATTATTGAGGATTACTCCTCAAAGGAGGATCAGGAAGTGGCCCCCTAGAGGCATCATGTGAAGCGGATGTGGACAGTAAAAAAGGGGGAAATTCAAAGCCCCTGGATGGTCTGATACTTGGAATTTGAGACCCTAGGTGTTGATGGTGTGGCCGGACAAACATTTTTCTATTTTTGTTACTCGAGGCATTGTGAGTGTTCCTTTTTGAATCTTGACTTCTTACATTTTGTTTGCTTATCTACCTTTCGACACTGACTCGATTTTTTCAATGCTTAGGAGGACAGTGAGCTTGGCCCCTTTGCGCATTGGAGCATCGTTATAAGCGACGTCTAGGATCACCTAAGAGGTTTGTCCTGGGACCTTATGACCGGTTGTGGTCTCGTGGATTTCCTTGAGTTTTACAGGGTATGGATCCCCCTAACATGCCCCTGTGCATGCTTACGTGGTCTTATGGATTGGTATTGGGATACTACACTGACACTTTCATTTCCCATGGGGGAAAATGACCATTATTATGTGGAATTAGGGGGGTGATTTTTGGCTCCAATGACTAGAGATCGGATTTTGGAGAACTTGGAGATGAAGGGTAACATTGATGTTGTCATAAATACTTGTTGGCGTTGTAACCTCCTTCTTAAGCTGGTATGTAGGAAGTGTTCCTTACTTTATTTTAGCAGGCCTTTTAGCGGATGTTGCCTTGATGGGTCATACCACTATCTAGCAACATGCTCAGTTTTTTAGGATTTTTAATTTTTCTTACCTTCGTCTAGCCACTTGCTGCCGCAACTAAGGCTCCCCCTTAGCTAGTGGATCATTCTCCTTGCTTCATCAACTTTTTCAGCTTTTAAGTGGCACATAACAGTCTTATCCACACTCAATTTCGTCCTACCTACCAACAAAAGAAGTAATAACACTATTGTACAACTTTGGTAATGATAACTAGATGAAAACCATTTTCCACACCAAAATAAAAGTAGACTAAAACATGAAGCAACTTTCCATTTCCCACGCTAGAAAGGGAAGAAACTTTTCATTTCCCTTCAAAATTTTCATTTATTAACTAACAAAACTTGGCTGCCTTTACTAAGGTTCACAATTATAGGATAACTTTACAACCTCAAATACTACAGCATTAACAACATCTGTGCTAAGAACACAAAGCTAAAACATAGGAGAGAGTTAACAAACACTGTACTACATACAACGAGTCCGGATCCTCCATCCCCACTAAAAGCCCTTGTTTGGTATGAAAGATGGAAAGGGTTAAGGAAGGGAAATGGTAATGACAATGCTTAAGGTTACCACTTGTTTGATATAAACATAGTAAGGGAAACACTAACCTTATTTCCTTTTCTTGTTGTTTGGTATAAACATAGTAATGGAAACACTAACTTATGTTTTCAAGAGGAACATACAGACTAATATCCAAGTTAATTTTCTAATTTCATCAACCTACTTACCAATGTAGTCATAAATTCATGAAATAAAAAAAAATGATTTTCAATTTCAACCTTGCACCATATCCACTATTTAAACAATGCCATAACAAAGTCTGCGAAAATAAAATACACCAATCAACAATATTGGAAAGATTGGATGCTTGTGCTCTCTAACCATGGCGATTTAAGCGCATGATAGCATAGCTTTGTTAACGTGCGCCTCTCTTGCAATGGCTAGAAAGAAGAGGATTCAAGCTCAGGGAAAGTTAGAGAAGGTTTAGGAAGTATTGCTCAGATGACTGGTAACACTCAATCAGGGTAAGGAGGCTACCAAAGTACAATCCAATGGAACAGTGTCGATGGAGAAGACTGGTAAGTTTCAACACCCCTCTGCTTCTAGGAGATTAAATCTTGAGGCTGACTCTGATGTTGTTAATCCGGTGTGGAATACCTTGTTTGATAATGCTAAGATTGCTCGTAAAGGTCAATCCCTTCATTTTGTGACTCCTAGTGATCATCTAGGTGAATTCGTAGCTGAGCTTATGCAATTTGATATTGAGCCTTTAACTGAGAAATGGGATAATGTCATGGTTTTGTATGTTATTGGATTCACCCTACTTTACCTGCTCTTTGACGATTTATTTCGACTGAATGGAACAATGTTGCTGAGCCAAAATTGTTTTATCATGATGAGGGTTATTTTGTTGTTCATTTTCAATCTATTGAGGATAAAAATGAGATAGTATTTGCTGGTCCTCTTCTTCTTAATGACAAACCTATTATTGTTAAGCCTTGGTGTCCCCAATTTAACGTTCATGAGGAAGTTCTGAAAGTTATTCCTCTTTGGGTTAAGTTTCCCAATCTCCCTTTGAATTGCTGGGGTGAACAAGCACTGAGTAGAATTGGAAGTATGATTGGAACCCCCTTATATGCTAATGAATGTACTACACATCAACTTAGGGTTTCATTTGTTAGAACCCTTATAGAAGTTGATATCACTCAGCCTCTCATTGATCATGTTCATATTGAGGACCCATATGGAGTTGTATTTCAGCAAAAAGTGCTCTATGATTGGAGGCCTTCCTATTGTAAGAAATGCAATATAGTAGGGCAGAACTGTGATAAGATTCAGGCTAAAGCTAGTAAAAAGCCTGCTCAACAATAGGTGAAGAAAGTTGTTCCTGAGATTACTGCTACAGTTATAGCTACTGAAACACTAAACACTGGAGGTGCTTCTCTTCAGTTTGGTGCATTTCAGATGAATACTCCTATTGTTGACAAACCTGATCAGCAGCTGTTTACTTCTGCTGCAGAAACATCTAAAGCAAGCTCCTCTCAGGCTGGAAAATGGAAAATTGTTACTAAAAGGACAAGATATAAGGGGAAAGCTCTAATGTGTCCAACTCCTATGCAGAACACTTATTGTTTGCTTTCTCCCACTTATGAAGAGGATGATGAGGTGAATGGTGAAGGAGCTGATCTTTATCTCACATGATTAAGTTTTGTTCTTGAAACATCAAGGGGCTCGATGACCCTGTGAAAATCATTGAGGTTAGATCTTTTCTGAGAAAGCATCATATTAACCTAGTTGCTCTTCTAGAAACTAGAGTTAAGAAGCATAATACTACAAAAATCATGAAGAAGTTTGGCTCTTATTGGAATTGGGATTGTAATTATGATTTTTCAACTAGAGGTAGAATTTGGTTAGGGTTGCAGCCCCTCTCTGTGGATATTAGAGTGATTAGTAAATCAGAATAGCTTATTCATATTGAGGTGCTTAATCAAGGTGCTCTTTTTTCCTTGATTACTTGTGTATATGCGCTTCATACAATTAGTGACAGAAAGAGTTTGTGGACTGAATTGAGTGGTTTGGCAGCTTCTATTCATTCTCCTTGGTTGATAATGGGAGACTTTAATGCTGTATTGTCAGTCAATGATAGAATCAATGGAGCTCCTATTACTTCTTATAAAACAGAAGATTTTGATGCTTTTGTCACTAATCTTCATTTACCTGAGATCAAAAGCTGTAGTCATTTTTTCTCTTGGTCTAATAAAGGATTAAGAGAACACAGGGTGGCTAGCAGAATTCATAGGTGTTTGGGAAATGATCTCTAGATGCTACAACATAGGCATATTGAGGCTTGTTACTTCAACAACTCTATATCTGATCACACCCCTTTATTGTAGAGTGTGTTTTAGATGATACAGGAGGAGGCAGACCTTTTAAATTTTTCAACAATCTGGCTGATCATGTTGATTTTTTGAAAACTGTGCAAGAGCAATGGCAGGGTGGTACTAGGGGTAATCTACTACAGTTCCTATGGTTTAAGCTTAAAAAGCTTAAAAAACCTCTTAAAACCCTTCATTCTAAAGAGTTTGCTTGTGGTATTGATAGAATAGGAATTGCTGGAAATGAGCTGCAAGGCATTCAAACGGAGTTACAAGCTGCTCTTAGTTGTCCTATCCTTCATCTTAAGGAAGCTAAGGCCATTATGGAGTTGAAGAAGTGGCTAGCAATAGAGGAAAAAGCTCTTAAGCAAAAAGCTAGGATCCAATGGTTGAAGTTGGGAGATTCTAGCTCTAAATTCTTCTTTTATGCTATGAAAGAGAGGATGAGTAGAAATAGAATCTCTATGATCTTGGATGATCACAATGAAAGCATCACTCATCCAGATAAGATCCAAGAAACCATCCTTAGTTTTTACATAGCTCTTGTGGGTACTGTTGCCCCTTCTCTGCCTGCTATTGAGCTTGATATAGTCAGAGGTGGTGCTAGAGTGTCTCTTGATTCTTGTGCTGCTCTTACTGGTTCAGTTACTGTTGAAGAAATCCAGGCTGCTTTGTTTTCAATTGACGACTCTAAAGTTCCTGGGGTGGATGGATATAATGTTGTGTTCTTCAAGAAATCATGGCCTGTTATTAAGGATGATGTTTGCAATGTTGTTCTTCAGTTTTTTGACACTAGACCATATTAGGTAAATATCACCTCTATTACTCTTGTCCCTAAAATTTCTAATCCCTCTAAAGCAGCTCATTTTAGACCTATTGCTTGTTGTAACTTGCCATATAAAATCATAGGGAAACTCCTTACTAATAGGCTTCAAAAATGTGTTGCTGACGTAGTAAGTGAGTTTCAAACAGGGTTCATTCCAGGGAGACACATAAAAGATAATATTCTTTTATCTACTGAGCTTATAAAAGGGTACACTAGATCTCACATCTCTCCTAGGTGTGTGATTAAAGTAGACCTTAAGAAAGCATATGATTCCATTGAATGGCCTTTTCTCCACATGATGCTAGTTGAGCTTGGTTTCCCTGGTAAATTTATTTGTTGGGTCATGGCTTGTGTCACTTCTATTTCTTATTCCATTCTCATAAAAAGTAAGCCTTGTTCTCCATTTAGAGCAAAGAAAAGTCTCAGACAAGGTGATCCAATTTCCCCTTTCTTATTTGCTATTGGTATAGAGTATTTGACTAGATGTATGAAAGCAATGTCTTCCAGTCCTTAGTTCACTTCCATCCAAAATGCAAAAGAGTTGGGATTACACATCTTATGTAAGCTGATGATCTTCTTATGTTCACTAGAGCTGATGAACCTTCTATTAAGTTGTGTTTTCAAGTTTTTGAGAAATTCTCTAAAGCTTCAGGTTTGGAGGCCAATGTTGAAAAAAGTAACATCTACTTTGGCGGTATTGGCAATGAGGATAAAGTTAGACTGAGTGAGATTATTAGTGTCTTTCAAGGTTCTTTCACATTTGGATACCTTAAGGTTCCTCTTTCTACAAAAAAACTCAATTATAATCAACATAAGCCTCTAATTGAGCATATGCTAGCTAGGGTGAAAACTTGGAATTCCAAGTTTCTTAGTTATGCTGAGAGGTTGCAGCTTGTGAAATAAATTCTTGCTAGTATGCAAACCTTTTGGTGTCAGATCTTCATCCTACCAAAGAAGCTCTTGAAAGAAATCAACTCTTGCTGCAGAACATTCCTAAAGCTGTTGGTGGTCTGAATCTTAGAGATATATGTGTCTGGAATAAAGCTGTAGTCACTAAACTCTTATGGGCCCTCTCCTACAAAAAAGACAAATTATGGGTGAGATGGGTTGACAGTTATTATGTTAAAAGAGGTTGTATTGATACCATGCTCATCCCTCTTACTAGCTCCTGGAATTTCAAGAATATTCTTCAATGTAGAGAGATGGTGTAGAGACTGGGAGGTTGGAGCAATCTGGTAAATAACAAGGGGTTTAGTATTAGTAAAATGTACAAACTCTTGCTAGGTGAACATGAGAAATTTCCATGGAGGAAACTTATTTGCAACAGTATGGCTTCTCCAAGAAGCATTTTTATTGCTTGGCTTGCTATGTATGGAAGGTTGGCTACACTAGATAGATTGTTTTGTTGGAACATCAGTTGTGATCCTGTGTGTAAGCTCTGTAACAGTTGTAATGAGTCTCATGAGCATCTCTTCTTTGAGTGTTCCTTCTCTTCTGAGTTGTGGTTGCAGGTGTTGAGAAAAATGGGGGTTAGTAGAATTGTCCTTCCTTTTGCTGCTGAACTGCAGATTGCTGTCAATATGAGCAAGAGAAGATCTGCTCATGCTAGACTATATGTTGTAGCCTTTGTGGAATCTGTGTATAGTGTGTGGTTGTGTAGGAACAGTAAGATATTTAATAGCTCTTCAAAATCTGTAGAACAATTGTATATAGAAGTGATCTTTAAGATTGTTGCTAGGTGTAATCCTAGATTGAGAACCTTGTTGATTCAGTAGTATAGCTTGCTTTAGGGGTCAAACCCTTCCTAGAAGGTGTGGTCCATTTTAGTAGCTTTTTGTTTTGGTTGGTTGGGTTTTTAAGTCCCCTTTGTTATAATATTACTTACTTGCCGAAAAAAACACAATTTTATAAATTTTTCCAACACAAAAGAAAGGAACATAGGGACTATTTTTAAGTTTATAAATCATAAAATGTAGCAAGGTTTAGCAAGTCCAAACACAACTATAGTTCATGAAATCAAGCATAACTTCTATTTCCTCCGTCCCATTATATAAGTCCCGATTCTATTTTTAAGCGGGAATTAAGGTGAGTAGAATCTTATTTTATTTTACCAAATAGATTCATTTCATTGGAAATCATAATTTATTCAATTTTCATTGGGAATCACACTTACTAGTTTCTACTCCCTCCCCCTCTCTCTGTATCTGCTTGAGAAATGAATGGCCATGGCAGCCACCTCCATTGGACAAATAGACCACCTTCTTAAACTCCATTTAAAAAACCATCACCAAACCCATTTCAAACACATCACCACCAAGATCCAAAAACGACACCATAACCAACACCATGAACATGGCAATTTGGAGGATCAAGCGAAAGGTCAAGATAATTGCAGACTTCTAATTAGCGTGAATCATTGTTTCATGATAACTTTTAACTGAATTGCTTGCTTCAATCCAGAACTTTTAACTGAAAGTGACAATTCCATCTCTTTCTTCTTTCTTCTTTCTGTGATGTTGTTGCTTATGTTCATTAAGAGGTTTTCAGATTTGAGTTTGATCCAATAACATAGCTCAATTATGTCATATAATTGCCTAAAACAACAAAAAGATCCCATTTTTTAATGAAAATGAAAAACACGATTTAAATTTAGGAGTGGATTTAATACATTAAAGCAAAACTTTAATAAAAAAAAAACATAAAGAAGGAGTGGTGCCAAGGTTTGTAACAAACAGAGAAGATGAGTGAAAGGAGGAAAAGAGTAGAATGAGGGAGATGAAGTGTTTGACGCGTGAAACAAAGAAGAAAAAGGCAATAAATTTTGTTGATGTTTACATTTGACATAATTAAGCCATTAATGTAACTTTAAAAAAATAGGCAATATAAATTAAAGATTCCAATTATGCATTTAATGAGAGATCAGTTTTTCATGGCAATGTGAGGATATTTTGGGGATTTTAGTATTCTACTGAGGGTATTTTAGGCATAATTAATGGATTTATCTAGAAATGGGACTTATATTTTGGGACACTAAATAAGAAAACAGGACTTATATTATGGCACGGAGGGAGTATTATTTTTTAGATGATCTAAAACATATTGTTTCTTCAAGTTGGATGGAGCTTGATAAAATAAATCGGAGCTTTTGTTCTTCAGTCAATAGAATAGTTGTCACGTCCAAAGCCTCGGATGGACAAATTCGTTCTAGCCTCATAACTTTTTACAACACCTTGTTCACTTTATCATCCAATTTTTGCTCCCTTTCTTCGGCTTTAGACCATGCATTTGTTAGTTGCAAGCTTTGCATTTGCCATAAAACAAGACCAAACGATATTATAGCATACTTAATACTACATTAGCCAAGTAACAATAGAAGCCACATTAGCCATAATACCCAGTAACCCAAAAACACAAAAAACACAGTTAGAAGTCAACCAATTAAAGGAACGCAAACCTCTTCTAAAACAACACCTATCTCCTAAATTCACTGCCATTCATTCTTGTATAACATACTGCTGATTTTTGCACACCATACAACATAGATTGCTGATCCTCAAGAGAATATGATCCATAGATTGCAATTTGAAGGAAGACAGTACCTCAAGCAGTTAGCCATTCAGAATTATCACCGAACTCGCTCTATATCCAAAAATAGAGAGGACGTAAAAGTATTAACATCCTATAGGCTTTTGTAGTTGTCATGCAGCAACAACAAATTTTATTTCAGTCAATTGATCAATCTCAGTTTCAGTCATCTAATTACTCCAACTAATCATTGCCAGAAAAGAACATAATAAGCTTTATCATATTAGCAACGGATCCACTCAAAGTCACTCAAATTCTAAAATGTATTGCAGCTGTGCTGCCATATACTTGGAGTTTCTCAAATAACTTCAATCCTTTAAAGTACCATCCTATGGTGATACGGCAAATTCATGAACTGAGATTGCACCACAATAAAGTCAAACCAACAAGCGTTCCCACTCCGAAAAAACATATATAAACTCGAGCCTTCCCACCCGGGAAAAACATATATAAACTCCATTTTGGGTGCACAAACACCCATAACATTCATAGAAATTATGCCTATAATTGACAATACTAAAGGTACGCCTATTGACAAAAAGTCACTAATCACTCTTCGACTAAAAACTAACAAGCGTAACACTTTTATTTTCTTTTTTTCCTCTTATTTGAGCATCTCTAATTGTAGCAACACACATCAACTACCAAACAAAACATCATAAAAACTACGATAACCATGGTAATAACTAATTGAAGTTGTTTGGCCAATCTTTTCTTTGTTAGACGAGCCATTTCAAAACCTAGAAGTAAACCTAAAATAAGGCAGATTAAAATTATCTGTGAAGAACAAAAAAATAGCAGAAACGTGTGAAAGAACTGAGAGCAGTGGCATGCTCGCGGCCCGCGAAAAGTTTTGCCAGCCTGTTTTCAAATGCTCATAACTCACTCGTTTTTTATCGGAATTGAGCTTGTGACCAATCGTTGGAAAGCTAACGAGCAAAATTTTAATCTCCCATTGGAATTTTATAAAAATATTATTTTTTCTGAGAGTTAGGTCTGTTTAAAGTGGTTGTTGTGTGCGTTCTGTGCACTGTTACCTTACAGCATGATTCCATGTTTTTTTTAAAATGATTTTGGTAGTAATGTGGGGTATCCTAAGGCATGTTTGAAAGTGTAATGTTAGTACTTGATGCCATTTATTAATTTTTATGATTTTCTTATACTAAGTTTGAGTTGTCGACATCGTAATGCTCGGGGGAGAATAATCCTGCCCTTAGCATCACTTTGCCAAGAGTTATGTACGGGGAGTATTGTGACTTGATCATAATTTACTTCGTACCCAAACTTAGATGACGTTTTAATGTTTGTATGCCTTTTAATGTATTTGTAGTATACTTTACTGTATCAATTTGAGATTTGTGAACTTCAATGATTTTGAGGATTTGATGATTTTAATGGTTTTAATGATTTTGGTAAATTTTTAATGATTTTTATGATTTTTATGACTTTGATCATTTTGATAAATTGATGAGTTTGATGAATTTGCTAATTTGAGGAATTTGATGAATTTAGTGAATTTAATGAATTTGATGATTTGAAGTATATTGTTTTGTCTTTGAATTTGAAGTTTGGTTTTTAATTGAGTTGAGTAGCCTAAGGGACGGTGTCTCAAAGGTAATGAACATGCACTCCGAGGGGTCAGGGGACATCACGTTGGGTGTTACCTTGCATGGGAGATACCTAGGACTTGTTGTCGTCCGAGAAGTCGGGAGATACTGCGTGTATTATCCCGCATCGGGACTTTGGCCATTCTTAGAGACAGACGGTAGGGAACGTAACCCATAGGCCGTTCTGGAGATTGCGATCTGACAATTCTTGAGGAAGTGGGCTGCGGGTCACTAGTGTTCGCTCTCTCTATGTTAAATTGTTTATTTTCAAATTGATGGTGTTCTTGTGACCCCTTTGATGTTGGTCTTTTGAAATTCCTTATTTTGATATTTAAAGTAATCTTCTTAGTACTTTACTTTAAAGCATGTTATTCATAAGCGGTGTGTACCTTGCCTTCTTTTGTTGCTATTAGTGTTTCCTTAACTTTGACGTTTGTTCTAACTTCATTTAAGTTTACTATTTGTTTCCTTAATTGGGCTGGGAGAACTGCTAGTTGCTCCCCACTGATTGTGTAATTTTGTTGATACATATTGCAGATGACGATGCAGTTTAGAGCCATTACCGTATGACTGGGGTTGTGCGGTTTACCCGTGTGAGGAAGGAAGTCGTGCTAGTCGTTGTTGACGGGCACTATGAGTCGGAAGTTAGGACTAGTTTTATAGTGGGCGTCAAGTAGTTTTACTACGTTATGCTGAGTTTGTTTTATCCTTTGGATATTAGTTTTAGTCCTTTTGAATTATGGATTTGGTTTTTGAGTTATTTTAAACGGTTATGAATTTTGGAACATTTTGGTTAGAGAAGAGGGTATGGGACCTCATTTCTCTTTATATATATGTTTGGAGTTTTTGATTACTATTTTGAGGTTGTTGTTTATTTATAGTTTAATTTTTACTCCTTAGAGTGACATTCCCGTCTCGGTGATATTTTTGCTACCACTGGTTATTCTTTATTTCATTTATTTAAGTCTCTTTAATAGTTTGTAGTTGACGGGATGTTACAGTGAGATATTGAGAGAGAGGGGAGAAGAAGGAGGGAGGAGAAAGAGATATGCAATGAAGAGGTGTTTATGAGCGGAAAATTATCCTGTTACCTCAAGGTTTAGAGCAGTAATAAAATGGTTGGATTAATTATCGTCAAGTAACGGTAACCATTACCTGCTCCTTCTAACCAAACATAATGTAACAGAAACACTTATGGGATTCCGTTTCTAACACTCAATTTTTCCTTACCAAGCATGGGCAAAAGTGTCATCTACTGTCCCATGCATTATAAGGTTGGCACGTTGACAAAGGTGAATAATAAAGCTATGAAAAATAAGAGAAGTTAATGCAGACAAGTACTTCACCCTTCACGCTCAACCTCTTTGTTTTATAATTAGATATCATTTATTTTTTTTCCCTGGCTTGAAAGAATTAAAATGTCATTCTTGTTATTAAATTTTTTGGGATGCTTGTACATCAACTTGACTCTAAATTTTCTTTTTGCTATAGTATTTCTTATCTATTACATATTTCTTATTAAAATAATTGTCAATCTTAATCTAATGCTATATGCTTGAGTTGGATTTTTTTATGCTAAGAAATTGATGCATACGGGAGAAACGAACATCCTCTTTATGTTCGAGTTCAATTTCTTTATTATGAAAATTTAATGCATAAAATTTAAAAGTTGATGGTATTATCATAAAATCAACTTAGCCATAGAAATATATACTTAACATGATTCAGCGCTAGCAAATCAGCAACATATGATTTATCATGAACTGATGCAAGGAGGAGAAGCTAATTCATAAGTTGTTTTAATGGAAGGCCAAATGTATAAAAATTAAATTAATTCTCCATTATAGGTAGTAGGAATTATATGGGTAAACTAGAACTTTGGAATACGTGAAACGTGAGTGCAAGAGTCCACTTAATTAGTTCACATTGTCAACAATAGTTTACAACACGTGAGATATTTTCACAATCTTCTTTTAACTTTTTGCAACGTGGCAGCGTAATGAAGCATGGGACAGTAGATGAGACTTTTAGTGAAATAGGTGATCCGGACTCACGTACAACACAAAGCGACTCTTCAATTTTCATTGCATCTACTATACCAGGAGCTCTTCATTTCCTTTCACTAGGTAGGCAACAATTCACACACTTCACCATTGTAGCGCCATAGGATATGAAGATACTAATATTGAAGAGTTACTCTTTAAGAAAGCTCTCACTTATCTTTATGAGGATGAAGATAATAACCCTATGCGGTGCCATACTCCTGTAGAAGAAGATGAAAATGAAAAACATGTAGGACGGGGTTGACTTAGATGAAGTAGAAGAGGTAGGAATTAGAAAATGAACCTACTATAGCTGATACAAACACCATGGAAAAGATAGATTCCAAACCTCAAATTTCTAAAAAAAATAGGAAGAAATTGGTACTGTTCTCGCTAAGTCAAGTAAAAGTATGTCACTTAATAGAGGTCTGTTAAAGCGATGAGCAGTTGCATATAGAGTTCATAGGACGCCACTCGAAAGGATATGGAAGGATGCAAAGAGGCAGTTGACAATAATAGGAGTTATCAATGTGAAAATCAAGAAAATGGGGGAATGTGGTAGGTAACGCATGAGTGTTAACTTAGAAGCAATGAAGGCAACTCCAAAAGAGCAGAGAACCCCTATAGCTTTGCATATGCATTGCAAATAAGTCCATCTACTATATATCGGTGGATCAAGAGAAGGAACATCAAACCTCATAGAAATAACACAAAATAATAAGGCTTTTGAGGGTTTTAAGTTAAGTGTCCCTAGAACAATAACTGAGTTGTCTAAGTTCCAAAATTTGAGCAAATTCATTCATATAGATGAGAAATGATTCTATGTTAGCCATGTTACTCAATGATACTACCTACTCGCTGATGAATATAACCCATATAGATACACTCAAAGTAACAAATAATTATTCATCACATTTTTGTTCTTAGGCCTTCTTTTTGTCTCCTCGAGCTTTTGGGATTTTGCCGTAAAGAAAAATACCAATCTTTCTAATTGAATACTTCTTCCGTTTCATAACAGATGAATGTGTATCATAAAGAAAATGTTGGAAACAAAGACAGTGTTGTAATTTACATATTTGTACATATGATCATCAAGAAAAGAGAGTGCTTAGAAGCAAAACAAGTGGGTTGGTCCCTATAAAATTATTTTATATGTCTCACCACCGTCTTGTTATCCTTGTGAACCTTTTTTTCACACACTATAACTTTTCGTTTCTCTCTATAATTTTCACTTTTACTACTAATTCACTGTAATTTTTTGTTTCTAAAAGATTCTATTATCTTTTTTTTCTAAAGGATATGGCTCGTCACCAAGAAGATTTAATTATTGATGATTACTCCTCAAAGGAGGATCAGGATGTGACCCCCCCAAAGGCATCACGTGTAGCGGGGTGCTGACAATAGAAGAGGGGAATTTCAAAGCCCTTGAATGGTCTGATCCTTGGAATTTTGATACCCTAGGTGTTGGTGGTGTGGCCAGACATACATTTTTCTATTTTTGTAACTCGAGGCATTGTGAGTGTTCCTTTTTAAATCTTGACTTTTTACATTGTGTTTGCTTATCTATCTTTCGACACTGGATCATTTTTTCCAACGCTTAGGAGGACAATGAGCTTCGCCCCTTCGCGCATTGGAGCACCGTTATGGGCGACTTATAGGATCACCAAGGAGGTGCGCCCTGGGACCTTATGACTGGTTGCGGTCTCGGGGATTTCCTTGAGTTTTACAAGGTATGGAGCCCCCTAACATTCCCCTGGGCATGCTTACTCGGTCTTATGGAGTGGTACTGGGATACCACACTAATACTTTCATTTCCTATGGGGGAAAATGACCATAATTATGTGGAATTAAGGGGTGATTTTTGGGCTTCCGATGACTGGAGATCGAGTTTTGGAGAACTTGGAGATGAAGGGTAACTCTGATGTTGTCTTATAGATAGTTGTTAGCGTTGTGACCTCCTTCTTAAGCTGGTATTTAGGAAGTGTTCCTTACTCGATTTTAGCAAGTGTTTTAGCGGATGATGCCTTGATGGGTCATACCACTATCGAGCAACATGCTCAGTTATTTAGGAGTATCGATTTTTCTTACCTTCCTCTAGCCACGTGTCGCCGCAACTAAGGCTCTACCTTATCTAGTGAATCATTCTCCTTACTTCATCAACTTTTTTAGTTTCTAAGAGGCACATTACAGTCTCATCCACACTCAATTTCGTCCTACCTACCAACAAAAGTAGTAATAACACTATTCTACCATTTTGGTACTGATAAAAAGAATAGAAATTCTTTTTCTTCACTCCTGAAAATTTCTTCCAACTTCGCCAATCGGGGGATCAATCAATTAAACTTGTTGAGGTGATCTCTCACGTTGTCATCCTCCATCGCTAACCCAAACAAATCTTTCTTGAGAAACGCTTACTTGCCAAAGACGTTGACTGGAATAAAATTTCAAACTTCTCCCATAACTCCTTCGACTTTGTCACATCAAGAAATCCATACTTAATTTCCAGTGCGAGAGATAATCGGGTTGTTCACGTCACACGCCGCATCAAGTCTTCCCACTTTGAAGATTTGACCTCTTCAAGCTTATTGCCATCTACAATATCGAAAAACCCTTGTTGTATGCGTATATCCTGAATCATACTTTGTAATAGTGCATAATTGCTCTTGCCATCGAACAATTCCATCTCAAACTTCCCACCGTAGACTTTTTGTCTTCTCTAATCAAGCTCTTGATACTACTTGTAAGTCACTAGCGGAAGCAAAGTAGTACAACGACAATAATAAATTAAACAAAATAAAAGGTACAACCTTTGAGAATAAAAAAGGAAAAATCTTTGTACTATTAATAAAATCCCTCACTAATCAATAACATCTTTATTTTACACAATTTTCTAAATTCTATGAACAACTACTCTTAGCAATTTCTGTTAACTAGACTAATTCTCAACTGAGATCTCTTTCCCACACTTTCTCTTCAGCGACGTGTATTATAATTTTCACTACAACCCTTTTTATGTAGAGGTTATAAAAACCCTTTTCCAAGTAGGAAAAGATAAACTAAAAGATAATAAAATAATATTAAAAAACAAATACTATCTTATTTTAGGAAATAATATTATCCTAAACTTAGGCAACAAATAATATCCTAATCCTACTAGACTTAAAATTAAGGAAACAAAATTTCAGAACAAGCAAAAGAAAAATCGGAATAAAAAGCAAATTGTCGCCAACGACTAACCATCACGACCCGCGACCAGTTCCTCCATGTTACCCCTTCCTCTTTTTATTGCTCTTTTTTTCTACACGAACTTATGCACGAGATCCGCTACACATCCCCAAACTTCTAACTGTGATGGACTCGTTGGACTTTAAAAAACCCAACATATGACCCATGCAATTGTACAAGAATGCTAGCAAATTTCATATTGGAGACAAAGTTTAGGGCATAAACTTAATCTAGGCAAATACTTGCTAATAATCACTGCTCTTAATGGTATATTACAAGGCAAAATAGCATCTTCCTAATCATGTATAGCATCCCTGTTTATTGTTTATTGGTTAGTAGAATGCCTTTATAAGTGAGGGAAATATAGAGATCCCATTTTACAAGGGATAAGAACAAAATCTTGTTGCAGGGACATAGAGAACCTTTAACCACTAGGACAACCCTTGATATAACATCTCTGTAAATGTTGTACTAGTCTTTGCACGTACTAATGCACATTTGATATTTGGTTAGTCATATGTGTTAGAGTTATTACTGCATGAAACAAAAATGATCATTATTACAAAACAATGTGCTACGTTCCCAAAACCATATCACTTAAATATCAAGTTGTGAATGCATCGGAGAAGAATCACTTGGAGACTATTATAGATCAGAACTTTGTCGGTTTGAATCTTTAAAATGGGTACGTTATTACTTCAATATTGATATTTTTTTTCACTACATAGTCCACAATCTATATAAACAACTCTAACAATTGTTAATCTACATCTAAGGACAAAAAGGATATATATTTTTACTATCAACTAACCGAAAAATTTCAAAAAACATAGTTAGTTGTTGAACATTTCAAACCCAATTACTGAATTACCCAAAAAATCATAAATTGGACACAATTTTTTTTCATAAACAATTAGGAAAATCATTTTTTTAAAAAATACAATAAAATTGCAAATATATTAAAGTTCTAAGAGAAATGGATTGATTGTTTATTAAAAATGGTGAAATGTAAAAGTAATTTGAAATCGATTATTATTGACAATTGTTATTATAAATGAGTAATGAATAATTGAAGAAAAAGGTGACGAAAATAGTGGATAGAAAATTAAGAAATTAAGAACGAAAATCAAGCAACTTGGATCTAAAAATAACAAATTAAGAATGAAAACAAAAATTTCAAAATTATTTGAGGAACTTTTTTTAAAAAGTACAACACAATAAATTCTTTCCAACAAATACTTTTGGAAAATTTGTCAAGAATAAGTCAACCTTTGCGTTGACCGCTTTTAACAAGTCTACCTTAATTTATTCCATTAACAAGTAAACCTTGTACACATTTTTGCTTTTAACAAGTTTTTACCGGCTAACACCTCTTATAACCTTTTTAACAGGTTAAAGTGACACATGTCACTCTTTCATTGAGCATTTTTAAATTTAAAATTTATAATTAAAAAAAATAAAATAAAAAACCCATATCCCTCCTCCCCCACCCCAAATGTTTTACTATCTCTCTCCACCCTCCTAAATACCACATTTCCCACCACCCTTCACCAGCCAACCACCTACCCTCCCCCACCCATTCCAGCAGTATGATCTTCCTGTTTTCTAGGCAAACTTGCTACACTTCCAATCAGCCCCTCCTTGGTAATCAAGGAAACCTTGAAACCCTCTATGGCTCACTCATAAGAAAAATCCATCCTTCTTCGTAATAAAAACCGAAACTCGAGATTCGATCATTATCCCTAAACTACCAAAAAGTCGGCATGCCGCTTATAATTAAAAAGCCAGAATGACTGAATCAAAAAAAAGTTGACTAACTTAGATCAGAGAACTTCAGACAACCACTTACAATTACATTGTAAATTACATGCACTGAAACTCACAAGCAACAAGTTATTACAAACTCAATCACGATTGCCAAAGAAAAAAAGGTTCTCCAAAACCAAAACAAAGATTTGCCTTGCTTATACCTTCATTATCACTGATTGCACCGATTTCATCATGTGATTCGCCTTTTTGATCCAGAAACACACCAAATTGAACTATTAAGTTGAAAGTCGTGAAAATCAACAAAGAATAATCAACTTTAAGATTAAAGGAGGAGGAGGAGCAACTGTGAATGGCTGAATGTGATGGCTGCTCTCCAGATTCTTAATATGGGTTTTGTTTTTTGTATATTGCTCCAACCACCGCTTCGTCCAGCTTCCTCCTTTGAGAAGCTGTGTTCTTTTTCGCTAAAGGCGGTGGGTTGGCGTGGTGTTTGGTGGGTGGGATCGGGTTGGTTGTTCTGATGGCTAGCTGGCAGGTGAAAGGTAGGGGAGGGGAGTGCACGCTGGCAGGTGAATAGGAAGTGGGAAATGTTTTTTTGGATTAAAAATAAAAATAATTAACTATTTAAAACCAATTACAACAAGCCACGTGGACAAGTGACCCAAACTAAGAAGTTAGTAACAGGTAACCTGTAAAAAAACTTGTTAAAAGCAAAAATGTGTACAAGGTTTACTTGTTAATGGAATAAATTAAGGTAGACTTGTTAAAAGCGGTCAACGCAAAGGTTGACTTATTCCTGACAAATTTTCCAATACTTTTTGATTAAATATTTCCTTTATTTCAACGAAAGGGATTGGACTCTGTAACAAAAGGATAACATATCAAAATTAAATTATATTTTATGTTTAGAGTTTAAACAAAACAAAAATAAAAGGAAAGATAAATAACCAGAAGAATGTATGGTGTTGCCGTGAAGAGTGAAGAATGAAGATAACCAAACAAAAAATTATTGAGTAGCATTTTTTTTGTTTTAAATGGGAAAAATTGGAAGGTAACACATAGTTACAATTTTTTAGATATGGTAGTTTTTTTGTTTTGTTTTTTTTTTTACTTATATTTTTTGTAACAGTTATCTATTTTTATTTTTAGGTGCGTTTTTTTATTTTCTATTCTTTTATTTTCAGTTAGTTACTATTTTGTAGGTATGACAATTTTTTGTTTTATTTTTATTTTTCGCTTTATGCTTTCTATTTTGCTTTTGTTACATAGAAGTTATCTAATCTCATTTGTATGTGCTTTTTTTTTCTCCTATTTTTCAGTTTATTTTTAGGTATCGCTGGTTATTTTGTTTTCCTTATTAATTTTAATTTGATTTATTTTTTAATGATTTTTGGTGGGATGGAATGTGGGAGCATGATTTAAGCTTTCCCGGCTTCTCAATGTTTTTCATCAAAACAAAACAACTTTGTAATAATAATATAGATTAGTATATGAGATGAATTAGTTGTACTCATTAGGATACCAGAAAGAGAAGTCACTAATAAGTACAATATTACAATACTACAATGAACCATCACTGCTCCAAAATTCAGCATAATTCTCACATTGTATTCCAATGGTCACATGGTCAAATTTTCATGTTATACTCCCTCCGTCCCCATAAGGATTTTCCATTTTCTTTGGGCACAAAGTTTAAGGAGTGATGTTGACGTGGGGCCTAGTTTTCATTTTAAAATGGAAAAGTAAGGTAATAGGTATTTTTTAGAATTGTTTATTAAGAGAGAGAGTGTGAGGTCAAATACTTTTTGTAAGAAAAATAATATTATAGTAGGTGGGCCATATCCAAATAAGGAAATGGAAAATGTAATTGGGACAAACATAAATGGAAAAATGAGAAATCCTTTGGGGGACGGAGGGAATATTTGCTTAAATACACAGGCCGTCAGTGTTATTAGCTTCATTTATTTGTTTGAACTCTTCAAGCTTTCTTTGCACACTGAAACATTTTCAGAAAAAAAAATCAAATTACAAAATTAGAAACTTGTCCAAAATAAATAGACCAAAAATAAGGCTCATTTCACTTCACCTTAGAACAATAATATCCAGTAAAATTATGTTCAATTTAATAAAAATAAGTTCAATTCAGTAAAAATGAGTTCCATTCAGTAAAAATCAGTAGTGATTCAACCCCTTCTTAACAAACAAAACTCATTAAAAATAAGTTCAATTCGATAAAAATAATTTCAAATCGTTAAAATTGAGATGAATTGAACCGAGCATAAGTATGTAGGATCAACCCAAAACAATGAAATTATTGGCTAGTCTAGTTATAGTGATTCAACCCCTTCTTAACAAACAAAAACTCAATAAAAATAAGTTCAATTCGATAAAAATAATTTCAAATCGTTAAAATTGAGATGAATTGAACCGAGCATAAGTATGTAGGATCAACCCAAAACAATGAAATTGCTGGCTAGTCTAGTTATAGTGATTCAACCCCTTCTTAACAAACAAAAACAAGAGACTAATAGATAAGGTAGGAACCAATTAATTAATAACTAGTTATAATCTCGTGTAATGCATGGGTAAGCTACATATTTCCTTCATTCCATTATAAAATAACCCGTCAGATATGTTAAATTTTGGACCTAAGATGATGTTTAATTAAAAATGTCATTTATATAAAAAGGTATATATAACGAGATATAATATGATATAATAATCGAATAAGAAAGAGTATGGAACCCAAAATTGTTAGCGTGGGAAGAAATAAATATTAAATATATTAATTGCAACATTGGGAACTTCTACACTATTTACAAAACCTCCTTTGACCTTCTGATCTATACATAACATAGTCACATGATATCTTCTTAGATTTATCTCGATACATAACAGTAATTAATATCTACTTTATGTAAATTTTTTCTTAAACACAATTAAAGATATACATCGCTTAAAGTTGTACATTGGAAGGCGTGAAAATTCTATATGTTGCAATTCATATGGAACAGAGGAAATAATAAACCATTGCCAGAATTAAAAGTTTATAACTTGACTTGTGAATATGTAACAAAAGTATGCAAACTCTTATACAATAGAAGAAATATGTGTATATTTTTTTTCTAATATAATTATGAAAAGTATAATACTAATGAAAAAGAAAGTTATTCATCTTATTTTCATGTTCAGGGACCTTTGTTAAATCACTATCATTTTAAATACTTTATCCTCTATAGTTTGTAATAATAGAATAATTATATTAGATTTTTTACTCAATTTTTATGTACACCTATGAATATATGTAATAAATGTTCATATTATCTTTTCCCTCAATGCAAGACTTTGGCTATCGAGTCACATAATAATGGTTTTATTTTTTTAAAAGATCATAATAAAGTTAAGGCTTGTTCTCTTCAACTTATTTTCAGTTCAATTCAATTCAGCCCTAATAAGTTCAGTTCAGATCAGCTTTAATAAGTTTAGTTCAGTTCAGCTCCAATAAGTTCAGTTTAGTTTATTTAACCTCCAGTAAGTTCAGTTCAGTTCAGTTCAACTCCATTTATTATTGAACCATTTTGTTTAATATAATTATCATGGTTGGTCTAATTTATTTTACTTATTATTATTGTTAACATTTTTATTTTATTTTTATTTTTATATTTTATTTTTGTTATTATATATTTACTCATTATTATCACTATTATCATTATAGCCGAGCAAGGTTTGGGTTGGTGCACGGTTTAACCAAATTCATATCAATACGAGTATTCTAATTTGTAATTGTTGTTTTATTTTACCGACTAGATATTCACTATTACATTATATAAATAAACTACAAAAAGCTAGAAGATATCAAAATATTACAAAGTTGCTAATGATGTTGGAGTACTATTTAAGGTAGAACATTGTCGTTACGTTGCATATTGAAGATACTTTGACGGTTTGTGGTGAGGTTTGGTTTATAAATATTATAGGCCAACCCACCACAAATCGTGGTTTGGTTAGAAGCACACACCAAACCATGTTTTAAACTAATTATTATTAAATTGCTAAATATTATTATAATGAGAATGTTAATTTACTTCTTAGACATAATTGTTATTATATCATCAACATCAAGTATTAATACTAATAATAGTAATTACTCATTATTAATTATTACTATTATCAGTAATTATTATTTTAAAATTATTTTCTCATTATTATTATTATTATTATTATTATTATTATTATTATTATTATTATTATTATTATTTATCTAGTTATAACTATCATTTAATAACATCAAAAAATAATATTATCATTGTTCATTTGATATTATTGTAAAGAATTTTTTTGTTAATTATAGCCATGTAAAATACCCTTATTGTTAATTATAGCCATCATCTTTTTTCTTGTGAATTACGGCCATGAAAGACTAATATCTAAGTAAGTTGTTGCCATTTTCACTAATTACACCATTAATCCATAGTTTGACCAGTCAAATCATGTTCAATATTTTATAAATATTTTTTAATTCAATTTTATAATATTTTAAAAATACGTGCCCGTTAGCATGTCATATATGAAAAACATATATTTTAAAGATATAATAAAATTGAATAAAAAATATTTATAAAATATTAAACATGATTTGACCGGTCAAACTATGGATTAGTAGTGTAATTAGTGAAAATGGCAATAACTTACTTAGATATTAGTCTTTCATGGTCGTAATTCACAAGAAAAAAGATGATGGTTATAATTAACAAAATGAGTATTTTTACATGGCTGTAATTGGCAAAAAATTCTATTATAAATTATTAATTTAATAATTATTACTTAGAATTATAATTACTTATTATATATTTTATTTACTTATTGTTCATATATTTACAATTCAATTCAATTCAATTCAAATCACTTCAGTCCAGTTCAGTTCAATTCACTTCAGCTCCAATAAATTTAGTTCAGTTCTGTTTAGTTGGATCTTTGGTATTTGATGTTGTCTATATTGTTAGACACCCTAATGGAAAGAGTAAAGGTGTTTTTCTTATTAGCACGTGCGCGTAATAAATTGGGTTATTAGTTTTTGGAATTAATTTATAAGGTAATTTGGGATAAGTCATGTTGATTGGAAGAGGCGGTTATCTATAGGAATTTGTAACTTCCTACAACTTTCTGGCTTATAAATAGGACCCAAGGATTGAAAAAGTGATTATTCAATTTCCTAATATCCTTCTTCCTAATTACGTTTTCATGTTGAATTCTCCAAGAATGTTGCTTAAGAATTCTGTATTTTTAAAGGGAACTGCTGGTGGTGATTAGCCATTTTAACCCAACAACATTATGATAGTGGGGGCTAATAAATACTCTAAGGAGAGTGATTATATCACGCCTTCTATTAGTTTTATTTTCTGATTAAGTTTCCTAACAAATTCAGCTCCAATAAGTTCAGTTCAGCTCCGATCCAATAATTTCAGTCCAATTCAGTTCAGCTCCAATAAGTTCAGTTCAGTTAAGTTCAGCTCCAATAAGTTCAGTTCAGTTGAGTTCAACTAGAATTAAACGAAAACAACAGATCCTTATTCAATATGCAAGATTTTTTTAGCATTTACGACTCGATTTGGTACCCAAAATTATGAGTTGAGTTACGAACCTATTTTCAACTAGCCACCAAGGAGGATATCTAGTAATGAGTCCTTACATGATAGTAAGATAAGTATAACAAAATGAGTCTTATTTTAAAGTACATTTTTGTTGAATCCAAAGATATAAAATTATAATTTTTCGGTTGTATAACTAATGTTGTGATTACTTTATACAGTATAATAATCCGTACTTTTTTAAGACACAAACTCTATCTCTTATTTTTCTAAAAACTCTAAATATCTATACAAAATTTTAAATATAATATTAAATATATATTTTGAGACATGACAATTCTACGTGGATGCGTCCAATACTCTCCCTACGTAATAATACCATAAGTATTTTAAAATGGGTGTTATTTTAATGTATCCTTTAAGATGAATACAAATGTATAAAAATTATAATATTTTTTGTGTATTATAAAAAATAACGATAAGTTAAAACTTTCTAATAATCCTTGTATTTTACTTACACTCGAACTCTATCTTACTTATCAAAAAAAAAATACCTCAATTATTTTTTTTAAAAAATAAAATAAATAATTCCCAAATTAAATTAATTTTATGACATGACAATCCTATGTGCTGTGCTCAATGATCCCCTACCATAAGCATTGTATATCAAATAAGAGATATATTTTCGGCATATCTTTATAAACTATATCTAATATTATAAATATGGTTTGTGACATGAAAAAAGCCTCATTTATATGTATATTGAGCTTGATGATTGATTGATTATCATATGGAGAAATTCATGTTTGACTTACCACATGCATCCTTCCACACCATCTTGCTTCGCAGTTGCAGGGTTTTCAAGCAAGGCTACCCTGATCGAAGAAAGTGTGTCATTAATAAGATTATACAACTTACGAATGCTTCTTTTAGGGATATCGGGTGCTGTCGATGAACTATCTAATAGCTGAAATGAAAGTGTCAGTATGCTTCCTTCACTTTCTTCTTCTTGAGTAGGATGCTTGTTAGAAAGTATCGCAAATCCAGACGGTAATAGAGGAATTTTGTCGATGCTTCCATTGTTTGACAACGAAACTAAGGATTCATAAGTAATGGGTGAAAAGATTACATATGAGGCTATCGCGTTTTCATGTTTTTCTTGTAGAAAGTAAGTGTCAGTTCTCCCCTTTTCATCCTACAATTTTCCAAGAGAAAAGATAAACAATTACTTTAAGATTAATAATGACATTATGACAAAGGAGTAAGAATTTGTTTTTGAAATGTGTTGAACAAATGCGTAAGGTAGTGAGTTACTCACCACCATTTTGGTAATAGAGATAATATCTTCTGGACCATGACCACTGTGAACATGGAAAACGTCCTTCGGAGAACGCTCAAGTGCAAGCACATCCCACTGCATAGTAATAGAGGGAGTAATTAAAGCAAATAACAATCAAAATTTTGTGGTTTTCGTTTCAAAATATGACTATCATAGGCCTTTTATATAATCATTTATCTAGTTACGTCCTTTAACAGAATAGGACATTACCACCAATAAACATGTAACAAAATTAAATAATGGCAACGTCCTTTTCTGTTTAAGGATATAATCAATTAAGAAAAGAGATGTCCTTGGACAAACCCTAATTATAGGCTAAAACGACCACCATAAAAATCAGTTATTTGGTGGGGTGGAAACTTTCCCTAGAAAGGTTTTCTCATTTTACTTTGTTTGGTGTGTAAAGGGTGGAATGGAATTTTTTCAACACGATCTTGCTAGAGACTTCCATGGGGCGTTAATAACATTCAATACATTTCGGAAAGTGGTAGCATTATTTTTGAGATTGATGATACGTTAAAATCACGTGTTAATCAATGTAATTAATGTTCATATTAAGTTAATATTTCGACTTTTAGCTATCTTATCAAAATCCCCATTGCTTCGTTAATTTTTATCTTTTCAAAATAAGGAAGATAAGTAGTATTTACTAGGATGGAAAATACTTTCCTTCTTAAAAGGAATGAATGTCAATTTTTCCTCTCTATGTTTACCTTCATTTATCTATGTTATCCCTACCATTTCTATTATTCTTTTGCTTCCTAACAATTCTTGAATAAATTCAACTAAAAGGAAAAACTCATTATAATTGTGTTTGTCCATGTAAAATTGTTTTTCACTAAATATCATTGTTCGCGTTCAACCATACAGAGCCCAAGGGTTTGTTCTTCTATTGTAGTAACTTCCAAATTTTGTAGTTTTTCTCCCAGTTTTGTTGTGTTAGTTTCATATTTCAAATGACTACCAAATAGAAGGATAAGCTTAAGTGTAATACGCAATCTGTATCATCCAACCAATAAAACTTAACAACTAAAACAATGAAAATTCATAATGATAACCAAGATGCCCGGGGCCTTAAAGAACTAAAAGTAAGCATAATAAAAATATACCTTGATTCGGTTATTGTCATTGCCCAAGAACCTGAAAACTTTCTTGGCAGAGATGGGAAACCAGGAGGATGTAGTTGAAGTCAAGAGCTTGGGGCTCTGATAATCACTATTTAGTGTTTTGATTAAAATGTTGCCTCCTCCTTTGATTGATATAGGCTTGTAACTATTTTCTTTTGTACCACTAATGGCGCCATAGTACTCTCTCCTCATCCTCTCTACTAGCCTCAGCAATCCCTCTACGCGAAATGGACTAACTTCTGCTTCATCACAGATTTCAACATACATGCATGTTAATAAAAAATTATCATAAGAGCATATCTAATTTTAACTTATAATTAGACCAACCTAAACTCATATTTTGCTAACAAGTCCGTTTTATTTTACTCTAACACAAAACAATTCTTAGACATCTCAAATCAACTTAGTAGTCTATTTTCTTTTCTTTGCTGTTTTCCTTTTATTCTCCAACTACAACCATTTTTTTTTATAAATTTAACGCAACAGACTTACTGAATGGATTACACAAAACAGTAAATGAATTAAACTAGCCACTACATGAATTGAAAAATGTGATTATTTAACGCATTAAGCTGGTCACAAAATAGATTAAAGTAGTCACGAAATTGATTAAACTAGTGACCACGTGCAGAAAGACTCTGAATATTGGGTTTGGACCACTACGTAATTTTGTACTAAAATTAAGTGGTCTTTTACCAGACCAATTCAATGTTAATATATAGAAAAGCCAATCTTCATCAAATTAATGGACTTACAAGTTGCATCCAAAATAAAGTGTCGAATTATCTATCCCAGGCCCATGGTATCGATGATCCAACAAGTGTATTCGAGATTCAAGTTAAAATAAAGAGTCCGATCACACAACTTTAAAGTTAACAAAAAAAGGGGAAATGACTTAGAATTTGATAGTGTTACAGTTGTTACCTTTGTAAAGGCCTTGTAGACCATGTTGTAGTAAATCATCAAGGTGTTGGCATTGTCGCGCTAGTGTATCAACACATTGCTTTGCACTAAGAACAACTCCCGAACTAACTAATGACTTGAACAATGGATGAATGCATGCAATTTCCGTTTCCGTGTGCTCAATCCAAGTGACCTATTTATGGTGAAATGAAATAATATAAGATGATAAATGTGAGTATGTATATAAATACATACATATGATATTCTTGTATTCTTGTATACATAAAATACCATTTTTTGTATTTGTTTAGTGAGTTAGTTAGAGAGAGTTGAATTAGTTACTCTCTCTCATATATATACATTGTATTCCCTTCTCTCTAGTAAGAAGAATAATTGAGTGAGTTAACTCTCACTTTTCCCTCTCATTTCTATAACTGAATTATGAAATCAAGTTTGATTTCATCTTCTTCACATGGTATCAGAGCAAAAGGCGATCTAACTGATTGTTCTTGCTCATTTGATTCTTCGAAATTCCGCAATTTTCTTCTCAAATTGATTTATGCTCAACAATGGTGGAAACGAGAAGCAATCAAATTCTTCTCAGATTTCTTCTGTAAGTTTCAATGATCTTTTATTTTTAGCTCCATCTGATAATCCAAATCAGTCATTAGTATCAGTTCTCTTTAATGGCAAGAATTATACTACCTAGTTTCGAAATGTTAAACGAGCTTTAGGAGCTAAGAACAAATTAGGTTTTGTTGATGGTTTTATTTCTAAACCTTCTACTACTGATGCGAAATATGCACAATGGATTCGTTGTGATTATATGGTGATAGGTTGGATTCTTGCCTCTATGAATGCAGAAATGTCAGAAATTTTTACTTGTGTAGATTCTGCATCTCATTTGTGGTCTGACATTGCTGAAAGATTTGGCCAAACTAATGGACCTCAAATTTATCAGTTAAAGAAAGAATTAGATAATCTCAGACAACACAATTTGTCTATCTTGATGTATTACAATAAGATGAAAAATCTATGGGATGAACTTAAGAGTCTTCATAGTCTTCCTATGTGCACTTGTGGTGTGTTAAGTGCATGAACTTGCAATTTCTTAAAGAGGTTAACTGAATTTGAATCTCAAGAAAAGGTTATTCAGTTTTTATTCGGAGTTAATAGTGGTTTTGATACCACTATCTCAAATCTTCTTGGAATGGATCCTCTTCCAAGTGTCAATAGAGCTTTCTACTTAATGCAACAATTAGAAAAACAGAAGGAAGTTAGTGGCCAAGCTGATTCAGTGAGTGAATCTAGTGCTTTTGCTGTTAAGAGAGGTGGTTTTTCTACTGGTTCCACCAAACTACCTGCTCATAACATTCAACGTACTTCTGGTATCAAGAAAGACTGGAAAAGAGAAAAGGCTGAAAAGGCAGACAAGTTTTGTGATTTTTGCAAGCAAAAAGGGCATACTATGGATCAATGCTTCAAGATCATTGGTTTTCCAGACTGGTATAAAGGCTCCAAGACTGGAGATAGATCTCAGCCTGCTGCACATGCTGTTGTTGCTAATCACTTTAAAATAGAAGAAGAGCCTTTGAGTTCTTTTGGTGGTACTTCATTAGACACATCTACTCTCAACTCCATTTGTCAAGAGGTCATGAAGCTTATGAAAGGTAAACAAGCTATAGGAGATACCTCAGTTGCTACAGCTTTTAATTGCTCAGGTATTACTCCTGCTATGCCTTCTTCTCTAGATTGGATCATTGATTCTAGTGCAATTGATCATATGTGCTATGATGAATCTCTTTTTTGCTCCAAAAGAGTTTTACACAAACCTATTTCAGTATGTTTACCTGATGGTACCTCTAAACTGGTTAGAGAAATAGGTAATATGGTGCTGGCAAATGGTCTACAGCTTCAAGATGTGATGCTTCTTAGATATTTTAAACATAACTTTCTTTCAGTTAGCAAGTTAGTTAGTGATAGTAATATCTTTGTTACTTTTAGTAACACAGGATGTTTGTTTCAGGACCCTATCACTAACAAGATTCTTGCTCAAGGTCAAAGATACAAAGGCCTCTATCATTTCTTGTTTTCTCCTCTTGCTGTTGAAGACTTGACTCCTGTTTCAGCTAGTTCTACTCACATTGCTATTTCTGATGATTGTATAGTTAGCAATGTTGATACCAATAAAGATAGTCAGAATTCTTTCTTGAATCTTATACATGCTAGATTAGGGCATGCATTTTTGTCTAGAATGAAACATCTTTCTTGCTGTAATTGCTCTAGGATATCTACTTTTTACTGACACATTTGTTTGAGTGCCAAATTTCATAAGCTGCCTTTTGTCAGAAATGCTTCTAGGGCAGTTGGGTTGTTTGAGCTCATACATGTTGATCCCTGGGGTCCTTATAAACTCAAAACTTTAAATGGGGCTTCTTATTTACTTACAATATTAGATGATCATAGTAGAACCACCTTGACTTTTCTAATTCACAACAAAATGCAAGTTTACAAAACTATGACAAATTTCTTCTCTTATGTTGACACACAATTTAATGTTAAGATCAAGTGTGTTAGATCAGACAATGGCACATAAATTGTTCATTCACAATGTGCTGCTTTCTTTGCTGCTCATGGGGTTATTCATCAAAAGAGCATAGTTGGGGTACCTCAACAAAATGGTAGAGTGGAGAGGAAACATAGGCAACTATTGGAAGTTGCTAGGGCTCTTAAATTTCAGGCTCACTTACCTGGTAAATTTTGGGGTGAGTGTTTACTTACATCAACCTATTTGATCAATCTTTTACCTACTCCTCTTTTGGCTTGGAAATCTCCTACTGAGGTACTTCTTGCAAAACCTACTACCTTAGATCATCTAAGGGTGTTTGGATGTCAATGTTATGCTTACAACCCTACTAGACATAAGGACAAATTTTCACCAAGAGGTGTTAAATGTATCTTTCTTAGATATCCTTATGCACAGAAACGTTATAAAGTTTTTGATTTAAAATCCCAGAGTATGTTTGTTTCTAGAGATGTTGTCTTTCAAGAACACATCTTTCCTTTTCAATATCTTTCTTCACAACCTCCTCAAACACCATCTGTTCCTTCTTTGGTTAATTATGGTGGTGATACTCCTTTTCCTTCAGTTTTTCCTACCTCAACTGCTGAGATCTCCTCACATACCTCAGTTCCTTCTTTGGTTTCTGATACAGTTTCCCCTTTACCTTCTCATTCTGCTCCTCATCTTTCAGAATCTTCTCATTCAGACTCTTCTAGTCCTAATTCTATCACAAATACTATTAGTCCCATCTCCTCTCTGCCTCCTGCAGATTTTCCTGTTTCATCTCTTACTGTTTTGCTGCCTCCCACCACTATTCACTCTGTTATGCAACCTCCTAGAATATCCAATAGGATATCACAACCCCATATCAAATCTAATGATTATATACACTCTATTTCTCTCAAACCTAAACCATCAACTCCTGTTTCTTCCATTTCAGCTTCTTTTCATGCTTCTTCTCATTTTTTTTGCCAATGTTATGGCTATTCCTGAACCTACTTCATATAAACAAGCTGCCTCTAATCCTGCTTGGGTTTCAGCTATGAATGATGAAATACATGCTCTTGAGAAGAATCAAACCTGGAGTTTAACTTCTCTTCCTAAGGGCAAGAAAGCTATTGGTTCAAAATGGGTTTTTAAAACCAAGTATAATCCTGATGGAACTGTTGAGAGAATTAAAGCTAGGCTTGTTGCTATTGGCTATCAACAGGTTCCTGGTAAAGATTTTAAAGCCACTTTTTCTCCAGTTGCTAAGTTAGCAACTGTCAGAGTTGTCATTTCCATTGCTACTTCCTATAATTGGCCTCTTTGTCAGCTTGATATCAATAATGCTTTTCTTCATGGCTATATTGAGGAAGATTTATACATGGTTCCTCCTGCTGGTTATACTAAGGCTCTTCCAGGTCAATTTTTCAAATTACATAAGTCTCTATATGGCCTTAAACAGGCTTCAAGACAATGGAATAAGGAGCTATGCAAGTTTCTTATTTCTTTGGGTTTTATTCAATCATCTCAGGATCATTCCTTATTTACAAGAACATATAATGGTCTTCTTAGTATTGTTCTTGTTTATGTTGATGATATTTTGTTAACTGGGGAATCTCAATCTCAACTTGATGATATTAAACATCAGCTTCATCAAGCCTTTACTATCAAAGATCTTGGCCCTTTGAAGTATTTTTTGGGCATAGAGGTTATTAAGTCTGCTTCTGGTACTTTACTTTCTCAAAGGAAGTATATTCATGATATTATTGAAACTTGTGGCTTGACTGACAGTAAGTCTGCATCAACTCCCTTGCCTACTGGTTTGAAACTGTCCATTGATCAAGGTAATCTTCTTACAGAACCTGATCAATATAGGAGATTGGTTGGCAAACTTCTCTACTTGGGTATCACCAAACCAGACCTTTCCTATTCTATTCAACATCTAAGTCAGTTTCTTAGCTCACCTAGACAGCCTCACTTATTGGCTGCTTTACATGTTGTTAAATATCTCAAAGGCACCACTGATCTTGGTTTGTTTTATCAAGCTCAGAATCAACCTCTTATTTATGCCTTTAGTGATGCTGATTTCAGCTCTTGTCAGTTTAGTAGCAGGTCTCTCAGTGCATTCTGTGTTTTTGTTGGTAATCATCTTGTTTCTTGGAAGACTAAAAAGCAAAAGACTGTTAATAAATCTTCAGCTAAAGCTGAATATAGGAGTATGTCTAGTACTGCTAGTGAGCTAGTGTGGATTGCTGGTTTGCTTGAGGATCTCCACATACAACCTTCTCTACCTATCAAGATGTATTGTGATAACACAGATGCTGAGTATATTGCTCATAATCCAGCATTTCATGGGAGAACAAAACACATCTGCAGAGACTGTCACTATATTAGAGAGCAAATTGCCTCTGGTTTTATTGCTACTGCTCATGTTTCTAGCAAATCTCAATTGGCTGATCTTCTCACCAAAGCTCTTCCTTCTCCTTCTCATCATGCTCTTTGTTTCAAGCTTGGATTGCTTTCCCAAGTCCAGCTTGAGGGGGGGATGTGAGTATGTATATACATACATACATATGATATTCTTGTATTCTTGTATACATAAAATACCATTTCTTGTATTTGTTTAGTGAGTTAGTTAGAGAGAGTTGAATTAGTTACTCTCTCTCATATAAATACATTGTATTCCCTTCACTCTAGTAAGAAGAATAATTGAGTGAGTTAACTCTCACTTTTCCCTCTCATTTCTATAACTGAATTATGAAATCAAGTTTGATTTCATCTTCTTCACAATAAATATGTTGATGGAGTAATTAAGATGTTAAGATTTAGGTTGGAGGAGTATTTAATTTATAAAGTATATCTAAAAAGTATGATTTTTCATGAGATTAAGTATTTATATAAGAAACGAGTAGTTATGATATACTTTATTTGTTTCATATTTATTGCAACCTTTTACCTTATACCATTTATATACTACTCTTTGACTTTTTTTTTTATTTATACATAAGATTAATATAGTTATGTGGGATCTTGTTAGATTCGCCTCGATATATGCTTAATCAATATAATTTTTTTATATCTTTTATTTAAATAAAATTAGAGATATTAACGTTTAAAGTTGTGCATTTAGGAGACGTAAAACACTATATGTTGCAATAGGTACGGAACAGAGAAAGTATATGACTTTTCTCTATTTGCTATCTTATAAGAAAATGTAGTGAAAATAGAAAATGCAAATGTAGGGGTGATGATGGATGGTACGGGACAAAGAGAAAGGTAAGGAATAGATATGGAAATTCCACATTCTTCTTTAGACAGAGAAAATTTTCTATCTTCTGTGAGCATCATAAATCTTTATCATTTCTAAGTTTCCCATCATTTATAGACCAAATAAAGTAACACGAGATAATCACTAGGAAATTTAAGAAAATGTTTTTCTTTCAACTTTTCTTGGAAGGATATGAGCTTTAAAAAAATTGATTTTCCCACTTTTCTTTATTTGGTTTGCGACATGCTAATAATAATTTTTCGTATGGTCCAAAATGATGCTTGATGAATAGAAAGTAGTTTCTTTCGGGAACCAATTTTATATGTTTCGTTCGAAAAAAAAAGAGATTCAATTTTAACCTAACACAAAGAGATTTGAAGTGGTTGGGTGTTAAGAAAGCTTGCCTGAGTGTTTCCATCGGGTAAGCCTTGGATTAGGCAGCCAGAAGGTTTCCTTTTGCAGTTGATGAGTGGATTTTCAATCAAATCATCCAAAGAAACGTCTGCAATTGCCCAAGTGTTGGTGGACAACCCTTTGCAGTATCTTGCGAAGCAACTCTGCCTTGTTGAGACAAGAGGTGAGGGAGCATGGTATTCTGCTGTCATCTATTCATATTCCAACAAAATTTGATGCTTTCAGAATAAAGATACATTATAGCAGAATAAAAATAAGTTCAGTTCAGCGAAAATAAGTTCAGTTCAGTAAAAATAAGTTCATTTCAGTAAAAATAAGTTCAGTTCAGTAAAAATAAGTTCAGTTCAAATAAAAATCAGTGGTACAAAAAAGTCAAAACAACAGGAATCAATAAAAATGACTTCAGTTCACTAAAAATAAGTTCAGTTTAGCAAAAATAAGTTCAGTTCAGTAGAAATAAGTTAGTTAAAACAAAAATAACTTCAGTTCAGTACAAATAAGGTGAACTGAACTAGGCCTTAGTTAGTTACTCTACAAGAAGTTTAGAAGATTAGTCCTCTCACTTTCCTTAACTTCAAGATAACTTGTTAGACTATCTTGGCTGTAGCCTGTCTTCCTCGGTCACAAAATAGCCTTGTAATTTGTTTTGTAATTTCCCCATATTTCACGAGTCAATATTTTTGGCTTTAAAAATAAACAGATTTTCATATATAATTCAAAAATCTTAAACTTAACATGAATGTTAGTTGCTCATGGTGACTGATAAATATGAGAAGATTTTTACATCATATGAAAGTTTATTTCACATATTTATTTTTCAAATTATGAAAAAACGAAATTAAATTTTTACATCATATATTTTGTTAGTATCTTCCTTTTCATATACTAGCCTGTAATTTGTTTATAAAAAATTTCATAAAGTTAAAAGAACTTTTGGCTTTGATATAACATAGTAAATTTTATTAGCTTCTTCATTTTTTCTCATATATTTCCCCTTTTCAGTTAAAATTAATTATTAAAAAATTAATTTTCATATAATATACTAAATCTCTTTTTAAAAATTTGCAACACTTTTAGTTTTGATATCAAACTTTATAAACTTTAGCCATGATTTTCCGATATTCAATAGGAAGAATATAGTCATATGGATATTATTATATTCATCACAAATATGTAATATTTGAATTTGAATTTTTGTAGTTTTTGCTGATACATACTTATAAATATCAATGATCAGTGAGATCAGAAAATTACAACTGTTGCAAGAATGATAGATCAAACAAAGTATATATTCTCATGTTTTTGTCGTTCTGAAGTTTTACATAAAAATGATTTTCGTATGCTCCCTCCGACCAACAATCATTTTCTCATATTCCTTTGCTAGTGTCCCAATTTATTATTCTCACTACTACATTTTCCATTTATATAGTGTGTATTTTTTCCCAAAATACCCTCATGTGGAAATTTTTTTCTAAATTTATCCTCATTGAATATTTTTTTTTTCAAATTTGCCCTTGATCTATGGTACAAATATGGACCACAATGAATGATGAAAAGTACAACATCCAAATTTGGACCGTAATTTTTTCTTTTTTTGTAAACATTTTCAGGAATAGTTTTTGTAATTTTTTTGAATCACAATTATTATATTCTCCAAACCATAATTTTAGTGAAAATGAGAAATAATAAAAAGATTATGGGATGGAGCGAGTAGTATATTTTGCTAATATATCCGCATATTCACTTTTCAAAATTTTGCTTAAAACCAGAAAAAATTCTATATTTTTTTTAGCTTCTTCCAACATATTCCCCTCCATTTTCTTTAACAAATATCATTTCTGAATATTCTCTCTGAAGACTCATATAATACTCTTTCATATTTTCAAACACTGACATTTTGCCTTTTAGGGGTGGGGTTTTGATAGGATATTTCTCCCATTTTTCTTATATGATTGGTTGCTCCATTTTAAATTACATGTATATGTACAACATGAATACGACACTGTAAAAGAATCAATAAAACATTTTAGCAAGAAAAACAAAACAACTAATTTCTTAGCAAGAAAAACGGAGCAGTTAGGTTTCTTATCAAGCATTAAATATTAGATCAGACACGAAATTGAAAAGAGTTTGGAGAATCTCGTAGACGTATGATTTCGGTGAAAGATTTTGAAAAAAATTTGTTGTTGTTGGATCAAGATGAATCTTCAATGCTAAGAAAAATAGTTATTATCTTTAAAAAAATTATAATTAACTAGCATATAAACCATGTTATATTCACCAAAAGAGTGGGTCCTCCACATATTGAGGCCATGTGCAGTGGGTCTGGATGTACATGCAGTAAGTCGATTTTAAATTAAATTATTTTCTAAGACTATTGTCCTAAGTGCATCATCTTTAATGATTTTAAAATAAGATCATTCCTCTCTCATCATCATTAGACATGGCAAAACTGATCCTATATGAATGACTTGATTTAAAACCTGAAGAAACTGAATTTGACCCGAGCTCTTATTATTTTGTATATGATACATATATACTTTTTTATTTTTATAATACCAATGATGATAATAATAATAGTATAATAAATACAATAAATAAATGTTACACTTACCATGACTACGGGCCTGTTCATTTCAGCTTAATTTCAGTTCAGATCAGTTCAGTTCAGTTCAGCTCCATTCTTTTATAACCATTTTGTTAAATATATATAATGTTGGTCTAATTTATTTTAGTAATTGCTTTTATTATTATTATTATTATTATTATTATATAATTATTATTTATTTTTATATTATTATTATTAAGTACTCCGTATTATTACTATTATCTGTATACTATTTTGTTTATTATAGCCTATTCATTATTATTACTAGTATCATTAGGGAGGAACATGGTTTAGGTTAAAAACACAAATAAACCCGCGTTTTCAGCCCATAATCCAATCAAATCACGTCAAAATGATTTATGATGTAATTTTGCACGGTCCGACCCAATCAATATTTTATTACTAAATATTAATATATAATTAAATCTAATAATTAAAATAGTAATATTAATTTAATTCTAAGAAATTATTGTTATTATATAATCATCATCAGGTATTAATATATTAATACAAAGACTATAAAATAATTGTTATTAATTATCATTATAATCATTAATCATCATTATTATTAATTTATGATTATTAATATCATTTATTTATAATTATCCAAAATACAATTATTTTTATTCATTAATAATTATTCATTATTATTACCCATCATCATAATTATTATTTAATATTCATATTATTATTGTTTAAATATTATATATATTTATTAAATTAAATTAAATTCAATTCAATTCAATTCAATTCAGTTCAGTTCAGTTCAGTTCAGTTCAGCGCCAATCAGTTCAGTTCAGTTCAGTTCAGTTCAGCGCCAATCAGTTCAGTTCAGTTCAGTTCAGCTCCAATCAGTTCAGTTCAGTTCAGTTCAGTTATTTTTAGTAAATCTAAACAGGCCCTACATCTAATTTAGATTAAAAATGACCTAATAAAATATAGAGATTATTTTGTTTCTATGTCGAAGTTATTTAATATAAAACAGACTCAGAAAACCCAAGGATGAGTAAATCTGATATGATTTAAATTCAAACTCTGAGAACAAAAAATTACAAATTAGGCTCGACTTAATAACCGCTCGATCCAAAATGGACATGACCAGAACATGACCCTCGTTGTTTACTCGATAACTTACACTCGAAACTGACAAGATCCAATAATCCTTAGAACTGAATTAAACCCGAAATATGAATTGACCCGACCTGAATAGAGTTTGACTCGTTTGCAGCATAGGCACAAAAATGAAACAGTCTGAATCGACGCGATCCAAATCTGAACCGAATGACCATTTGCTAGGTCTACTCCTCACTGTATCTTTTGTTAGAAGCCATTCCATAATATTTTCCTAAACTTTTCCTTTAACAATGATCAACAAATAAAAAGAGCATCTTAATGTGTATGAAAAAAATCAATGTCAAAAATATGGTAAATGTGTCTCTTTTGATAGAGTTCAGAAAAATAGATTATTTTTTATTGGTAAATTTAAAGTATACTTCCTCCTTTTGTTATAGTTGCACTATTGAAATTGGGGTAACTTTTAAGAAGAGGAGAGAGGTGAAGAGAAGAAAAAAGGGACTCATTTGATAAAAGAGAAATGGAGAGAATTTTTTTCCCATTATGAAATGGTGCAATTATATTTGACTTCTAAAAGTGGAAAATGATGCAAGTATAAAAAAGCAGTGGAACAAATAGTTTAAAATATACTAGCTCCGTTTTTTTACTCGCATCATTTGAGATTGTGGTACTAATCATTCTTGTGCTCTTAAACAATTAGTGTGACTTATATATAAGAAAAGTTATAGTCATGTAGGATCTCGTTAGATTCGTCTCACTGTATAGATTATTAATATCTAATTTGTGTAATTTTATTATGTGTAACTCAAAATATTAAACTTATAAAATGTGCAATGGATTTCGTAATTGCTCCTAATGATGCAAGTAAAAAAAAAAAAGCGGAAGAAGTAGTACTTTCCATTTTTATTGAAAAGTATAATATCTTGCAATATCTTAGCTTCTTTAAATTGTTGGATGCATATAAGCACGACACATGACACCGTACCTTAGAGTTCGACACGTAACCCCATTTTTAAGGTTTGAATGACATGTGATTCTTGAATTTTGTTATATGGATAACCAAAATGATGTGAATGGAATTTCGAAAAAGAATCTTGCTAACGACATCTCACGGTATTTATTAAAATTAAATATATTTTCCAAAATGGTTTAATTTTGGAATATATGCCAACATCACGGATTGATAGATATAATTATTTATTATGTTAAATTTAATATTTCCACTTTGAGTTGCCTTATCCAATGCCGAGACGTCCATTAGCATTTGCTTCTAAAAAAAAGTTGAAAGAAAGTGGTAGTTTTGTGGCCTATCGAAAACATAATAAAATGGAGAAATAAATGCAAAATAAAGCAATAAAGAAGAAAAACAACGAAATACTTATAAGCGAAAGGGGGAAAAGCAATGAGAATAAGAAAGTGAATTACCATTTGTAAAGCTCCATCAGGTGTACCAAGTGCTCCGGTTGAAATAATTCCTAGGACAGTAGCCCTTGATAGCATTTCAGAAAACACAAATGACCACAGTCTCTAACAAACACAATGACATTTATATTTCAGTACTTTTTGATCTGCTTGGTAGCAATAAAGGGGGAAAAATGGAAAACTAATCCACGAAAAATGGAGAAAATAGAAGTAGAAATATAAGGTTAACCTGTTCATAATTGCTACAAACAAATTTTGTTCATAATAGGCACTTGTTGGGAATTAAGTACCAAAGAGAAAAAGTAGAGAGGGGTGGTCAAGTGGGGAAAGTATAAAAATTATACGGTACTAGCTTGTAAGGAATGTGTATCAGAAGGCTTTGATAAACAATTAGGAATCGAACATTACTCGTAGCTACAAAATTCATGTAGAGATGGATGAAAGACGAAGCACATAAATACATGAATAGGCAGATAAAGTTGTATATCCGTTGAAATATAGAATCCAAATCCCTTGCACTGCATTGTGTATTACATGTATATCTGCCACTTTATTCTATACTCTTATATTATTATGAACACCACTTTTATTTTAAATGTAAAACACGCATCCATTACAATAGACAGTAAAAAAAAAGTGGCATGCAAATGAAATTGACGATATAAAAGATTTGAATTCCATATTAGCAGGCAAAGATAGGGATCTGAGTAATGTATACCACGTCCATCAACATTTCGACGATGCTTATTGGAGGCATTTGGACATAGCCAACTTCTCGTGAAGCATGGTGAATATGTAACGAACGTTGCTCCTCCTTAACAATGGCTTCTTCTCTTGACGGCTTGTTATTAGTGTTATTATTGGTGATAATCCCATTTAAGTCAGGAGAGTCTAGGGGAGCATCAACTGCAATCATTCTAATAATCTCTTCCAATGTGTTATCTAATTTGGAGCAAAATTCCCTTTCATACTCAACCATGTTTAGGACTTCGAGTCCTTTATCCAAATCATGTTGCCATAGAGGCTCTCCTTCTACGAATAATTTTGTTACTTCATCCATTGCATTTTGAGCTAGCTCCTTAATTTTGTGCTTGCTAGTTTCAGTGGACAAAGTAAGAGATGTTAGGAGATCGGTAGCTTTCATTCCTTGGCCAAACCCTCCAACCTGCATTTGTAAGACAACAATTGTGTAATCCTTAGTGCTATTTAGCTACACGAATCACGACAATAATCCATGTATCATAGTTCCTTCGTTTTATGTTTTCTCATTTTACCTTAACGTAGTATCGTATATCAAGCCAATGAGAATATATGGTGCATTGTGTTCACCTTAAGAAACCTAGTTTAAGGCTAATTTGGTTATTTGAAGTTGATTAGGTCTCAATTCACATAAGTTCAAGGAAATAGGATCTTGTTTTTAGCAAGATCACTGGATTTCATTACAAGTTGGACGTTGTTTTGACGGAGCTAGGCAAAGAGGAAAGAGGCTCATATATAAGTTAAACCCATAGACAGACTATGATGATAACTGTTTGATAAACATTTAGGACAAATTGATAAAAACCACCTTAACTTTCCAAGTTTTTAAAAGTTACCACCTTTAATTTTTTTAAAAATTACCACCATAACGTTACAAATTCCTTTAAAATTCCCACCACTTGACGGAATTTTCCAATTATCTCCGTTAGTGGGCCCCAAATATTAACTACCCTTCTTCATTCCCTCCTTTCAAACCACTAAATCCCAATTTCACCAAAAACAAAACCCTAGTTCGTCAATTTCTACCCAAATTTGTCGAATGTGGACAAAATTAATCCCCAAAAAACACATTAGCAACACAGACGAGCTAAATCTATGCTATTTGAAGTGGTAATTTGACAAAATTAGGGTTTTTCTAGGGATTTTTCAATCTAGGGTTTCATCGAACAAAAAATTGGGGAATGATTTATGTTAGTTCTGTAATTCAAAATTGAAGCATGAACTGAGAATTAAACATTCATATTAGCTAAATGTAATGTTTCCAATGTAATCAATTCACTTAATGGCCAAAATTTGTGAAGTAGCATTTAGTAAAGGGTATGAAAAATTTGGGGTAATCAATCCCTAGAAAAACCCTAATTGATAAAATTAACAACTCAAATTACCTGATTTAGTGTCGTCGATGTTGCTAATGTGTAAATTAGGTCTCAAATCCGTCCAAAATTTGAGAAATTTAGGTCACAATTGAAGAATTAGGGGTTTTTTTTGGAATGAATTTGGGATTTCGTGGTTTGAAAGAAGGGGATGAAGAAGGGTAGTTAAAATTTTAGGCCACTAACGGAGATAATTGGAATATTCAGTCAAGTGGTGGGAATTTTAAAGGAATTTGTAACGTTATGGTGGTAATTTAAAAAAAAATTAAAAGGTGGTAACTTTAAAAAACTTGAAGAGTTAAGGTGGTTTTTATCAATTTTTCCAAACATTTATAACTATACGAAATCGATATAAAAGAATTTGATAGAAATTCATACCTAAAAGTATTTTTAAAAAAGGTTGTCAATTAATAAGAACACTATAACTAATGATCGTAGAATGATGAATATTATAGTTGATAGGGTAATAAACTTCAAATTATAACTTATGGCAAAAACCTAATATGATCTTGCTTTTATGAGACTGTTTAAAAAAAAGTTGAAAATCATCTCAAACTAATTTATGCACTTATTCATTTTAAGACCAAGCAAGGGCTATTGGGTGGTACTCTTTTTTTTTCTTTTTTTTTTATCAAATTAGGACAAACAAAAACAAATGTAGAGAGTACTTTGAGGGGGGTTTGGAGGATTCGAGTAGATTTTGAGGGGTTGTGGCCTTGTGGGTGTTTGGTTGGAGTTCACTAAATATACTTCATCCGTTTTTTTATTGGCTATACTTCTGATCTCACGGACTCCTAAGCAAAACTTTGGTGAATGAGTAAAAGCGTGTAAGAATAGTGGTAGGAGAGAGATAGAGAGAAAAAGTTACTAATAAGGGAAAAAAGGAGAAGTATAGCCATTAATTTTAAACTTTATAAAAAGAAAAGTGTAGTCAATAAAAAAATTGGAGGAAGTACTAATTTTTTTTTTTTTGTGTTTGCACTCGGTCCACCCTTCGGGCTACATCCGGATCGAGGCCAAGTTTGGGGTGGTTAAGTTTCATTCCTCTCCCAAGGGTGTTGCGGAGATTTGAACACGAGTCCGTCCTATTAAAATCAGTCCCCATCACCACTTGACCAACACTTACTTGGTAGGAAATACTAGAATTATAATTACACACGGTTGAGGGATATGAGGGAATTGGTCTGGAAGGGGGAGTTTAGAAACCATTTATAGTGGGGGCTTGCGGATATTTTGAGGGTCTTTTGGAGAAAGGGTCTTTGGTTAAGGTTAACCAAATATAATTCCCCTCAAAAAAAAAGTTAACCAAATACTCCCTCCGTCCCACAAAGTTCTTCCCATTTTATTATTTTATATCTCACATATATTCAAAAAGTGGGAAAAACTTTGTGGGACGGAGGGAGTATAATACAAGAAGCATAACAGTTGGTCAGAAAGGCAAAATCATTGGTATGAAAAACCATAACTATTGGTAAGCAAAAGATAAGTATCAGTCTGAAAACGTGCTCAGAAAAGCGTAAATATTGGTCTAAAAATCATAACTAATGTCACGTCATCCAATAAAATATGAGACTATTTGATCTAAGCTTTTGCAATTTGTGACTCTATACAAAACAAATGCGATGCTATTAAAGACGTTGTTGGTCTATGTTGTTGTATATTTACAAATATTCATATTCCGTAAGTTTCACTAATAAATACATCATGCTTAAAACCGGGTGTTGGCAAATAAAAAAGTCAAATAATTACAACTAATAAAAAATAAAGGAAGTAAATAATAGTTTATGCCATTTTAGAGAAGGCTATTAGTCTGTAGAAATCTATGATTGTGCTTAATATAATAGATGATTTTATGGTGGTCGTTTTGATTAGGTTTTGCCCATCAACTTGATAGGACATTACTTTCTTAATTGGTTATAAACCTTAAACATAAAAGAAGATTATCATTATTTATTTTTGTAACATGTTTATTGATGGTAATGTCTTATTCTGTTAAAGGACATAACCAGATGAAAAATTATACTTCCTCCGTAACATAATGTTTGCAACAAGTCATTTTGCACGCTTTTTAAGGAAGAGATTTAATGGTATAAACTAGCAAATTAGGCAAAATAATTTTAACACAAGTAAGAATGAGATTATAGATTACTAGTCTTAAAACGGGTTTGGCTAATTTGCTTGTTTACACCATTGAATCGCTTCCTTAAAATGCGTGCAAAGTGACTTGTTGCAATCATTTTGTTACGGAGGAAGTAGTATAAAAGACTCAGGTCTGTTCTCCCAGCTTATTTTCAGTTCAGTTCAGTTCAATTCTTTTATGCCGAAGAGAATATGCTCTTATGATAGTCATAATGTTTAAAAGACAACCATAAAATTTTTATAACGTTGTATTGTGCATGTACAATAGCCTTTTATTTTCAATAATCATATAACTAGTGAGCATCATTAAGATCGACGTTAATTATAGTGGCTTACAATGGGCAAATTCCCAATATAAGTCGGTCTTATCATGAGGGCAACCGACCATTATTCATTATTAAGGCAAACTCTTATAAAAGACGGTCTTACATTAAGCTTAATGTAAGACCAGCCCAATAAGTCAACTAAAATCTCAACTACGCGTGCCACACGCTAAGGAGCCCAGACAAATTGATTTTTTAACTTTTCGACCTAAAACCTTAACTTTTGCGTTTTTTTAACTTTTCAATCTAAAACCTTAACTTTTGCATAAAAATCCATAACTAATAGGGTTAATGGAGTAAGGAAATGACGGGGGTGGTGGGAAGAAGGCTGGCTTGAAAAATGCCAGTAGCTGAACTACTATCCCATCGATCGGAAGGAACTGGCTTTTCAACTACTGATTTGCCGCCAACTGACGCACTGAGTCCTATTGGGCCTATTGGTCTGGTCTTACATTAAGCTTAATATAAGACTTTTAACAAAATAACTTATGTTAATTTTTAAAAATTCAAGGTTTAGGTTCAAAAGTTAAGTTTTTAAGTTTAAAAGTTAACAATTATAGCATATTTGTTAATATCGATTCCACATATGATATTAGTTATGGATTTTTATGCAAAAGTTAAGGTTTTTGGGCGAAAAGTTAAAAAACGCAAAAAAGTTAAGGTTTCGGGTCGAAAAGTTAAAAACATCAACTTGGTTAAGCCAACTAGCGTGTGGCGCCCGTCATGGGCTTCTCTAAGGCTTATTGGATTGGTTTGAGGTTAAGGATTAACCTAAGTCTGTCTTATAGTAAACCAACTCCATTATTAATTATTCATTATTTGCTAATTCATTAGTCAAGTGACCCATTTAGCAAAAATAGTAAAAAGAGGCCTTTATCATAAACCAACTACTTTAGAATATAATAAGAAAAAATTCATTGAACTCTCAATCATTTAACAACAAAACTATACACATTTGGCTGTTTACTTTTAACTATTAACTCATTACCTGTTGTCTTACTCCTATATTATCTGCATGCTGAAGCACCACATTATTTCCAGGTAAAGGAAACAACTCCATTGAACTGAAAAATATTAAAAATGATCAAGATGAAGTTATTAGAATATTAAGAAAATGGGGGCAATATATAAGATAAAATAACGATTTCATTTACTCTTTTATAGTGAGGAATTCATTAGAAATCTTCATAAGGCGCAAGAGTGAATGAAGTTGAGATCTTTGTTGGTGCTCCTCCATTTGTATAGGGTTAGCTTGATCTTGTCCAGTTCCATCACCCCCAAAATTGGTTTCTAATATTGCCATTATATTCTCTTCTGCCATTTTTAACTAAGATAATTTCTCAATATCAATAAAATGAATTAACGTAAACAAGCAGCTAAAATGTGAAGAAGTAAAAGGTTGTGACAAGCTATCATCAAAATAAAATGTATCTTGAAATTAAAAGGGAAAAAGTTATATATATGAAGCTATATAAGCTAAGCTGGTTAGATTGAGAAAAAAGTATGAAAAAGGAAAGGAAAGATGAGTTGAATCAATGTATTCCCTTATAATGTGCATGGGGGTATTTAGGCTTGATATTGGGCCATTTCTCCGGGAACAACATCAAAGTTTTAGGGTGGTGGTTTTTTGCTTTGACATTTTCTTTACCTTTAGAGAATGGGATTTTAATATGCAAATCAGAATTTTGACAATTTATGGCAATATAAAAAAAATACTAAAATACAAATCCACTAATTAATATTTCATACTTCCTCCACTTTTTTAAAAATTATAACGATTTAACTTTATATTGATCAAAGCAATAATTTGACCATTAAATATTTATATTATCTATAAATAAGTAAGAGTTATACTTAGTCAAATGACTTGATAATATATACTTACTCTTTTTGTCTCCTTTTATTGGCTACATATACCTTAAATATTGTCTCAATTTATTTGCTACATTTCCTCTTTAGGCTAGTGGTCCTAATATCTCTATCTACTTATTACTTTTTTTTTGTCATCTACCTATAACATTTTCGTCTATTTCACATTTTCTTAGTTTTTTTACCTATAAAGTGGACATCCTAAAAGTTTGTGTCATTTCACAATGTAGCAAAAAATAAAAGAAACGGAGGAGTATATGTTTAAACTAATATAACAAGATCCCAGATGTTTTCCTTACCTATACATCACCAAACACGGTCAAAAAGAAGTATCGGAGTAGTGAAAAATCTAAATTGTACATTGCAACTAAAAAACAACGGAGGAAGTGTAGGCGCTGAAATTGTGTTTATAGGAAGCATCGTACTTAATTTATCATTTGTTTGAATTTTTTTGGCAACAAATGTTCAGATAGAAAGAACAAATAAAATAAAACACCTATCTTATGCCAATCTCTTGCTTAGGCGCAGGGGTAGTTGGATGTTCAAAGCTGAATAAACAGTGGACACAATTTTGCGCTATCATGTGTGCTAGCTTGGCGTCACCCTTGTGACCTTTCATACGATACATCATCAATTTGCTTCACGTTTTTTTTTAAATATGATTTATTGCAAAGCAATTATCGATGGATGTGACATGAAGTTGGAGTAAGGCGTGCACCAAATTCGAGTCTGTAAGGATGGAAACGTTGAGGTAGCGTTGGCGAATAGCCCAATTGATCGTTGCTTCGTAAGCGTAGATTTCGTCTTGGAAGACAGTCTTTGCAAGTCTAAAGTCGCCTCCCCCATTCGTCCAATAAGCAGAATGAATTTTTACGAGCATCGTCTTGATGTAGCTGATCGTTCCTTCGAAGCCATAAACTCCAAAGGGAAGAGATAAAACCAAGTAGTTTCCTATGATAACCATCATCATTGCTATGAAAAAGCAGGATGTGACGAGTGGCCCATTCTCAAACCTAAGATAGCTCAGATTTTGAACAAGTGTAACACTTGTCAGAGAATTCCAAACTTGACTGGCAACAGGATAGTCCTTGAAGAGATGCACACAATCTTCATTGGAGTACGAGCAAGAGGGGAAGCTACTTTCCTCAATGCATCCCCGTTTGGCCAATTTTCTTTATATAGTTTCATAGGAAGAGCTTCCATTTTGGTGAAATAGGGAGATGCCAAAGAATTTTACATAATTTATCCTCCCTTAATTGGCGAGAGAAGGCCAGGAGATGGTGGTGATGATTGTGCAAGAGATGAGCATATCCAGTTTTGGTTGTATACTCACCCGATTTCATAGTAGTCTAAATATAGAAAATCTTGTTGGTCAGGCTGTGCCTTTCCATGGATATATAGGATGGAGTGCGTCGAGTTGCGAGTGATATAACTACAAATAAGAGCAAAATCCAATACACCATGTTTCGGGTACAAGAAACACAGTAGAAATTTGTAGTAAGGGGAATCCAAATCTAGCTAGCTAGGGTAGTAACCAGTAACAGTCCAAGGTCTTCGAATACCGGGTACTTGAAAAACCGAGCACGGTGAACTACCCCGGGGATGTTCCCGGGATCGTCTCTCCGATGCTTAAGTCAAATCTGATCTCAGAAGGCCAGAGAATAGTACAAGTAAATTCTTTGGAATGCTTGTAAAAACGTACCTAAATGATTAGATGAAATTACTATTTATAGGTTGTACTGAGGTGATGTCATCTGGTAAAAATGATGATGCCATGAAAGCCTTTTCATCAGTGGGCTTGACTGAAAGCCTGTACTTTCTGGCCTGAAAGGTCCTTCGGGGTAAAATGGTAATTTTACCCCCTAAGGGTATTTTAGTCATTTCACCGTTAGGTGGGCCATGACTAGAATGGGCCCAAACATTAGCCCCACGCTCTACGTTGCAGTTTCGGGACCATGACGAAACTGCGATGTGGAGCAAAATGTTTCGCTTTTGCTTTTGAAAACTCGACGTACCCCCAAGTGGGGTTGGCTTAGCAAAAAATTCGAACGCCCTCAAGAAGGGGGATCCTGAATAATTCGAACGTCCTCTTAAGAGGGGTTCATTAAAAACTCGAACGCCCTCTTGTGAGGGGTTCATTAAAAACTCGAACGCCCTCTTGTGAGGGGTTCATTAAAAACTCGAACGCCCTCTTGAGAGGGGTTCCTAAAAAACTCGAACGCCCTCTTAAGAGGGGTTCCTAAAAAACTCGAACGCCCTCTTAAGATGGGTCCCTAAAAAACTTGAATGCCCTCTTAAGAGGGGTTCATAAAAAACTCGAACGCCCTCTAAAAAACTCGAACGCCCTCTTAAGAGGGGTTCATTAAAAACTTGAACGCCCTCTTAAGAGGGGTTCATTAAAAACTCGAACGCTCTCTTTAAGAGGGGTTCAAATAAAAACTCAACGCTCTCTAAAAAAGAGCTTCAATAAAAAAACTCGAACACCCTCTTAAGAGGGGTTCATTAAAAACTCGAACGCCCTCTTAAGAGGGGTTCAGTTAAAGACTCGAACGCCCTTAAAAGAGGGGTTCTTTTAAACTAGAACACTCTCACTTGGGTGTGTAATCAAAAAACTCGAACACCCTCACTTGGGTATGTATTCAAAAAAACTCGGACACCCTCACTTGGGTGTGTAATCAAAAGAAACTCGAACACCCTCACTTGGTTGTGTATTCAAAAAACTCGAACTCCTTCACTTGGGTTGTGAGGTGGGCCTGGTAAGGGCTAATAAGTCCATTTTTAGGGCTTCGAGGTAGCATGGTTAGGGATAATCGAGTCCTATAATCATTTTGCTCGAAGGGGGGTGCCTTATATGAAGGGCTTAATATACTTGGAAAATAATTCAGAAGTATTGGATTCAAAGAACACTTTGAAATTGCTCGAGGTAGCTCAGTCAAAGAATTTGTTACTTTGAAGAGTTCGAGGTAGCCCCGATGAGGGAAGGATTGTATAGAATAAATATCTCGAAGTAGCCCCGGTGAGGGTCAGCGGTTTGAGGTCAATCATATACTCTTTTGGTCAATCGTATTTTGACTGGTATTTATACATTCAACTGTATATACGATGTATCGCATTAAACCTCCATCTACTATTCGGCACGAACTCTCATGTAAGGTAACTGTTCACATTAGAGGGGGTTTTACTGTTCATGGTAGGTGAGATATAAATATTTCAACTCTTACCTCATTTACTCACTTTGCAACTTCTCTCTCTAATTTTCTCTCTTTAAGAAGACTTTTGCTTCCTTTGCTTGCTGATATCAGAGTGCGCCAAGAGTTCGAGGAATCTCCTTCGTGTAATTCGATTAAGGTATGATTTCTCATTCTTAACTCTTTTCCTTTCTTTAATAAATTCGACGTAGGGGTTGTTGTATTATAAATAATGAACCCCGCTTTAGAATTGAGTGCCTCTCATGCTTTGCCCCTTCCTTATATGCCTTGGGTTAAGACATGGGTAGATGGGGCTCCTATTGTAACAATAGCTTATTAGACGCCAAACTCTTATCTTTTGCTCAATGTCGTTCCTATTGAGGAAGAGGAGTGTGAGGAAAATTTCGAGGGACCCGAATTGTTTTTAGATCATCCCAATAAAGTTTCGATAGCCTTCCCTCCTTCTAAGAGGAGTTACTTAGATTCTTTAATTTCCCTTGGTGTAGTGCAAACAATGGAGGCGACCGATGAAGTAACCTCGATGTCTGATCAATGCGAGCATTGCCCATCCCCTAACAAGAGATTGGGAATAAGTGCCCACTGGTCAACAGGGAAGTGGCGAAAGGATCTTCAGAGAGGGATGTCGTTTCTGTCGAGTCTGTACGCCATTAAACTGCCCTATGTATTGTATCCTCCCCAGGTTACCAACCTGATAGTGATGCCACCCCCTGGGTGCATCGGTGTATATAAAGCCTATTTTGAGTTGGGTTTGCGTTTTCCCTTGCACCCACTCTTTAAAGAGATTCTAGAAGCATACAACGTAGCCCTTTGTCAACTTATGCGCAACTCAGTAGGGGCTATTGTATCCTTCATTTGTTTATGCCGCATGTTGGGAATGCAACCCTCGTTGCGCTTTGGCGCAACATATTCAGGCTGAACGAGGTGTCTGAGCTCCGCAACGGGCCTGGTTGGTATTCTTTTCAAGCTAGACATCTTATTATGATAAAGGGTGGACTGAGAGAGGAAAAGTCCTATAAGGTTACAACCGAGATGCCTACCAACCAGGCTCTATTTCGAGGGGAGTTCGTTTTTGTGTTTCGAAGGGACAAGCCATGGGATGTGCATGTACTTCTGTCCGACAACCCTCCTAACTTCGGCATGAACCTTAATGTGCCCGAAATGGACACTAAGGAGGCCATTGTTGCCATCCATTGTCAAGCCACTGGGTACCATGTTGATGGTAAGCAGAGATACAAGACGGACTATTGGCTACCCAATGACAAGGATCTGGCTAATGAGCACTTTCTGTCAGCCTTCGGCGTATCCCTAGCATATGACCAACGTAGGGGTCGATAACTCCTCATCTGCCTTATCTTTGTTTTAAGTATTCTTCTGTTTTCTAACCCTTCGCTTTGTACTTGCAGTGCTCGCGTACAACAATCTCGACGACGAGATGAAAAAGAATACATGGAAAGGTGGTATGGCATCCATGGCTAGGCTGTCGATCCAGAAGGGGGAACTTAAAGTTCCCAAACCACCCGCAGTAAGTTCAATCACCCTATCTTGTTTGGCTTTTCATACTTAATCTTTTTTAACTTGCCATTTTCTTGTTCATGTAGAATCGAAAACATAAGCCAAAGGCAAAATCGGCTCCTCCTAAGCCTTTCCCGACCCCAACAAAGCCAGACAGGCCCCTGTCGGAGGTCGAAGTCCCCGGCATCGCCGGGTCGAAGAGGAAGACAACTTTCTCGCCTGAGCTCGATCCCCTATTCCCAGGCATGGGTTTTCATATGGGTTCGAGCTCAGACCCCGTCGACGAGCAGGACGTCGATGAGCCTTTGGTGAAGAAAACCAAGTCTTCCTGGTCGCACGATGCTGAAGGCCAGTCTGGTGTCGTTAGCATCGACAAAGCCAGCAGGAGGGCCCTTCGACCTCGCTATCAATGAGTTCGAGAGGCATTGCTGGTGCCAGGAGACATGGAAGATGTTTCGAAAGGCGAGGTCGAGAAGGAAGTCAAAGCACTCAACGAGTGCTGGTTACAGGTGAGCTTTCATCCCATTTATTCCTTTGTCACTTTATCCATTTTATCTGCCATAACATTGTCTTTTCTTGACAGATGTCTATTCGAATGGCCTACCTTACTGAGAAGGAGCACCAAGATGCGACTAAGCTGACCGATGAGCTTGCCCAATGCAAGCAGGAGCTTTTGGAGGCCTCTCGAAAGGTCGTGGCCCTCGAGACTGAACTCGAGCAGGGGAAGCGGTTAAATGCCGACAATCTTGAGGCATATAACAGCGAAAGGACCAGCCTCCTAAACAACAAAGAGGAGGTCTCCAATTAGCTGAAGGCCGCTAAGAAGAAGTTAGAGGCGTGGCTGACGTAGGTGGCTCAACTCGAGGCGAAGCTGAAGGCCCACAAAGTGATGCTCGAGCGCACATTCGCTGAGCGGGATAATTTGCATTCTAAACTCAACAAGTTCGTCAAGGACCTTATCAAAGAAGGAGAAAGTTCCTCTGCCGGTGGAAAAAATCCGAGGACGGACTCACTTTTTCTGACCAGAAAGTCGTTGAGGGCTATCAATCTGCCTGCGACGACGTTCACCGCTGCTTCGAGAAAGCGCTGAAGGACTTGGCGCCTGAGTTGGATTTCAAGCAGGTTTTAGCCAAGTACGATGAGCACGAGCAGCAGGCCCTGGCTGAATATGTCACCATGGAGAAGGAGGGCACTGCGGATGCTGAGGCTTCGACTTCCACGGCTTTGGGGGAAGGCGAGGCCGAGGTGGCCGAAGCGTCTAAAGTTCCTGTGGCAGCTGAGGAGGCCAAGGTTGGCGAAGGCGAGGTTGCTGCCTCGACGAGTTCGAGCTCTCCCTCTGACTCTTCCTGTGAGGAAGAAGTTGACATTGAGGGCTAGACTTCTTAGTTGGCATCGTCTTTTTTGGATCTTTTGTAATCAGCTTTTTCTTCAATGTAACTCCAACACTTGTAATTTATTTTAGATGAAATGAAAAGGCTCATTTTGCTCTTTTGCTCATTTGTGTTTGATATATTGATTGCTTGTAAAGTTTTTCCCTTCCTTTACAAGCTAAATTGTGCGGTATTGACGTTCTTAGGAGCTATTTATGCTAACTATTTTGATATAGTTGTGGTTTGTCTGTTTCATATCGTTTTGGAGGTTTTTAGGGAAAAGCTCCCTATTTACTTGGCGTTTTGATCACGACACTATAGCGGGAGATTATGAGGCATATAGGCGGTCTCGAGATGGTATTCGAACCCCCTTGCGGAGAAGAATTATTAAAAGACTTGGCGTCTGAAGCCAAGTATGAAGCAGGCCAAAGACTGTCCTCAGGCCGATCGGGCGGCCCTGTGCCCGATCGGGTACAATCTTCTGGCTCAGAATTTGAGATCCTCCACCCGATCGGGCAACCTTGCCCGATCCCATCGGGCGGACCTTTACTTAGCCATTTGCTGCATTTTGAAGACTATATGGAGTGAAGCTTCACCCGATGGCATCGGGCGGCCTTGCCCGATCGGGTGCTGGAGTTGCGGCCCGATCGGGTGCTCATTGCCTGTTCGCATCGGGTACACACAAATATGCTGTTGCTGAAATCATGTTCCCAGGCCCGATTGGGCGGCCCTGTGCCTGATCGGGTGGAAGACACGGAAGACGCGATTTGCGTCTTTTCCTTCTCTATCTTATTGCTTTCCTAGAAGACTATAAATGCTTTTTAGGTTATTTTTACATGTGTCTTTTATTATCTTGAACAATTACAGAGCTCTTAAAGTTAGTTTTCATTAGTTTCCATTCTAGAGGAGATCGAACCTTGATTCAATTCAATTAAAGTTACCGCTTTCTGTCAATTTGGTAATCGTCTTTCTTATTGCTTTATTTTATCTCTTGATTGATCTAGTTTAATTGTTGATTATTCAATTAGTTCATGATGAAATTCTTAGGGTTTCCAATTAGTTTTGTTATTGTCAATTCGATCATGTCTGAGTAGTTCTCTTCCTAGGGTGTTAGATAGGGAAGCCATGTTTATACCATGATTGTTGTTTAGATTCCTATCGATTTCTAGGGCTTGATTAGAGTGATTTTGATGTGGTTTGTTCTTAATTAGTGATTGATGTTAGTGGCCAATTTCATTGATTACTTGTGGTTAATAGTTGTTTACACAGATCCGTATTACGATTAGAGGCCTAGGACACATCAGTAGTTCTGATTACGTTGAACATGCGGCGTATGTTGAACTATGAGCGTTAAGACTTAACTATAGCTCAGCACATGCTCTAATCGCTCGACTCTTGACTTAGGTTTTGGCAGTAGTTGACCCTATTTGATTGGTATAAGCATGGTGGACCAACCTAATACCCTAGGCTTTTATTCCATAGTTAAATCCTACGTTTACTTCTCGTCTTCCTTAGTTTAATTATTAGTTCAGTTAATCTTCTCTGATTTCATCTAAAGTAGTTAGTTGATTGAATATTAATATAGAAACTCTGTCTCCCTGCGGATTCGACCCTGCTTCCATTGACTACCATAGTTAGAGGACTGTAGGAATTATCTTTGAATAGGTGATACGACTTTTGCCTATCAAATTATGGCGCTGTTGCCGGGGAGACGGCTAGTTTTCTAGTTTTTATTCGATTAATTAGCGTACTCCTTTTTGCCTCATTGGAACCTCCCGTTCCAATTGAGGCCGTTCTCACGGTTATCTTGTTTTTTCTCTTTTATGTCCAGGTATCAAAAGTAAACTCACATAATTCCTGGAGATCCCGACACAGAAGCAATACTTCGGGATCTTAGAGCAGAATTTGAACAAGAAAAGCCAGATTCAGAGATTTCTGTAATACCAATGGCGAAGTTACTGAAATCTTATGGAGTGCCTAATCCTGAAGGCATACCCACAGGTCCACAGATGCCTACTATTGCTGCAAACAACTTTGAGATTAAGCCTACACTAATTAATATGGTGCAGCAGGATCAGTTTGGTGGGCATCCTTCTGAAGATCCGGCCAACCATCTGCAGAGATTCCAACAACTCTGCAGAACTGTTAAACATCAAGGAGTCACACCCGAGCAGCTGAAAGTCATGTTGTTTGAGTTTTCACTCGGAGAAAAAGCTTAGAGGTGGTTCAGCGACATCACTGAGACAGAATGGTCGGCGATTTCTGCTGCATTCCTTCATGAGTATTACCCTCCCACAAAACATCAGAAATCAGAAATAAGTTGGCCACGTTTTCCCAAGAGCCAGATGAGACATTGAGGGAAGCGTGGACTAGATTCATAGACCTACCGAGGGAATGTCCACATCATAATATGGACAAGTGGTTTCTGACGCAGACTTTTTATAATGGTCTGCAACCTCCGACGAAGAGTATTGTTGATTCGTCTGCAGGAGGAGTCTTTTTAGATAAGGCAGTTGATGAAGGTTATGACTTCCTAGCAAATCTCACAGCAAATGACCATTCATCATCTAGGATTTTGACTAAGAAGGTACTTTAAGTTGACGTTATTTCATTGCTTACCTCTCAGATGGCGCAACTGACTCAGCAATTACAAACAATGAAGTCTTCTCGTTCAACACTTCCGCCTATGAGCATCAATGTCATGTCAGCAGTTGCACCCATCACTTCATCTTACTGCGAGGTGTGTGGTATTCAGGGTCACTTCGGCCATGATTGTCAGTTCGGTCAGAATCAAATGGAGCAGGCGAATGCTTTTCAGCAAAGACAGCCAAATAACCCCTACTCCAACACATACAATCCTGGTTGGAAAGACAATCCACTTCTCTCCTATAGAATCAATAATGTTCAGAACCCACAGCCACCAAATTCCTACCACCCCCCATAAAATTCCTATCAGCCTTCACATAACAACCCAAAACCCAACTACTACCAAAACCAAGGGAATTCTCACAATCCCCCTGGTTTCCAAAGACTTCCCCATCAGAATTATCAGCCAACAACACAAAATACGTCCTCTCAAGAGCCTAGTACATCTGATTTGATGAAGCTAATGTTGGCCATGCAAAAGACCAATTAGGAGGCACAAAAAGCTCAAGAGAAGCACATCAAACTTCTCGAGACTCAAATTGCACAGTTGGCAGAAAACAATACGCAGAGGCAGCAGGGACAATTGCGAGAGCAACCTACGCAAAAGGAGCAAGCAAACGCTGTTACTCTTCGTAGTGGCACTGCTTATGCTTCTCCTCCTATGCCCGTTGATGATGATAATGCCCCTAGCAAGGAGAAGGAGGTAGTAGAGAAGGATTTAGAGAAGAATTCGACGTCTGATGTCAAATGTCTGAGGAAGCCGAACAGACAGAACAGAAGAAGGAGAAGGTTTCTGATACACCTTTTACACCAAGGTTGCCTTTTCCTCGTCAAATGCAAAATTCCAAGGTCAATCAACAACTTGGTAAGTTCTTGGCTATGGTCAAGTACCTTGAGGTAACGGTTCCTTTCACAGAACTTATTTCTCAAGTGCCTGTTTATGCTAAGTTTTTGAAGGAGATGATCACAAAAAGAGAGATCTTGGTGGGGTAGATAGAGTCGCAGTCACTGAAGAGTGTAGTGCCATTTTGCAAAATAAATCTCCACCTGAATTGAAAGATCTGGGTAGCTTTTCCATCCCATGTCATGTAGGTGCACTATTTATTGATTTAGGTGCATCTGTGTCTGTCATGCCATTGTCTGTCTGTACTAAACTGAATATGGGGGCACTTAAGTGCACTCAAATTACTTTACAGATGGCTGACCGTTCTATAAAATACCCTCTAGGTGTTTAAGAAGACGTCCTTGTTAGGGTGGGAAATTTTTACATTCTTGTGGATTTCGTTGTGTTGGATATGGAGGAGGATGCCCAAATTCCTATTATATTGGGCAGACCATTTTTGTGCACTGCAGGTGCTGTTATTGATGTCAAGTCAGGGTCTTTGACTTTGAGTGTTGGTGATGATATTGTCACTTTTAAACTAACTAATGCTATGAAGTCTCCTATGCTTGAAGAGTCTTGTTGCAGGATTGATGTGGTAGACAAAGCTGTGATGTCTACCTTTCAGCAGATACGTGATGCTGAGCCATTAGAGGTAGCATTGACTAATAGTGATTCATTAGGCGTCGATACTGATGTCGATGCCTGTCTTGCTGATTTAGAAGGCCATGGAGCTGAACAGGAACAGGAAACTGTGGTACTTGAAAGTGTATGCTCTAGTTCTACTCCTCAGGTAACTAAGATGGAACTCAAACCACTACCCTCTCATTTGAAGTATGCATTTTTAGATGATAAGGAAGAATGTCCTGTGATTGTCAGCACTAAACTCAAAAAGATAGCCAATTGAAAAGTTTGCTTACCGTGGTTCGTATGCACAAGACGGCTATTGGGTATAGTATTGATGATCTGAAGGGCATTAGTCCTGATTTTACTAATGATTGTTTAAGGTCTTTTGACAGGATAAAGACAACATTGATCACTTCCCACATTATACAACCCCCAGATTGGAATCTCCCTTTTGAGATCATGTGTGATGCTAGTGACTATGTGATAGGGGCAGTACTTGGTCAGCGGATGGATAAGCTACTCCATGTTATTCACTATGCCAGCAAAACCTTGGATCCAGCCTAGGTTAATTATGCTACGACAGAGAAGGAGTTGCTAGCCATAGTCTATGCATTGGACAAATTTCGAACCTATCTGATAGGTTCGAAGGTTATAGTACACACTGACCATACTGCTTTGAATTACTTGATGGCCAAGAAGGAGGCCAAACCTAGACTCATTCGATGGATTCTTTTGCTACAAAAGTTCGACTTGGAAATAAAGGACAAGAAGGGTGCTGAGAATGTGGTCGCTGACCACCTTTCTAGGTTGAGGTTTGCATCACCTTCTGACCCTCCTATAAATGACTCCTTTCCTGATGATCATTTGTTTTCTGTGTCGTCTAAATCTCCTTGGTATGCTGATTTTGCAAATTATTGTGTTAGTGGTTTCCATCCACCCAATCTTACATATCAGCAACGCAAAAAGTTTTATCATGAAGCTAAAATGTATTTTTGGGAGAATCCTTTCCTATATAAGAAATGCTCCGACGGAATGTTTCGTCGTTGCATTCCTGACTGGGAAATGGAAGGTGTTTTGCTACATTGTCATAGTATGCCCTCTAGTGGCCATCTAGGTTCCCAAGCGACTGGTTTTCGAGTCCTACATAGTGGTTTCTATTGGCCCTCGATTTTCAAAGATGCCCGTGCCTTTTGTTTGTCTTGTAATGCTTGTCAGAGGACGGGTAATATTTCAAAAAGGCAAGAGATGCCACATAGTGGGATTCTAGAGGTCGAACCTTTTGATGTGTGGGGGATTGATTTTATGGTTTCCTTTCCTACCTCTTATGGGAATAGGTATATTTTAGTGGCTGTCGACTATGTGACCAAACGGGTAGAAGGTATAGCATCACCAACCAATGATTCTAAGGTTGTGATGAAGATGTTTAAGAAAATAATCTTTCCCCGTTTTGGTGTCCCTCGTGTTGTAATTAGTGATGGAGGTTCTCACTTTCATAAGAGCACCTTCAAGGCCTATTGAAAAAACATGGAGTCACCCACAAGGTCGGTCTAGCCTACCACCCCCAGACTAGTGGTCAAGTAGAAGGGTCCAATAGGCAGATTAAGAAGATCCTTGAGAAGGTTGTCACTAAAGCTAGAAAAGATTGGTCTTTGAAACTTGATGATACTCTTTGGGAACTCCGCACTACTTTTAAGACTCCTTTGGGTACCACACCCTATCGACTGGTTTATGGCAAAGCTTTCCATTTACCAGTGGAGATGTAGTATCTTTCTGCGTGGGCGGTCAAAGAGATTAACCTTGATTTGACAGCTGCAGGTGAAGCAAGACTTCTTCAACTCAACGAGTTGGATGAGCTCCGTTTGGACGCTTATGAGAATCACAGGCTCTACAAAGAGCAAACGAAGAAGTTGCATGATAAGATGATAGGCAAAAGAGAGTTCAAGGTTGGCGACAAGGTCTTATTGTTCAATTCCAGGTTGAGACTGTTTCCTGGAAAGCTCAAATCTCGATGGTCTGGACCATTCGAGGTGACAGAAGTGAAGGCACATGGTGCCATCGAGGTTGTCAACCAAAAAGGAGAGAAGTTTAAGGAAAATGGACAGTGTCTGAAGCTGTACCATGAGGCTTTTGTTGGTTGTGTGGAGGAGATTCGCTTCGATCCCTCCCCACTTGATTCATCTGACTAGAGAGGTAATACGGTCGTGCGGGACCTTCATAAACATGCGCTTTGCGGGAGGCAACCCGTATCCCTTAGTTAGTTTTTCTTTTTCTTTGTTTCGTAGTTTGTAGCATGTGAGAGAGCGTGAGGGTACTAATGAGCTCCTAGACTATGTGTTTGCTGTGCAGAAATACTCCTTGAGAAGAAACTTGAGCCATGCTTGCCCCAGATTTGCAAAAAGGCGAGCTACTTACTGAACAGTAGCTCGCCCGATCTCATCGGGCGACCACGTCCCGATCGACCGGGTATAAAAAAAAGGCAAAGGGGCAGAAAAGAAGACCACCTGATGGCATCGGGCAAGGTGTGCCGATCGGGTGCGAGACCTTGGCACCCGATCGAAATTCATCTGCTCGATGGCTTGCCCGATCGGGTGATGATCAAAATCAGACGACAAAAAAGGTGCTCCACCCGATGGCATCGGGCAACAATTGCCCCATCGGGTGCGAAACCCTGGAACCCGATCAGAAATATGTTGCCCGATAGCTTGCCCGATCGGGGGGAAAACAAAATTGCCCAGCAAATAAAGTTCCTCCGCCCGATCTGATCAGGCGACGAGTGCCCGATCGGGCCGTCCTTCATACACACAGAATTATATTCCGCCTTCACTCCTTTTGTCACCTCTCATACCATATCTTTTCAACTCATCTCCCTCTCTCTCTTCACTCATCCCTACCAAACCCTCATCTTCAAACACCCAACCTCCATTACAACTCCACTTTTCTCCTTAAATCTTCATCATTTTTCTTTCAAACTTCATAAATTTCCTCCTTTCATCCTCCATCTCACCATATTCTACTCACAAAAATCATCCTCCCTTCTCTTTTCTCTTCACCACTCATCCAAACTCCATTTTTTGTGTTAAGAAGGGTGATATCACGTATTTATATAGACTTTTCTCCCTTATTTACAAGCTAATTTGTGCGTCATTGGAGCTCTTGGGAGCTATTTTGTGCTAACTATCGTATATAGTTGTGGTTTTGTGTTTTAGTGTTGAATTGCAGGTTTTAGGGAGTTTTCTCCTTATTCCCGAGCCATTTGGAAGCAACCACGGCTTTACGAGATGTTACGAGGCACGTAAGACGGCTCACGATCTTTATGGGTAGTTTAGGAGGTCCCAAGACCTCTAAACGTGAAGAATTGAGAGCCAAAGAGTCAAAAAGGGGGTTTCCGTACTCTGATCGGGCAAAAATGGCCCGATCGGGCGAAGTATTTCTGATCGGGTATAGAAGTTGCGGACCCGATAGGGCGAGGAGCCATGTCCCCAGACCCGATCGGGCACCTGCTGCCCGACCCGATCGGGTCCCCTCCAATAAGTTGTTGCTGCTGCGTACAAAGCCGGCTGGGCCATTTCTGCTCGCGGCCCGATCGTGTGGTGAAGGCCCGATCGGGTGGGAGCCATCGGGTGGGAGCAATCGGGCGGCCTTATTTGTGTGCGTTGTGGTATGCGTACAAGGGAAAGTAAAGTTGGGCCTGATTTGGAAGCCCAATGCTTGCTGCGTTATGCGTACAAGGGAAGTTAGGCCACTAATTTGTCTTGGGTGGCTGATTTGTTGCGCTTACACGAAGGATTTCTTGGACTTTCTTTTTAATTATATTCTTTCATTTTGTTTTTAGTGGAGGGTATAGATAGGTTTTGTTTTGTTTTTAAAGGGACACCTTTCTTTGATCAAGATTTCCATTAGGCCTAGTATTAGTTTTAAGCTTTTGTGAGTTAAACACTTTGAGTTTAGTTTCGAAGGTGATCGAACCTTGGATAATTTTCAATAAAAGTTTCTGCTTTCCGTCAATTGGTATTATTCTTAATCTTAATTTCTTCTTTTATTTCTTGATTGCTTAGTTTATTTATTCAATCATTCATGATGCAATTATTAGGGTTTTATATTAGTTTTGTTGTTGTTAATTCGATTATGAGTGAGTAGTTCTCTTTCAAGGGTGTTAGATAGGAAAGCCATGTTTATACCATGATTGTGATTTAGATTTCTATCAATTTCTAGGGCTTGATTAGGGTGATTGTGATGTGGTTTGTTCTTTATTGAGTAATTAATGTCAGTGTACAATTTCATTGGTTGCTTGTGGTTAATAGTTGTTTGCACAGATCCGTCTTACGACTAGAGGCCTAGGACATGTCAGTAGTTGTGATTACGTTAGTGAACATGCCGCGTATGTTGAACTATGAGCGTTGAGTCTTAACCATAGCTCAACATAGGCTCTAATCCCCCGACTCTTGACTTAGGTTGTGATAGTAGTTGACCCTATTTGATTGGTATAAGCATGGTGGACCGACCTAATACCCTAGGCTTTTAGTCCATAGTTAAATCCTTGATTTATTTCGTCTTCCTTAGCTTAATCATTAGTTCAGTTAATCTTCCCTGATTTCATCTGAAGTAGCTAGTTGATTGAATATTAATTTAGAAACTCTGTCTCCCTGTGGATTCGACCCTGCTTCTATTGACTACCTTAGTTAGAGGACTGTAGGTTTATCTTTGATTAGGTGATACGACTAAACCCTATCAAATTTTGGCGCCGTTGCCGGGGAGACGGCTAGTTTTCTAAGTTTTTATTTGGTTATTTGGTCTACTTCTCTATGCCTCATTGGAACTTTACTGTTCCAATTGAGGTACGTTTTACTACTTTTTTTTGTTTCTTTTGTATGCCCAGGTCTAGAAGAAGAGGTACCCTCGTTCCTGAGGATCCAGATTTGACAAAGACACTTAGGCAACTTCGAAAGAAAATTCAGAGAGAAAAGCAGTCTGTTCAGCTGAAAACCTCTGGAACAGACACCTTGAGTTCAGTTATGTCAAAGTCACTGAAGTCATATGGGGTGCCCAACCCAGATGGTCTCTCCACTGGACCTACAATGCCCACCATTGCCGCAGCAAATTTCAAAATTAAGCCTGGACTCATCAGCATGGTCCAACAAAATCAGTTTGGTGGGCATCCTACTGAAGATCCGGCAAATCATCTGCAACGGTTTCAACAACTCTGTCGAACCGTTAAACATGCCGGCGTCACTCCAGATCAACTCAAAGTCATCTTGTTCGAGTTTTCATTGAGAGATAGATCCCAGAAGTGGTTGAACGATGTGAAAGAAACAGAATGGAGTGAGATTTCTGCTGCGTTTCTGAGAGAGTATTATCCACCTACAAAAACAGCAGAAATCAGAAATAAACTAGCCACGTTTTCCCAAGAGCCTGATGAAACATTACGGGAAGCGTGGGCTAGGTTTAGGGATTTACAGAGAGAGTGTCCACACCACAACATGGACAAATGGTTCTTGACGCAGACATTTTACAATGGTCTGCAGCCTCAGACGAAGAGTATTGTTGATTCGTCTGCAGGAGGAGTTTTTTTGGATAAGGAAGTGGATGTAGGCTACGAGTTTCTATCAAACCTCGCAGCCAATGATCATTCCACTTCCCGAAGCCTCACGAGGAAGGTACTAGAGGTAGATGCCATTGCATTATTGACTTCGCAGATGGCGAAACTGAGTCAACAGATTAACACCTTCAACTCCTCTTCCTCAGCAGCACCTCCTTTGAGCATTAATGCTATGTCTGCCATAGCACCCATTACCTCATCTTACTGCGAGGTATGTGGTGTTCAGGGTCATTTTGGGCATGACTGTCAGTTCAGTCAACTTCAGATAGAGCAGGCCAATGCCTTTCAACAAAGACCACAAACCTTCCCCCCTACACATAACTACCAAAACCCACAAAACTATCAACTTCCACCTCCACAAAACTATCCTAAACCCTCATACCATCAAACCCCACAACATTTCCAAAGACCACCACCACAAACCTTCCATCATCCCAATAACTTCCAAACTCCACAAAATTTCCACACCCCACCTCCACAAAACAACAACCCACAAGAGCCTAGCAATTCTGAACTGATGAAACTGATATTGTCTATGAAAAAGGCAAATGAGGAAACACGGAGGGCCAAAAGAGGAAGCACGGAGGGCCCCAAGACAAGCACATCAAACTTCTCGAGGCTCAAGTTGCTCAATTGGCAGATACTATTGCACAGAGGCAGCAGGGACAATTTCCAGGGCAACCCATTCAGAGAGAACATGTGAATGCCATCACTCTTCGTAGTGGCATAGCTTATGATGCTCCTCCATTGCCCGTTGATGAGGTTACCCCAACTGCAGGGAAGAAGAGGGTGGTAGAGGAAGGAAAAAGGAAGAATTCGACGTCTGAAGTCGATTTGTCTGCAGAAGCTGAACAGACAGGGAAGAAAAAGGAGAAGGTTTCTGAAACGCCTTTTACACCAAGGCTACCTTTTCCTCACAGGATGCAACAGTCCAAGGTCGATCAGCAATTTGGTAAGTTCTTGGCTATGGTCAAGAACCTTGAGGTAACGATTCCATTCACAGATTTAATTACCCAAGTGCCTGTTTATGCCAAATTTCTGAAAGACATGATCACCAAGAAAAGAGACTTTGGTGGGGTAGAATGTGTCGCTCTTACTGAAGAGTGTAGTGCTTTTATCCAAAATAAAACCCCACCAAAGTTAAAAGATCCAGGTAGTTTTTCTATACCCTGCCATCTTGGACTGATTTTTATTGACAAGGCTTTATGTGATTTAGGTGCTTCTGTTTCTGTTATACCATTATCTGTTTTTGAGAAACTGAACATGGGAGCACTTAAATGCACACAAATCACTTTACAGATGGCGGATCGTTCTATAAAATACCCTCTAGGTGTTTTAGAGGACGTTCCTGTTAGGGTTGGGAAATTCTATATCCCTGTTGATTTTGTGGTATTAGATATGGATAAGGATGCCCAGATTCCTATTATCTTGGGTAGGCCATTTTTGTGTACTGTTAGTGCTGTAATTGATGTCAAGACTGGGTCTTTAACTCTTAGTGTTGGTGATGATAAATTGATGTTTAAACTAACCAATGTTGTTAAGGGACCTATGCTTGAACAATCTTGTTGCAGGGATGAGGTTTTGGATGAAGTAGGTGTGGAGAAGGTTTCAATTCCACCTAAGGTTGCCTCACCGTCTGGAGGCATTGTCAAGAACATTTGTAGAAGGAAGATATTTGATAAGGGTGGCACTCACTGCCAAGCCCCTCCTATTTGAGAGGTGGAGGATTATGGTCGTGCGGGACCTTTATAAAACAGCGTTGTGCGAGAGGCAACTCGTATTTTTCTTTCCCTTTTTCCTTTTCTTTCTATTTTTGTTCTTTTTGTGAGCGAGAGTGAGGGCACTAACATTGTTTTTCCTCTTAGCATAGTCCTTATCACCTTTTGGCATTGAGGACACTTCCAAGTTCAGCTTGGGGGAGGAGTTCTGTTCGTATTCTCTATCTCTTTTACTGCTTTCGAAAAATACTGAAAAAATCAAAAAAATGTGGTTCCCATGACTGGTTTAGTTGCCTCCCTGTGCCCCTTGTTGTGCTCTATTTGAAAATGATTTGACTTTGTTTTCTGGATAGCTGGGCATTTGTGATCTTGAGGCTATGATTTGATGTTTGATTGCTATGATTTCGAGCATTTTTGGATTATATTAGACCACTTTGTGCTGCATACCTGAATCGGTTAGACTATGAGGCCTCTTTGTAGCCTTTTGGATTCATATCATTATCCAGTCTATTCTTGTGTGTTAATTCCTCTTTAGTGGATTGATCTTGACTTTGACTTCGTACTTGTCTGATTTTCGATGACTTGTAGCATTTGTTGTGATAGAGGCGTTCTTTTGTCTTATTCTTGAGCTTCAGAGTGAATTTTTGATATACTTTTATCCTCCTTATCCCCGGTGAGCCTAATGATTTGTTTCGTGCTACTTAAACCCCTATTATGAGCCTAAGGCCTTCTCTTGATACTATTCCAAGCCTAGCTTGGGGGAGCTTTTATATGGGTTGAGTTTGAGATTGGTTTCTTGGCTTAGTTTGGTTGTTGAGGAATTTAAAAGTGTATTTGTTGTGGCTTGAGAGCGAGAAAAAGCAAGGAAAAAGCAACTTTAGAGTTGCGTGAATGAAGTTCAGAAAAATGAAAGAAAAATGAAATAAAATGAAAAAGAATTCGAAGTTCTTTCATTCACTTACGTTCTTAAAGGAATATTCGCTTCATTGCTTAAAAATTGGGTTTGTTATGAGTTTTTCATTGATTTATGAGAGTTGGGTTACTTTACATGGTTTTATGGTGTTGTTGGGAGTTGTGTAGGCCATCTTAGGCCTTGTTTGAATGATTCGTGCTCCCCCTCTCTTGGTTTTTCCACCACATTACCCAAAAGTATCCCCTACCTCTTACCTAAGCCCCATTACAACCCTCTAAAGTCCTCTTGAGCTCGTGTCTGCATTGTTCATTTGATTGATTTCGAGTCAGTTTGTCAAAGTTAAAGAGTATTTCTGCTGATTGAGTCGACTTGACCAGGATGAGCGTCATTGAACCTTCTTAAACACATGAGAGTGTGAGTGGGAAGGGTATTTATGGTCGGGTTGGTGAGTGTTCGGGCATATTCTTTGCCTGCCACATAATAGAGAGGAGTGACACCCTTGTGAGAGCCTTTTCAGGACTTGTATGCTTTGTGGATGCTTGAATTTGATAAATTGCTTGGATGATTGGTGGTTGGATGGATTTGATTAGCCAAACTTGAATTTTGCCTGCTTGAACGATTCTTAGTCTTGAAAATGTTTTGAGCTTTGATTGATTTTTATCTATGGGGTGAGGCAATCTATTTCATGTTCATGTTCTGTTTGCTTGAGGACAAGCAAAGGTTTAGCTTGGGGGAGTTTGATATCACGTATTTATATAGACTTTTCTCCTTATTTACAAGCTAATTTGTGCGTCATTGGAGCTCTTGTAAGCTATTTTGTGCTAACTATCGTATATAGTTGTGGTTTTGTGCTTTATGGGTAGTTTAGGAGGTCCCAAGACCTCTAAACGTGAAGAATTGAGAGCCAAAGAGTCAAAAAGGGGGTTTCCGTACTCTGATCGGGCGAAAATTGTCCGATCGGGCGAAGTATTTATGATCGGGTATAGAAGTTGCGGACCCGATCGGGCAAGCTTTGCCCGACCCGATCGGGCGAGGAGCCATGTCCCCAGACCCGATCGGGCACCTGCTGCCCGACCCGATCGGGTCCCCTCCAATAAGTTGTTGCTGCTGCGTACAAAGCCGGCTGGGCCATTTCTGCTCGCGGCCCAATCGTGTGGTGAAGGCCCGATCGGGTGGGAGCCATCGGGTGGGAGCCATCGGGCGGCCTTATTTGTGTGCGTTGTGGTCTGCGTACAAGGGAAAGTAAAGTTGGGCCTGATTTGGAAGCCCAATGCTTGCTGCGTTATGCGTACAAGGGAAGTTAGGCCACTAATTTTGTCTTGGGTGGCTGATTTGTTGCGCTTACACGAAGGATTTCTTGGACTTTCTTTTTAATTATTTTCTTTCATTTTGTTTTTAGTGGAGGGTATAGATAGGTTTTGTTTTGTTTTTAAAGGGACACCTTTCTTTGATCAAGATTTCGATTCAAAAATTTCTTCGATTCAAAAACGTGAGGTACTCCCTACTCGTTTTCTAGATGTCGAACTTTTAGCTAAATTGGGTTTGACTGAAGATTTCAAAGAATTCATGAAAATTTTGGGTATGGAATCATTGTATAATGTGCATGTTAATACTTATGCTCCATTGGTCGATGAATTTTTCAGTAGTTTTGGTCTGACTAAACCTAGGGCCGATACAATTACCCATGTCCATTACAGACTATTGAATCAAGAACACTCACTCACCCTTCCGGAATTTGCGGGGGTTCTTAGTTTACAAGTACGGGGCGACTACTACCCTCCTGAAAATTTCAAAATGGCCCACATTTACTTCATGCTCACAGGGGACACCGAGCCTTTTGACATCCAAAATGTCATTGGGCGAACTTTCATCACCCAATCGTTACCATGTGGATCAGGTTCATGCCCCAAACACTATTAGGGCGTTATGAGGGTCACTTAGTCCGGGGGGACGAGTTGATCTCCATAGGTAGCTACATCGCCAAGGGCTCCAGAGAATCATTTCAATATAATTTAGCCCACCACGTAGCTATCCAGTTCGAGCGTATCTCGAACTCATTCCCCAGGCTTAGGGATGACGGTACTTGAACCCCTAGGAGGCTAGTAAACGGGGGGTTGATCACTTTGTTTGCCCGGCTAATTGCCGGTTTTGATGAAACCCATCGCACCCCCGTCCTAGGCCCTACCCTCGTAGACCTTACATACCTTGGCACCCTCAAGGTCCAACAACGCCTACCTGACCAGAGATTCCAGTGGAAGATTAAATCCAAAAAGTCCATCACCTTGCCCGACCCTAGAGCCCGATTGCGGCCTCGACATGAGAGCTACCTACTCCCTCTAGAGGGAGTTGACCTCATTGTCCCTGACCCCGAGCCCCCTCGTCGTTCATACCATAGGCGTCATATGCCGATCTCTGGGGAGGAGCCTCTACTTCTGCTCCTCCCCCTCCTCCCCCTCCCCCGCACACTTTTGACTTCACAGGCATGATGTCGACCCTAGGTCGAATGGAGGCGAGCATGGGATGGATGGAAGATATAGTCAACGCGAATACCGCCACCCTAGCGGGATATGGTATTCGCATTAACCAACTTTACACCCGCTTTGATCAGATGGGGAGACGCATAGACACATTGGCCGAGGATCAGCACTTCGCCCTTTATCCTCTGTACGACGACTATTGCAGGCGTGGCATCGTTGAGTAGTCTGCTCAACACCCCTCGTGGTACCATGGGAACCCGAGCTACGGCCAGCCAGCCGGTACGACTGATGACTTGGCAGAGGATGAGGAGGAGGAGCCTGCAAGGCAGTCCGTCTCCTTAGGAGACTTTGGTCTCGGGAGTAGTGGTCTAGGTGGTGGCTTTGATACAGGTGCTGGTAGCTTTGTTGGAGGTATGGGTGGTTTTTCAGGTGATCTTATTATGATAAAGGATGGACTGATAAAGGATTGACTGAGAGAGGAAAAGTCATATAAGGTTACAACCGAGATGCCTACCAACCAGGCTCTACTTCGAGGGGAGTTCCTTTTTGTGTTTCGAGGGGACAGGCCATGGGATGTGCCTGTAGTTCTGTCCGACAACCCTCCTAACTTCGGCATGAACCTTAATGTGCCCAAAATGGACGCTGAGGAGGCCCTTGTTGCCATCCATTGTCAAGCCACTGGGTACCATGTTGATGGTAAGCAGAGATACAAGATGGACTATTAGCTGCCCAATGACAAGGATCTGACTAATGAGCACTTTCTGTCAGCCTTCGGTGTATCCCCAGCATATGTCCAATGTAGGGGTCGATAACTCTTCATCTGCCTTATCTTTGTTTTAAGTATTCTTCTGTTTTCTAACCCTTCGCTTTGTATTTGCAGTGCTCGCGTACAACAATCTCGCGACGAGATGAAAAACAATACAGCGACAGGTGGTATGGCAGCCATGGCTAGGCTGTCGATCCAAAGGGGGAACTTAAAGTTCCCAAACCACCCGCAGTAAGTTCGGTCACCCTATCTTGTTTGGATTTTCATACTTAATCTTTTTTAACTTGCCCTTTTCTTGTTCATGCAGAATCCAAAACATAAGTCAAAGGCAAAATCGGCTCCTTCTAAGCCTTTGCCGACCCCAACAAAGCCAGACAGGCCCCTGTCTGAGGTCGAAGTCCTCGGCAGCTCCGGATCGAAGAGGAAGACACCTTCCTCGCCTTAGCTCGATCCCCTATTCCCTGGCATGGGCTTTCATATGGGTTCTAGCTCAGACCCCGTCGACGAGCAGGACGTCGATGAGCCTTTGGTGAAGAAAACCAACTCTTCCTAGTCGCACGATGGTGAAGGCCAGTCTGGTGTCGTTAGCATCGACAAAGCTAGTAGGAGGGCCCTTCGAGCTCACTATCAATGAGTTCGAGAGGCACTGCTGGTGCCAGGAGACATGGAAGATGTCTCGAAAGGTGAGGTCGAAAAGGAAGTCGAAGTACTCAACGAGTGCTGGTTACAGGTGAGCTTTCATCCCATTTATTCCTTTGTCACTTTATCCATTTTATCTGTCTTAACATTGTCTTTTCTTGACAGATGTCTATTCCAATGGCCTGTCTTACTGAGAAGGAGCGCCAAGATGTGACTAATTTGGCCGATGAGCTTGCTCAATGCAAGCAGGAGCTTTTGGAGGCCTCTCGAAAGGTCGTGGCCCTCGAGACTGAACTCGAGCAGGGGAAGCGGTTAAATGCCGACAATCTTGAGGCATTTAACAACAAAAGGACCACCCTCCTAATCAACAAAGAGGAGGTCTCCAATCAGCTGAAGGCCGCTAAGAAGAAGTTGGAGGCGTCGCTGACGGAGGTGGCTCAACTCGAGGCGAAGCTGAAGGCCCACAAAGAGATGCTCGAGCGCACATTCGCCTAGCGGGATAATTTGCAGTCTAAACTCAACAAGTCCGTTAAGGACCTTAAACAAAGAAGGAGCAAATTCCTCTGCCGGTGGAAAAAATCCGAGGATGGACTCACTTTTGCTGACCAGAAAGTCGCCGAGGGCTATCAATCTGCCCGCGACGACATTCACCGCTGCTTCGAGAAAGCGCTGAAGGACTTGGCACCTGAGTTGGATTTCAAGCAGGTTTTAGCAAGTACGATTAGCACGAGCAGCAGGCGCTGGCTGAATATGTCGTCATTGAGAAGGAGGGCACTGCGGATGCTGAGGCTTCGACTTCCACGGCTTAGGGGGAAGGCGAGGCCGAGGTGGCCGCAGCGTCTGAAGTTCCTGTGGAAGCTGAGGAGGCCAAGGTTGGCGAAGGCGAGGTTGCTGCCTCGGCGAGTTCGAGCTCTCCCTTTGACTCTCCCTGTGAGGAACAAGTTGACATTGAGGGCTAGACTTATTCGTGGGCATCGTCTTTTTTGGATCTTTTGTAATCAGCTTTTTCTTCAATGTAACTCCAGCACTTTTAGTTAATTTTGGATGAAATGAAAAGGCTCATTTTTCTCTTTTGTTCATTTGTGTTTGATATATTGATTTCTTATAGAGTTTTTCCATTCCTTTACAAGCCAAATTGTGCGGTATTGACGCTCTTAGGAGCTATTTATGCTAACTATTTCGATATAGTTGTGGTTTGTCTGTTTCATATCGTTTTGCAGGTTTTTAGGGAAAAGCTCCCTATTTACTTGGCGTTTTGATCACCATACTATAGCGGGAGGTTATGAGGCATATAGGCGGTCTCGAGATGGTATTCGAACCCCCTTGCGGAGAATAAATATTAAAAGACTTGGCGTCTGAAGCCAAGTATGAAGCAGGCCAAAGACTGTCCCCAGGCCCGATCGGGCACAGGGCCGCCCGATCGGGTACGATCTTCTGGCTCAGAATTTGAGATCCTCCGCCCGATAGGGCAACCTTGCCGGATCCCATCGGGCGAACCTTTACTTAGCCATTTGCTACATTTTAAAGACTATATGGAGTGAAGCTTCACCCGATGGCATGGGGCGGCCTTGCCCGATCGGGTGCTGGTGTTGCGGTCCCGATCGGGTGCTCATCGCCCGATCGCATCGAGTACACACAAATATGATGTTGCTGGAATCATGTTCCCAGTCCCGATCGGACGGCCCTGTGCCCGATCGGGTGGAAGACACGGAAGATGCGATTTGCGTCTTTTCCTTCTCTATCTTATTGCTTTCCTAGAAGACTATAAATACTTTTTACATGTATCTTTTATTATCTTGAACAATTAGAGAGCTCTTAAAGTTAGTTTTCATTAGTTTCCATTGTAGAGGAGATTGAACCTTGATTCAGTTCAATTAACGTTACCGCTTTCTGTCAATTAGGTAATCGTCTTTCTTATTGCTTTATTTTTATCTATTGATTGAACTAGTTGAATTGTTGATTATTCAATTAGTTCATGATGCAATTCTTAGGGTTTCCATTTAATTTTGTTATTGTCAATTCGATCATGTCTGAGTATTTCTCTTTCTAGGGTGTTAGATAGGGAAGCCATGTTTATGCCATGATTGTTGTTTAGATTCCTATCGATTTCTAGGTCTTGATTAGAGTGATTGTGATGTGGTTTGTTCTTAATTAGTGATTGATGTTAGTGGCCAATTTCATTGATTACTTGTGGTTAATATTTGTTTGCACAGATCCGTCTTACGATTAGAGGCCCAGGACACATCAGTAGTTTTGATTACGTTAGTGAACATGCGGCGTATGTTGAACTATGAGCGTTGAGACTTTACCATAGCTCAGCACATGCTCTAATCGCTCGACTCTTGACTTAGGTTTTGGAAGTAGTTGACCCTATTTGATTGGTATAAGCATGGTGGACCAACCTAACACCCTAGGCTTTTATTCCATAGTTAAATCCTCAGTTTAATTCTCGTCTTTCTTAGTTCAATTATTAGTTCAGTTAATCTTCTCTGATTGGATCTGAAGTAGTTAGTTGATTGAATATTAATATAGAAACTCTGTCTCCCTGCGGATTCGACCCTGCTTCCATTAACTACCATAGTTAAAGGACTATAGGAATTATCTTTGAATAGGTGATACGACTTTAGCCTATCAGTGTTTAAGTTTTATGTCTCTGCACTTGTTTTTCGACCTGCTAGGTCCCTTTTTTTTAATAAGTTAATTACATTAATCTGTTTCTAAGTAAATGAATTGAAAAGTTCGAACACCCTTACTAGGATGTGAATACAACCTCGAACACCCTCATCAGGGTGTTTATTAAAAACTCGAACACCCTCACTAGGGTGTCTATAAGAAACTCGATTACCTTCTTATTTGGTGGTGAAATCGAAAACTTCGAGTAGCTTGTTAGGTTACGAATTTGAATGACCGTTTAGGTCTTTTGATTTGATATGCAAAAAATAAACATGTATCAATACATGTTCGAAGGATCGGTAAGGTCGAATTTTATTTATAACTGCTAACAAGCCTGTTGGATCGGCAAGGTCTTTTTACAATTTTTTTTTAGAAGCAATACAAACACTGAACTTCGACGTACATCACAACAATTTAATTTGTAACTAGACCGGCGAGGTCGAGCGGTTCGTCTCTATATTAGCCCCTTAACTTGTTGTGTTGTGCTCAAACATAAAACTTTCTTAAGTTGTCAATGTTCCATCGTCGAAACAGGGGATCACCATCCATATTCTCAAGTTTGTACGTACCAGGCTGGATTACTTCGGTAACTCAATAGGGACCTTCCCAGTTAGGGCTGAGTTTACCGAGGTCTTTTTTTTGCCAGTAGCTTCAATTTTTCGAAGTACGAGATCCCCAACTTCGAATTTCCTTTCTCGAACTCCTCTATTGAATAGTCTGGTCATCCTCATTTTCTGAGTAATGGATTTGAGCAGGGCATTCCCCCCTGGTTTCGGGTAGGAGATCGAGTTTGACGCCTTTCTCTTCTTCATTCTGCCCATAATCATAGAAGGTTATCGTCAGTGAGGGGATATCAACTTCGACCGGTAATACGGCTTCGCTTCCATAGACTAAGTTAAAAGGTGTGTAACCAGTTGCCTCTTTAACAGTAGTTCGAGCGGACCATAGTATGCCTGGAAGATCTTCTACCCATGATCCTTTGGCTCCGTTTTACATCTTCTTTAGCCTTTTTGAATGACCTTATTTGCTGCCTCGGCTTGCCCATTAGTTTGTGGTCGACTAACAGCAGAGAACTTTGTCTTTATGCCAAAACGAGCACAATAGGCTTTGGTAGGTCCGCTGTTGAATTGTCGACCGTTGTCTGAAATGAGTGCCCGGGGTACACCGAAACGAGTGATGATGTTTTTCCATAAAAAGTTCTGTACTTGGTTATTTGAGATGGTGGCTAAAGGTTCTGTTTCAACCCACTTAGTAAAATAGTCGAATGCGACCAATAAGAACTTCCATACGCCAGATGCGGTTGGGAATGGACCTAGGATGTCCATACCCCATTGATCGAATGGCAGAACGGCTTGCATGGTGGTCAGTGGGCTAGTGGATTATCGATGTACATGGGCATATACTTGGGAATTATGGCACTTCTTCACCAGACCCTTGGCATCTTTCATCAATGTTGGCCAATAAAATCCTGCTCGAAGGGCTTTTCCGGCGATTGTTCAAGCTCCTTGATGACTACCGCAAGTACCTTCATAAATTCCTCGCAGCACTTGTATGGCCTTCTTCGAGCGTCACACACCTTAGCAGTGGGTGTGTGAATGATTTTTTATACAACAAATGGTAATGCAAGAGGAACCAATACGAGCGGCGTCGAATTCTTTCTTCGTCCTTTTCATCTTCTGGCAATTTTTCTTCCTCGAGGTATATACAAATGCTCTTCATCCAATCATTCGAGCGGTCTATGCTGTAGACGAGGAGTTGACTGTTGATACTTGGCTTGTACAACAATTCCAAAGAGATAGTTCAAGGTTCCAGACCGGATGTTGAGCTTGCCATTCGCCATAATGCATCTGCTTGCTGGTTTTCGGACCGTGGGATGTGTTGGATTGTGAACTTGGTGAATTTTTCCTGTTGCTCCTTTACTTTGCCCAAGTACATCCTCATGCTATCTTCTTTTGCTTCGAACTCTCCTTTGACATAACCGACGACCAGCTGTGAGTCTATCTTAACTGTTATTTCATTAGCCCCGTTCGAGAGGCATAGTTTCAATCCCAATAAAAGGGCTTCATATTCAGCTTCATTGTTTGATGCAGCAAAACCAAACTTTATTGCGTACACCATTTTATTTTCGAGTGTGTCTATTATCAAGAGCCCTGCTCCGCACCCTACTTTCGAAGAAGAACCGTCTACAAAGAGTTGCCATGTCCCGGTTAGGGTGGCAGTCTCGATTTCCGATGGGCATTCACCGATGAAATCTGCTAAGGCATGTGCTTTTATTGCTCATCGGGGCTCGTATTCCAGGCTGAAATCAGATAATTTATTAGCCCATTCGACGACTCGGCTAGAACCATTTCTGTTTTCGATAAGCTTCTTCATTGGCTGGCTGGTGAGCACTTTCATTGAGTAAGCTTGGAAGTAAGGTTTTAGCTTTCGGCTGGCCATTACTAGTACAAATATCATCTTCTCTGACTGGGGATATCTACTTTCAGCCCCTCGAAAGGCGTGACTGATGAAGTAGACTGGGTGTTGTTGCTTCTCTCGTTCAGCAACTAGAACCGCACTTAGTGAAGTTTCCGAAACTGCGAAATACACGAATAGTGTTTCTCTCGGCAAGGGTGAAACGAGCTTTGGCAGGGATGCAAAGTGCGCTTTTAGTTGTTGGAATGCTTGTTCTGCCTCATTATCCTAGTCGAAGCATGGCTTCTTCAAGGTATTTAAGAAGTACAAACTTTTGTCGGCCGATCGTGACAAAAATCTTCCCAATGCAGCCATGCACCCAGTCAATCTTTGAACCTCTTCAACAGTTCGAGGGGATTCATGTTAATAATTGCTTCTACTTTGTCGGGTTTGCTTTGATGCCCCTTTCATCCACCAGGAATCCCAGACACTTTCCTCCTCGAACTCCGAAAACACATTTTGTTTTAGGGTTCAGTTTCATGTTGTATTTGTGGAGAGTGGATAAAGTTTCTCTCAAGTCCTGGACATGTTCTTCGACTAGCTTGCTTTTGACAATCATGTCGTCCACATAGACTTCGACGTTGCTTCCCAGCTGCTTCTCGAACATTTTATTAACTAATTGTTGGTATGTAGCCCCTGCGCTTTAAAGTCCGAACGGCATGACTATAAAGCAGAAATCCCTGAGCTAGTGATAAACGCGGTATGCACCTGATCTTCCTCGGCGAGGGGAATTTGGTGATATCTGGCGTTTGCATCCATGAAACTAAATAAAGCATGTCCAGCAGTGGAATCGACCAGTTTGTCAATTTTTGGAAGTGGGAAATCATCTTTGGGGCAGGCTTTGTTAAGATTCGTAAAATCGACGCACATACGCCATGTCCCATTGGGTTTGCGTACTAGAATAACATTCGAAAGCCATTCAGTATACTGACATTCTCTGATTAGTCTGGCACTTAGCAGCTTCTTCACTTCTTCTGCTACTGCCTTATTTCTCTCGACGCCCTGATGCCTCAACTTTTGTTTGACGGGCTTGTATTCAAGTTTGATATTCAGCTAATGCTTGGTGACCGAGGGGTGTATCCCTGGCATTTCATCAGCAGAAAATGCAAACACCTCCTGATAATCTCGAAGGAGTGCCACTAGTTCATTTCAAACGACCTGGTTAAGGTCTTTTCCTACTCGAACTGTCCAGCTAGGATCAGTTCCGAGTTGTATTTCTTCATCCTCATCGGTAGGCTGGGGTCGATTGTGGTTGGCAGGGTTCTTGTTATAACACAATCCAAGTGGTGGGGGTGAACTTTTAGATGCTTCCTTTTCTTCTCTCTTTCTATTGCTTGAGTATTGCTCGACCGGCCTACTTTTTCTTAGGCTGATGACATAGCATTATCGAGCGGATTTCTGGTCTCCGTGTAGTCTACCCACCGTTCCATCATCTGCTTCGAACTGGAGCAAGAGTTGGTAGCTCGAAATAGCCGCATGTATCTTGTTCAGCGTAGGTCGGCCTATGATGATATTGACAGGGAGGTCGATATCGATTACAAGGAAATTGATTGGAAGGCATCGTCCTTTCCCTTTGTCACCAAACCGGCTATGTAGATTGATGACCCCATGGGGGTGAACAGATTGGCCCCCAAATCCGATCAGGGACTGGTCGATGGCCTTGATGTCTTTCTTTTCATACTTGAGCTTCCGCAGACATTCCCAGGTGATGATGTCCGCCGAACTTCCACTGTCTATTAGAATTCGACCAACCCTGTGATTAGCCACTTTAAGTTCGATGACCAAAGGATCATCATAGGGAGTTTGTATTTCTTTCGAACTCTCTCCGAACACCATGGTGGGGGTGTCCGACTTCTTCATTCTTTCACCATTTTTCAGGTGATATAGGTCATTCTTCCTCGAATTGCCGGTTAGGCCTCCTTAAGCAAATCCCCCAGCTATGACTCCTACATAGCCCTCAATTTCGTCGCTCTTCGACTGTTTTTCTTTTCCCTTCTCTCTTCTTCGATCACCTTGAGGTTCCTTTCAGTACGTGTTCAGTTTTCCTTCGTCTGCTAACTTGTCTAGGGCCTTTTTCAGCTCCCTACAGTCCCTGGTCGTATGACCGCATTCTCTGTGGTATTGACACCATAACTTCTTATCTCTTCGATAACTCGACGTCTTGATGGGGGTAGGTCGAGGAAACACAGACTTCTCTTTCAAATCTAAGTATATCTCTCTTCAATTGGTGTTGAAACGAGGGTCATGACCCCCATCCGAAGGTCGATGTCTCTTCAACCTATCTGCCATTTCTTTTTGGTTTGATGGCTCAATTTTCCGTTTGTTACTTCCTTCGTCATGCATATTCTTGCAGATCTTCGACGCCTGGATATACTTCTGCGCTTGCCTCATCGCATCTGCTAAGGTGAGATTCTCTCTCATAGCGAGCTCGAATTTGAACCGTCCACGATGGAGGTCATTCATCAATGCAGTAACGACAACCCCATCTTGGAGGTCGGAAACCTTGAGGGACTCTTCATTAAATCGTTTGATGTAGTAACTTAGGCTCTCCCCTTTTTGCTGAAAAACTGACATCAAATGCACACTGGTCTTTTTGTGGCGTTTAGCCGCTATGAAGTATCGAGAGAATAGAGCCTCGAGGGTCGAGAAGCTAGTGATGATGCCACAATGTAGGCTAGTGAACCAATTGAGGGCCAATCGTTTGAGGGTGGTCGGGAAATACATGCACCATGTGGCTTCACAAAATTTTTGCACCTCATTTGCGCCTTGTATGCTGCCAAATGATCAGCCGGATCAGTAGAACCTGAGTAGTGCTCGATCGAGGGGATCATGACCTTGCCCGGGTTAGGGGTCTCCATGATGTGTTGGCTAAAAGGTGATTTATGTGCCACTGCTGAACAAACTCGAAAACACGATTTAGCTACTTCTTCGGGATCCTCAATGTGTTGTGGGACCTCGGTTCTTGGTGTATGACGGTTAGTCACGGGGGGAGATTGTCCTGTGGTTCGTGTTGCATTTGGGTATTTCGAGTTCCTTACCTGGGACTGCTCTCTTATCTTCTCAATGATCTCCCGAGCATCGAAGTTCTTACCCCTCATTTGTTTCTGTTGTATAATTTATCGAGCGTCGTCCTGATTTGGCGACATGATATACTTCCCTTTCGAAGCGGCAGGTATCCTATTCGATGGGCCAGCAGCAGCGTGCTCGGTTAGGGCACGCTTTGGGTTAGCTACCCTTCGATGAGCCTGCGGCTGGTCTAGGACTATCCCTCGATCAAGGGGAGTATTCTGTTGAGTCTTGATTACTGAGACGAGTTGTTGCATGACAGTAGTCATGTGTCTCTCCATTCGGAGCTCGAGCTGTCGAAGATCCGAGTAAGTGACTGATGGTGGAGGTGCCTCGAAAGCTGCGGCCGTTTGGCTTCCACCTGGTGGGAGCTTGGTCTTGTCCTCCACAATAACACCTCCCTGGTTTAGCAGAGTAGTCTGCGCATTCTCAGAAGTGGTCTTTCGAGCAGTAGTATCGCGGTTACCTTGTCCTCGTGTCATGGTGTTCGAAAATGCAGCTGTTATGTTACTTCCCCACAGACGGCGCCAACTGTTTTGGGTATAAGAAACACAGTAGAAATTTGTAGTAAGGGGAATCCAAATTCGGCTAGGGTAGTAACCAGTAACAGTCCAAGGTCATCGAATTTTGGGTACCTACAAAACCGAGCACGATGAACTACCCCGGGGATGTTCCCGGGATCGTCTCTCCGATGCTTAAGTCAAATCTGATCTCAAAAGGTCAGAGAATAGTACAAGTAAATGCTTTGGAATGCCTGTAAAAACGTACCTGAATGATCAGATGAAAGTATTATTTATAGGTTGTACTGAGGTGATGTCATCTGGTGAAGATGATGATGTCATGAAAGCCTTTTTGTCAGGGGGCTTGACTAAAGGCCTGTACTTTCTGGCCTAAAAGGTCCTTAGGGTAAAATGGTAATTTTATCCCGTAAGGGTATTTTAGTCATTTCACCGATTATGTGGGCCATGACTGGAATGGGCCCAAACACACCAGTCTCGACATTAATCAAATGTGCAACTTTTGTATTACGCAGGTCTACATCCATCCCTGAATGTCGTCGGGTACTATTCACTTCCCCGCGCTTCGATAAATGAGCTTAAGAAAACATTAAGAACCCAGAAAAATTTAGAAAACTCAAAGTCTTTTCTGGAGATTGAAGTGAACGAATTCACCGCCGTATGGCTGACCGGCGATTCAGAGTTCATCTTTGGGATGTGGTTATGAACGCATTTGTGTCCAAAGACTTTGAGACGGGTGCCAAATCCGATTTTTAAAGTGCAACCACGAAATAGATGTTGGTAAGAATACTAGAGATGACGATACCCCAAGAAAGTTTACCTTTAATTGTAGTACCAGAATTCATGTGACGCACACAAAGAGGCTTTGTTGTTGATAGATTAGAGATAGAGGTGTGTGAGGATTGTTTTTCATTCTCCAGATTTAGTACATGAGGAAACTTTGTTTAAGGGTTGTAATATCCCTAATACCTAGGCCTCCCATTAACTTTGGGAGGGAAGTAATAGTCCTCTTGACCTAACAAATCCCTTTTCTGTCTTTCGAAGCCCAGAGAAAGTTATTGGCTAATGAGTTAATCTTGTCGCAAATGCTCGTTGGGATTGCTAAACAGTGCATGATATGAGACGTTAGAGAAATGAGAATAGTATTGATGAGGATTTTTTTTTTTTTTTGTAGATTGGGAGATGTTTACATAGAGTGCCAACTCTATAGTTTTTGGTTTATCTTATCAATAAGGTAGGAGAAAGTCGGACCTCTCTTCTTAGGCAAGTCAATTGGGATTTCAAGATGAAAATCCAAGTTTAACATTGCGCTTATCCTAAAAATATCGAGGAACAGACTGCAGTTCATGTCAGAGGTATCGAGGGTAAGTTTGATGAACAACTTGTTCAGATTTATCTGATGCCCTGTGACTCGACAGAATCTATGTACTATATCATCAATTGCAATGCAGACTATTTCCGCTTCTTTGTAGAATAACATGCATCATCGACGAAAAATAGATGAAATATTGTTTCGATCCTTTAAAATCTGGTTTATCTTTTTAAATGATAAATGATTTTAAAAACTACAATATACAAGAGAAAACCTCCCCTTGACAGCACCACCCAACCCCTTCCCCACACCCCAACTACCTCCCCTTGGCCACTAGCCACACCACACTCTCACACGGTTCCACCCTAGAACCCACCTCCCTCCACCTCGAAAACACCCTCCATAGGTTGAACATTCACCCTGCGTGAAAAACACAACCCTCACCTGAAACAACCTAGTTATGAACCATGTTTGTGGCCACGGTAGGGATATTCAAGGGAGGGATGAACTTTCGACCTTGGGGGTGTTTTTCGTGGTGGGAGAAGTTGATTTAAGGGAAGAAGAGGTGTTTTGTGGTGGGGAAGGTGGGTTTAGGGTGGGCAAAGCTTATTAGCAATACACGCCTGGGTCGATAGTGGAAGGGGTTGGCTTTGGGGTCTAAGGGTGGTGGCAATTTGTGGTAGTTGAGGTGGTGGCTGCAATTTATAATGCGATGGATGTGGTGACTCGGCAATGGCTAGGAATTGTAGTGGGATGATTATTTTATTCTATTTTCTTTTAAATTATATTCTTAAAAATACTTTATTATCTTAAATTTTAAAAATATTTTTTTAAGAGAATTTGATCATGGATACACAACAAAAGTAAAGGATAACCATCTTTTGCTATGGAAAATTGCAGCCACCAGTGTTTGTGGTGGTTGAGGGGGTGGCTGCAATAAAGAAAAAGAAAATGCAAAAATACAAGAAGTACTAATGGAAAATTTTCTTTTTTTCTTTATTATTTTTGTATTTCAAAGTCCATTTTTGTGTAGCATTCATTTTCCATTATAATTCTTTATTTTAAGCATATTTTAAATTTAAAATAGTCTAATAATTTTTTTGACCTGAAACTCTTTCAAGAATTTTCAAAAACTCAAACATTAGTCCAAAATGACTTAAAGTTGCATTTCAAAGCCTAGGAGTTTCGTATGAATGAGTCCCTTTTTTATAATTAATAGGAACTCGCACCAATGGTTGATATTGTTGAAAGAGATGAGAGGTGGATCGTGGATGCATGCATAAAGCTCTGAATGACAATAAGAGAGAATCGAGATGGGATTACGGGGAAGTGAGATATCTTCAATGAGTTTGTTATAATCAATCTTCATCAGAAGGGGGACTAATCATATATAAGTCCAATGGAATTCCATGAGAAAATTAATCGTAACAATACTAGACCTATATGTAAGTTATCAATCTCCTACTTCTACAACGTAGGTTTCACATGTGTTTTCCTCTCAACAAAAAAAAAAGAGACTAGATTCTAGCTCCATTTATGATTGTGATTACAAGGGTGATATGATGAGCCATAAGTAGGAGTAGACCTTGTTCGTTTGCACTGAAATAAGTTGAACTGGACTGAACTAAATTTAGTGAACTAAATCGGAGAGGATTGAACTAAACTTACTTTATGAACGGTGAAATAATTGGTCTAAAATTAAATGAACTTATTTCATCTCAAACTAAAGTGAACAATAAACAACAAAAAGTTCAAGTCCAAGAGAACGACGGTTTTTGCATAGCTTTTTATCAGCTTTTGGCTTTTGACTTTCATAAGTGGTCAAATAGCCAAAAAAATGGTAGTAAAGAGCTTTTGCAGTGGCTGCAGCAAGAAACGTGTATTACCAGCTTTTCTGGTGGCTTTTGGTTTTTGTTTCTATATTGTACTAAATAGCCAACGTTAACAATAGCTTTTACCAAACACTTTTATAAACACCCTATAATTACACAATCAGTCAAATAAGCCACTAAAAGTGATCGGAAAGTGAACTAGGTCGAGCTAGGAAGCCTAGGATTAGGCCTCTTAAAAAAAGGCAGCACAACATGGTGCTCTTTCCTTAGCTAGTTAGCTTGCCTAAATAATTATGTGAAAGTTTTCACACATCGCTCCTGCGAAGAACGCTGTTATCATTCTAGTGTTCTGAAACAGTTGGTCCAAGACATCAATCTTGGTCAATTAGGCATAAGATTTGTCTAAAGATTTTTAAACACCACCTAGAACTTGGATCAACGGGTAACGAAATTGTTTCAGCTATATCAAAGAACCACCTCGAGGTCACACCCTGATAATCAAACGATGATGGTAGGGAGGGTTATTTCATTTTGAGGGCACCCCGGCTTGCATCTGGATTAGTTGGAGTCCTCTAACTCCAGCTAACGCGCTTTACTAGAAAAGGACTACTATTTAGAAATTTTGGTGGTGAAACAGAAGCGCAAATTGCAGAAATTATTACAATTTTAATGTGATACGTGAACATATCTCTTTGTAACAAATAAATGGTGAGCATAACTAGTGAATTTGAATAACAGAAGTCACAAAATTGTCTAAGCATCAGTGTTTTCTTCGGCAAGAAATAGCTTCAGATGACCCGAAGAGTCTAGAAGCGCACTTATTTTCCGAAGAGCAGCAATGAGAGTCTGACTGCTTTTGCAGAAAGCAAATCTGATGTACCTTCTTTGATAGCCATCAGGGGGGCGCTTGCTATGGAAAAATCCACATCCTGGAACAGCAACTACACCTGCCTGTTTTATCAATTCTTCAACAAAGTCAATCTGCAAGACAGTGAAACTGTAATATTAATAATGAGGGTTACATTATTGACAATACTTATCTGCATATGCTTTACGTCTATTGTGATAGTGAGAATAGCAAATCGCAAGAAGCCAAAACGTACATCACAATGTTTATAATTCTTTGGTAGCTCTGCGAACATGAAAAACGAACCCTGAGGCTTAAACTCAATCTGGAAACCAATCCCACTGAGGAGTTCTACTATGAAGTCCCTTCTGGATTCGAAGTCCTAAGAAACAGAAGAAATACTCTCTTGAGAAGCACTTTAAGATACTGCACTGTTAGCAAGTTAGAACTAGCAGTTATCAATCTTACTTCTCTAAGTGACTTATAATATTCTGGGGGGCTCTGCAAAGCTGCCAAGGCAGCTTCTTGAAAAGGTGCTGGAGCAGAATCAGTAAGTCTTATATGGATATTTCTAATAGCATCAGCAATACATGCAGGGGCAATGGCCCATCCAATTCTCCAACCTACAAGAGTGCAAACTATGATGACAGGGGTTTATAATGGTTATATAGCATGGGTAGGTACTACAATATTATTACCTGTCACACAATAAGTTTTAGACAAGGAGGAAGTGATGATTGTACGTTCTTGCATTCCTGGAAGCGAAGCTAGGGCTATTTGCCTTTCATTATCATAGGTTATATACTCATATACCTGTATAGACATGAAAATTTCTGGGTAAGATATGAGTATCACCGTCTCCAGTCATATCGTTATGTGCAAGGAATCAATACAGCAAGGGAAGGATATACTAGGCATTATAATATAGGTCTACTAGAAGTAACTTGGGGAATAAGCTAGATAGTTTGTTAAGAGACAACTCTATGAATAGAGCTCATTAGGGAGAAAGAGGGCATGTTGATTGTAATTAAGTGAGAACACTTGGGAAGAGTATGCGCCTCTTGAATGGTCATCATTAGGAGAGTATCAAGCCTCTCGAATGCTCGAATTTATCTTTGTTAGTGTAATTCCTTATTATTAATCCATTATTATCTTCCTTATCTTCCATTATTCATCACATTCTTCCCTTCATCAACATATTCATCTTTTAATCTCCATTTTCATCATCTTAACCATTATTCATTCACTGTCAAATCTACCCGACCATACTGATTCCTAGCATAATGTCATGTGTTTTATGGGAAGAAGATGATCATGGAAAAGTTATAAGCATGTACAAAACAACGACATGGGTAATATATAGCCAGCTACACCTTAATCAACAAATTATAATAGAAGTAAGAAAACTATTTGCCATACTTCATCTGTAACAGCTAGGCAGTCAGTTCTATGGCAAGCATCAGCTATTATGTCCAGCTCGTCTAGTCCAAACACTTTCCCTGTTGGATTGTGAGGGCTGTGTCATTTAGTATCAGTAATTTGTATAATATCATAGAATATCATACATAATATAGTAAAAGTTAACTAAAGATAGTTGTGCAAATCACCAAATTAACCAAATAGGACCAAAATTCGTAAAAGCTCATTGTAAAGGCATTTAATAATGCTCCTTTCTACTCAACAAAAGCAAAGAATTTGGGTTTGCACTATCAATTGGTTTTTGCATAAGGTCAACAATTGCATAAAAATTCCAAACCTGTTCAATACTATAGCTTTTGTCTTCGAAGTACAAGCTTTCATGAGTTTTTCTGGGTCCAGAATCCAATAAGGAGGGTCTAAGGGAACGAATACCTAGCACAGGAACCACAGAATTCAAGTAAACTATGAGCTGATAAATGCCGCTGCCATTCTAATCACTTGGTTTCAAGCGAAAGATTAAAATAGGGATTACTGGCACTCCTCCAGCCATCCTGACGCAAGATTCATATGTCTCATATGATGGATCAAGCACGATAACTTCATCTCCTTGATCAAGTACTACACATGGCAAATGAGGGATATGTTACAACACAAAATTGCAATTATTATTTTATTTTCACGGAGGCACCAGTAATGCAATTACTAGCAGGATATGTGCATAGTTTCCTTCTAGTCATTGCAATACCTTGGCATTACATCCAACCAAGCATAAGCTAAACTCACAGGCAAACATTGTTGCAGAAAATGCCTCCGTTTGACCACAACAAATCACTACATCAGTCATTGGGTCAATATCCAATCCATGCATGTCCTTCATATTCTTTGCTACATAATCGCATATTTCCTGCACATGCCTACAGATCAAGTCAAACTCAGACTCCATATTGAAAACCAATTATAAACATCAACATATTTGGAAATCGGAATATTACTTGAATTCTGAGCTAATTGCAAGATATAGCCTAATGTAACCCACAATTCTGAAATATAAAGCTAAAATCTGGATTCAATATCAGCCTATTAGGCATCAGTAAAGTAAATGCACACATAATATGCTAGGCCAAGTGCTTAGGCACGAGGAGCAAACTCGAGTACAACATATGACATGAACTCCTTATTGAAATTTTAGGAAATTCGCATGTTACGTCTTTTTTATGATTGTCCCATAGGCTGAAGCAATTGAACTATGAAAAAATGACTTGGAAATTATTTAATGGCTTCTTTAAGAGTAATTCCAATCGTCCTACTAGTACTTATACTAATCGGGCACTTCCTTTCAATCAAGGTATGCACGATACTTTAATATCAAATGAAACATAGGAGTTAATTAGACACAAAAAATTAGTTCAAGCACAAAATAGAATTAACCATTAGATCTACTCTTATGGTCTAATAGCTAACCCTTGTTCTAACTTCTAACAAAAGCATATAGGAATGATCAGTCTATACACACATACCTCATGTAATTTTTATCACCCCTAATACAATTTCAGCTCAAAGCTACTCCTTTTTACTCGTCCCATTCTCCTTATACGGTTATTTCTTTTTACTTGCTCCATTTACGGTCCTCGTATATCTTACCCACATAAGGAGAAGAGAGAGAGCCCACTTACAAAGTCAATAGAAGTTTTAACCTAAAACCAATTGGTAATAAGTGGAGTAACTCCCAAACCTTATAAGGTGAACAACTCTCATCTCTTTCTTTCTGTGTGGGACACTCACATGTGAAATATCATGGGCTATGAAGGCGCCATTCTTTTCACATCTACCATAAACTAGTGGTCTGAATCACTCATCAACACTTCCCACATGCACCTCCTAAATTCTTGTCCTGCGCCCAAGCAAGCAAATAAAGCAAGTAAAAAGAAACGAAGGGAGTACTAATTAGACACCGAGACCCGGTCAATCGATGGCAATCATGCTAACACAGGAATGGCACTACACCAACCAAGAGATATGAAATCCATGCATGTAAACAACATACTATTTCTGGTAACAGTACTATTAACTAGTATTATTCCCTGCAGACATTATGACAATTTATGAGTTCAAAGAAGAATATACTTTTGTTTAAAATTCAATAAGCAAGAATCTTATGTTAAATATAAACAAGCATGAAGCATCCCAAGAATTTTCATTAACTACAACCTACCCATAAGAAGAAACATGAAATAATTGAACATGTGAAATAATTGGAATAGTTACTCTAAAAAAAAAAAACAGGGTGAAAAGAATATAAAAAGGAACCTGTACTGATTAAAATCAGAATTAATGGCGGAAATGGCAGCGTTTTTGAGGTGGGAAGGAGCAGGAAAGTCAGGGAAGCCTTCAGCAAGATTGATGGCGTTGCAACGCTGAGCTAGATGAGATAATTGTTGAATTGGAGATGGTGTTGATGATTTTGCAAATCTTGATAACTTTTCCTCCATTTTATTTCCTTCTTCAATTCTATTCAATTCTCAAAAGCTCAAACCTTATCTAATGGCAAATGGGTTTGGGTTGTTCTGGTTGTAAATTGTAATGGAAGAGGTGAGTTTTGTTTGGGAGTTGAAAGGGATAGTTTACAAGTCAAACGTGGAAATGAAATGGGTAAGTCAATACTATCGTTAATACTCGGTAGGAATATCATATCATATTATATCAGCATATCATATGATTAGAAATCATATCATATTATATCATCAGCATATCATCAGCTTTCTTTCACCGTTAACACGTCCTAGTTAGTAGTCACCCATCTGCAGGCTGCCGTTGCCTTCTTTGTTACACTCACCAAACGACTTCATATTGATACTTCTAATATATACTTCTATGTATCATACCATATTATCATAGATTAGTTTAACATTTTCGGGACCATTTGATAGAACACATCTACTACATAAATTATTACTCCGCTACAACAAGTCTATTTTTTTCCCTTCGAGAGCTACTATGTGAAGTTATACAATATTTTAAGACAAATGGTAACATAAATTTTAATAATTTCTTATCATTTTGGCAAAGGCATGTGACTCGTATGCAATCCATCAACGGCATAGAACTAATAAAGTACGCAAATTCTTTCCTACATAAGATACTAGGATGTGCGTGGTACATTTATTTAAACGCAAGCTATAAAATACGAAAAGCACAAAAATCACTTACTTAGGACAAAGAATGAACATATAGACAACAACAGTGAACATATGTGAATAATGAGCATTTTGTTGGACAGTAATGATTGAACATCTAGTTGCAAGAAAAATGAACAACGGTAAAGGGAATGAACATTTGGTTGAAAAAGCAATAATAGAAGGTGAAGGAATGAATTATACGAAAAATAAATGAACATGGTAAATGAGACACTTTTTTATTAAAGAAAGGGATAGAGAATATTCATTTGGTTGCAAAACATGAACATGTCAATGGCAATAATTGACATAACGTCAACTACAATACAATACACTAAGAACATTAAAACTACATCTGGCTGCAAAAAATGAATAAGGGCGAAGTGACTGAACATTTGGTTAAAAATCAATGAATTGAAGGTCTGGGAATAAATAACATGAAAGAGAAATGAACATCGAAAATGAGACGTTTTATTAAATGAAAGGATAGATAATGTACATCTAATTTCCCAAATGAACATGTTAATGTACCGAACATATGGTCAAACAACAATGAACAAAAGTAATACAAGACCATTTGGTTGCAAGAAATTAACAAGGGCTCGAAGAATGAACAATAAGAAGAAATAAATGAACATGAAAAATGATAAGGATCTTTTTGATAATTACCACCTTTCCTTTACCACTTTTTAAAAGTTACCACCTTTTTTTAAAAAAAAAAAAAATTACAACCAAAACGTTATGAATTTCTTAAAAGCTCCCACCTCTTAACGAAAAATCTCAAATTACTCTTTTTTTATGGGCGCACATATTGACTAATTCTTCTCCAAACTCTAAGAAGTGAAGAACAAAGCATTCTTCTTCAATTAAATGGCAAATTATAAGCAATTTTAGAGAAATTCTTGAGTAAATTACATTCATTTCAACTTCAATCACTAAACTCAGGAAATTCGCCAAGTCTAAGTCAGAAATTAGGATTTTTATATTGATTATGAATTCTAGGGTGTGTGTTTTATTATGTAGGGAATTTTTCAAAATTAACATTGGTACTGCATAATTGATGTTTTAATTTTTTAATTCGATATTTCTAACAAGTAATCTATTACTAATTTCATATTCTCATGTCAATTAGTAAATTACTTGGAATTAGGGTTTTTAATTGTTCATGTGAGATTGGAGTTTTTTTAATCGGGATTGTAGTTGTTGTTTAGTGAACTTAAAATAGTTGTTATTGATTACATAATTGTTTAATTAGTTCATGCTGCTTGATTCTTGTTGAAATTCCCTTTATTTAACAAATTTTTGGAGGTTGGGTTAATAGTTAATTAGGCTAATGAAAGGGGTTAGAGGCAGGAAAATGAATTAGTTCATATGTGAGGCCCACAAAACGGAGTAATTTGGGATTTTCCGTTAACAAGTGGAAAATTTGAAGAAAATAGTAATACTTTGGTGGTATTTAAAAGAATATAAAATCAAAGGTGGTAACTTTTAAAAAGCTGTAAAGAAAAGGTGGTAATTATCAAAAAAAATCCAAACGATAATGAACATTCGTTGATGACGATGAACATGAACTTTCATGGTAAATTAGGAATGAACTAAAATTTCATTATGTGTGTTGTTCATAGTAATTAATGACTTAATTGTTCATTTCCTGTCGTGGCTAATCTGTTTGCTTGCGTTTTATGTTTATTGGCTTGCATTTTGGGTGAATGCACCATGCGCATCATAATAGCATGTAGGTAGACCCTTTGGATGAAGTATGAAGCGGAATCCACAAGCCAATTCACAAGGTCGTAACATTTGACATTCGATCTTATCTGATGAACTTTGTCATACGACTTGACATGTCATGTCATAATTTCATCTTTTTATTCAAAATAAGAGTTTTTATAGGGGTAAGATATCTAGAATTCCATGATCATAGTTATAGTGTTATTAATTATACTTATTAGTTTTTTTTTGTACTTCAAGTAAAAAAAACAGGTATAGTTATTTTTCTCAAATAGTTAGAAAGTTCAATCAACTTGTTAGGAATTTATAGCAAATATTTATTTCTGGCGGTATGTACATGGCATGATGTCATCATGCGCATGCAATGATGTCATTACTAGTCTAATTGGCATGCGCCCATGAGATGATGGTCTCATAGCCTAGGGACCCTACTCTTGTAAACAATTTGAACAATACTATAGTAAAATCTACGGTGAAAACAGTTGTCGCCATATCCTACTCCTAGATGGATACATAGATTATACTGCAAAATAGTTAGGAATTTACTAAGTTTGGGTGCCATTTTTCAATGGAGATAGGGGGACATGTATCGCAATTACATCCTATTGTATTTTTGGAAAGAGATCACAAGATGCTATACTGCAAAATCAAGTGAATTCGAAAAGTAGAATATTGGGGTTGATGAAAATCTTAGGATAGTATTCCTATCCAGTCATATAACTTTATAAATTACTCGTCTCATTACCTCTCCCACCTATCTTACTAGTCTCATATGCACGGGATACGTGTGAAAGAGTGATATGTAAGGGTTTTGGAGAAACTACGTTCTAATATTTCACATGAAGTGTTAATTTTTGCTCTCTTTTTTTATAAAATAATCATTGACATTCAGTAATTTTGTGTTTTTTCGGAGGGTATTGTATATCAAAAGAATTGAAAGAGTGAAACCATATAAAAGTGCATAAAAAATAAGTAATAAAATTAGAAAATAGCTTAGCAATAGTGATTTGAAAACAAGACGCCAAAGAAGACGAAAAAGTTTACCAAAAGATCGATGAAGAGTGTCATTTTCGAATGAGAGAGGGGGAATAGGAGAGGGAAAATGCAACAATTGCAATAGGAACAGTTTAATACTTTATCACCTAAAAGAATTTAGCTTGAATTAGAATGATAAGGTTGACATTCTTTAAAATTGAATGATGTAAAAAACTCAACATCTAATATATCACCTAAAAAAAATTAGTTTCTGTCATTTTGCAAATGATCTATTTTTTTTTTCTCTTTTTTATTTATTTTTGGTATCCACCCTCTTCCCTTATATAATAGAGTTTCTCAAACATTGGAATTCAATAATGGATTCTAAAGCATAAATATATTTTCCTATCTTCGCTTTAAATAGTCTGTGGAAAGCTCAACAATAAATCAGAGCCACCAAATCTAGCCAAACTCCACCGAAGCCAAAACCCCATGCATGACACCTACCGCTGCCCCACTAACTCCACAACCTCACAACCAACAACCCACTAACACCGCCAACTCGCAATCCAATAACACCATATCTAGGTTTAAGAATGTTAGTAAGCGACTGTGAGAACTTCCATTTAGATATGAGAGAGAACGAAGCCTTGAGAAAGAGAGACAGAGGATGAGACAACATTTGGAGATCATGAGAGAAAGTGAAAGAGAAGGCTGAAATCCACCCAATTCGTCGGTCAGAGAGAATGTAGAGGCACGCAGACTATGATGGGAACGGAAGAAGAGAAGAGATAGAGGGAGGGGAATTGAGGGGGAGTAAGAGGGAAGGGAGGGGGGAAATTAAATCAAAGAACTTTTTTAATTAAAGGTGTTGGTTTCCTTTCCCTTGCTACCCCTTTCTTAACTCCCTTTCTCTTATATCTCGTGGGAATCGAATGCTAGCTAAGCATAAGTTTTAAACTATTGTAAGAGTTTGGTTCAAAAAAAAAATTTGTATATTGGTTGGACTCTATTAGACCTCTCAGAGGTTCTGATAGGGCAAAGTTTGCAATTTGATGACTAATGAAATGAAGAGGAATATTCATAATTTTTTTAATGAATCTTTAACATTGGTTTCGATTTTGGAAACTGCATTGAAATTATAAGATAAAAACTAGTTTTATCGTAAAAATATATTTGACGGAAGTAAGTGGTATTATTTTATTTAGGAGAGAGTGTGTATGAGCCCAAATTGTGAGAGTAGATGTGATAGGAGTTAGTAGAGGGGTTAATAAAATAAAAGATTAATAGACCACCTTTGTACAGGTCATTGAATTAAAAATATGTGGATCGTGTCCAAAAAATGGCACGAACGAAGAGAGGAAAGTATAAAAAATATTCTGCGACGAAGGGAGTACCATAAAACATCAACTTGCATACTAAGGTCTTTTTAGGTGTGATATTTTAAGAAGGGTAAGAAATTGAAAAGGAAACTTGAGAGGAAAATTAAGAATTGACAAAATAAAAAGTATCTTAAAGTTGGTTGTTTATGCTTTTATTTTAAAATCGAGCATTTGCCAAATGTTAAATGCTCCCAAGCCAAAAGGTTTTCAGCCAAAAAAGCATTTCCGCCCAATTTTGGCTCTTTCTCCGCTAGTGTATAGAGTCAATTTTAGGACTCTTCCTATTGTGCTTAGACTTTCCTATGGAAGCAATAATTTTAATGAATTCCCCATACACTCATTCAAGTCCCTTTCTGAATACAACTCCTATGGAAGCGTCTTCATTCAACAGAAGAATTTAAGACCATGTCCTTTGTAGTTTCTTTTAATGAATTCGCGTGTAAACTTACTTATAGATTTCGTTACATGAATTCGCATGTATACTTACTTAGACATTATTTCTTTTACCATGTCTTACTAATGACAAAGTGTCCTCAAAAGAAGCAAGAACTACACTACAATTCACTGAACTCGATGGGACTTTTAGGCCAAAGTGAAAATTTATCGAAATCAAAAGTTTGTCCCTTATTTGCTAAGTTTGGCGAATCAAACAGTCTCAGTCAAGGTCTTGAAACAAAAGAAAAACGACGAGAGGTAACCCAATCAGCTGATTCGCTCTAACAGACAAGCCTAATATCTATTATATCCAATGTCTTTGCCATAACTAGGGAGTTGGATGGGCATTAGCGTCCATGCACGGATTCATGAGAAGGGAGATGGACATAAATGGCCTTTTGTACCTTATTGTCGTCTTCAATAGGGTCTTTTTCTTCTTTTTGGGAGAGTATGTGTAATCCCCCGTAATTTTATGAATTTTATAAATATATTTAAAGTATATTTATATTCATTTTCACATTTATTTCATTTAATTATTGAAGTGTTGACTATTTTGAAAGTCAAATGATTGTTAAACATTTTAAATAGTCATTAATATTAATTAGGTTGAATTTTAAGTATTGAATATTTTATTAAAAGTTTTCGGTCGTGTTTAAAATGATCTTTAATGTTGGGTTGAGGAGGCCAAACCATTTATTTATGTTTGATGATCAACTTGAGCTCAAACCTAAGCCTAACCTAACTAAAACCTATAAATACCTCTCTATACACCAATTTTTGCACACTTTATTTTCTCTCCTTTCTCCCTCACAAACCGGCGCCCCTCCTTTCTTTTTATCTCCTTTGGTTCCGGCCGTGCACCGCCACAAACACCACCCCTCTCCTCCACTTTTCCGGTGAGGTTCACACATCACTCGCCCCTCTCTTCTCTTGTTTCGTGCATTGCCGCAAGCAGCCACCGCACGTCCCTCTCTCTCTTTTGCCTTTGTTCGCCAAGCAGCAGCAACCACGCGTTTGTGCATGCGCCACCCCGCAGCAATGCACCACCTCCCACGCGTGTCCTTCTTCCATTTTTCCGATTTTTCGTGGTTTCTTTGGTTATTTCTTAACTCTTATCCTTTACTTTGATGTTTAATTATGGTTTTAATATTAAGGTGTAGTTTTTAAGAATTTTATTATGTTTTGTACATAAACTTGAAAACTTTTTTATTCGAATTATGAAAAATCTGATTTTTATTTATTGTGAATATGAATTATAATTTCAAATTTATTATTTATTAATTAAAGTGAGTTGTAAGCATGAAAGTAATGGTTTTTGAGGTTTTAAAGCCTAGGTTCATAAGTATTATATTAAAGGTTGTTAAAGGTTGGAATTTTAACATTTTTTAAAGTATTTTAAAACGGTTTTGAAGCGTTTTAAAATAAATTATATTGCTGTGAATTAATTAGGATATTAATTCATTCTTGTATTATTGTTTTGGTAGGCGGAGAATTTACTTTAGGCGATTTCTAGAGTTCTAAAGTGGCCTCTCACTTTGTCTACACAAGGTACGTACCTGTCCTTATGTGTTAGACTAGTAACATGTCCTAAGGATTAGGATTATTTATAGTATCATGTATAGGGAACCCCTTTTATGGTTCATACGTGGCTATTGAATTAGAATTACTTGTTGTTAAGCATGTTAATTGCCTTTATGATTTATTACATGATTGAATGGATATTTGATTCAAGCATGTAGTTTGGAAGTATTTATATTTTGATCCATCGTATGATATGGGTTAATATTATTTTATTATTGGATTTTGGTATTGTTTCCCTTAGTGGATATTTTATTACTTTTCAAAGGCCGAGGACTTTGTGAGTAAGTTTTTTTACTACTTTGCAAAGACCGAGGGCTTTGTAGGGTATGTATATTTATTGTCATTGGACATTCAATTGTTGATTTAAGTCAACAAATAAATTTGGAGGATTAATTCTTGGTCAATTGGAATTGTTTGATCACTTATTTAATCCTAAGATAAAAGAGGAATATTTGTTGTATTCATGTTATGTGTTGGTTGTCTGTTTAGAGTCCAACATCATATAACTTACTATTACTTAAAGTGGAAGTGAATAGCAATAGCTTTAGACTTGTGCACGTCTGAAGTTCTGGAGTAGTATGAGTTGGAGTACATGGTGGTAGCCCATGGCTTTTCTTGGGGTCGGATTGATCACCGTACCCTATTTTTATTTCTAAAGGTTCCTCGATATCTTTGGTCAAGGGGTTACAGAGTCGCGCCCGTAACTCGGTCTTTCATTTTGAAGACTGGTTTTGGTTGGAAAACTCGATCCATTGTCTATTCAATTTACTAATGATTATCATGTTGTATGTGTTGTGTAGTCAAGTCTTATTTTACGAGTTGAAGTCTTGAGGTATTTTTATTGATCATGTTTTGTTGCTTAGCAGTATCATGATTGGGTTTTGTGTTTTATTTTATTATGTATGTACTGAACTTTACTGATTACGTGCTTTTCTGTGTGTCGATCATGACTCTGTCTATTGATCCTGTGATGACCCTTTATTGGTGAGCAGTTTTCAATTGAGTATTTGCCTACAGGTTTGGAAGGCATGATGCATCGTCTCAATTACTCATTTGGGACTTGGGAAGCGTTGTTGAGAGATTGTTTTATTAAATCTATCGCTTCTTACCCTTTTTTTTGAAATTCATTGATTTGAAGTCATACGACATGTACAATAGAGATCAAAATTAGCAAATACATATCAAAACTGGAATAAATAAAATTCTAACATAGCAAAACCACGATCGTTGATGAGATCTAACACTTTTGAAAACCCTTGTCTCTCATATCGCTGTCTGTTGCAGCCTTCTACAAAGGGGTCTATCGATCTGTTGTAGTTTTGAAGTAGAACCAAATCCAAATCAACTGATTGTAAATGAAGAATTGACGTCTGTTGCAACCCCGCACAAAATCTGATCAACAAAGGAACCTTTAGAAACACACAAATAACAAAAAATAAAGTCCCCAACTCTCACATAGAGAGAGATGAAACCCAATATATGGGGAGATATAACCCAATAAATGGGTAGAAAAACTCTCCATCAGAGAGAGACTGAAGCTTATAAGCAACAATAACGTAGAAATGATTAAGCAAAAGAAAAAAGGGGCTTACCAACGCCCAAAAGGGTGGTAGTAGCCCCTAAGATCAAAACTAGAGTTTTGTGGGAGAGAAGAGAGGGAGAGGAGAGAAAAAAAAAGGAGGCGGCACTTTTCGAAAAAGTCTCTATCGCTTCGTACCTTTACGTACTTTAATTGAGTTGTTTTACAGATTACTTATTCTAAATGTTTTAAGTTGGTTTTGAATTATCTTTCGAGGTTTGGATACGATTTGACAATTAATATGTCTTAAGTATTTAATAAAGTATATTTAATGTTTTTCCGCTGCAATACTCTGAGTAAGCCGATACGTTTTCACACGGCGATAATGCCTTGATAATTCTCTGTTTTAGTTGGGAAAAATATATGTTTTATAAAGAGAGAATTGTCGGGGTGTTACAGTATGACGATATGATTTTAATGAGGTGTGGACTTTGTAATGTGTTTTACCTTAATTAAGTAGTGAAATTAATATATTATTATCCGTGAATCATGGAAAGTTTCCCATAAATTAATTTTATTGGTTAAATTCCTGTTATTACATATGTTTAAATAAACTCCAAATGATTGCTAATTTATGGTTGATGTCCTTCTCGATCAAACCAGGGAGAAACATTTGGGGTTTGAAAACCTCTTTTTTAACTATTAATGTAACTTTACTTTCAGCCTAGTATAAGAGTCAACTGAAACAACATAGAGAAAAAAATACTATCATCTATAGCACAAGGGAGGAGATGAAAAGGAAGACTGAGAAAAGCGAAAAGAGAGGGGGAGCGGAATGAACGAATATTTGAGATTAGTATTTGTGAGTTATGAGTTTTGTTTGAAATTTTGAGAAAATTTGTCAAGATATAATCTAATAAAGTAATAATGCACATTTGAAAATTTGAAAAAGTGAAAAAGTGAAAGTAAAATTTTTTCGAAAAAATTAGAAATTATGTTAACATAATATTTGGAATCCATAATTGATCATGACTAAATACTTCCACCTTAGGAAAGAATTGAACACTAAGTGAAAAAAATTGAGAAACAAATGATCATTTATACTTACAAGTTGCAACAGATGATCAAATTAGTGATAGTTATTTTTGAACATTAGCTAAATGGTAATATGATTTTTAATTATATCAAGCTACTAATATAATAATATGATAATAATTAAAAACACTAAGTAGCTTGATATAATTGGCAAGTAGCTTGGTATGATGCTAAGTACCAAACCATATACGCTGTGGTATGAAATTGTATAATTATTTTAAAACTATTATCTTAAAATCGAAATAGTTTATAATCCAATTTATAAATAACTAAAATATAGGTACATTGTTGAAATGTAATACATTTATGCAACAACAAGAAATCTCGTGCTTCTTAAAGGCACATATATAAATATTATTGAAATAATTGGCTATTACTTACTTATAAAATAAATATACCATTTTTAGTTCACACTAGTTGTTGTCCCACGCGCCACACGCGCGGTCCCCCAAGGTATTATATGTTAATTATAAAAAAAATGACGGGCAATTTATCAGTAAACATGTCTGAGAAATTACCCTTGTGGAAGTTTTTGTTGTATATTGTAAGTGTCAATGTATTGCAAAAGACTACATGCTATAATAAACTAATATGAAATTATGTAGCATTATACCAACTTAAATGTATGTAGATTTAGAATTCCCCTAATTCATATGACATGAAGCCATTTAGGGACAACGACTACAAGTAGTTGTGTCTCTACCTAAAGATGCAAAACCTACATCAAAACTCATTAAAATAGTCGATAATATACAAGCCAACTACAGAAGAGAGTGGTTAGAAGTTCTTCAAACCTACATGGGACTTGAACCTACATCTTTTGCACAATGCTCTACCCAATTGAGCTAGTAGGCTATGGAGATAAAGCCCCGCATTCTCAATCAAAATTCTAACATAATTTACTTGTAAAAACAGCCACATCCATGAATAAAAAGGTTAAAACCACCAAAATGTAGCCAAGCTCATATTTAGCATCTTTTATTGTTTGGATCAAGGGTAGAACAACTGAAATAACACATCCAGCATAATGGGCAGAATTTACCGTACACATTTTGGTCACCTTAGACGGCAATGGCAGCGGCCGTCGAATTAGGACTACTCAGCATGTCAAGCTTGTTGTCCTTGAACCTTATGGAACCCATTTTGGGTAATGGAACTCCTCTTTCGCGTGTAGAGACCAAATGATGTGTGCGTGGCACCGCTTGTGAGTCATGTGCCCATGCTATGCTATAGATTGCCTTAAAATGGATTCCTGCCACCATGATAAGACTAATAAAGAAAGAAACAAAAAGAAAACCATATAGCAGTTTCTCTTAAAGCAATTCTACTATCACTAACTCACATCACAAGTAACTACCGCTTTCTTTCTTAGATAAACCTATGTTCCGAGCAACAAGAAATTGGGAAAAGTTTGGAACTGCTAATTCAAATCCCTAAAAGATTTAGATTCGACTTTGACCACACCTAAAGAAGGAAAAATACCCCCATTATGGAGGCTTAACACTTTCTAAGAGAAGAGGAATTGGATGTAACTCATTGAATATTTTTATCTTGCTTGGGATGTACATGCAGACCATCATCAATCTAGTATAGATTTTATAACATTGCTCGTCTTGTTTTCTCTCCAACACACTCAACAAGATAATTATATTCAATTAACACATTTGCTTTGCTACTTGCAAAGTACATTGATTTTAATTTTGCATCATAAATGGAGGAGATTGATTTACCTAGTTGTAAATTGTGATGTGTGTCCAAGTCCACAACAACCCTTTCCTCCACAGTCTTGGCCAACCAGAAGCGACAACAATTAATATGTTTACGGTCAAGCTGAAATGGAGAAGTAAGAGGGCCTTTAGAATGCATAATTTGATCTTACTAAATTGTATTGTTGATATTTATGAAATTTATTGCTACTCATAAATACTATCCCATCATATCTAGTTGTCACATTAGTAGTTCAAATCACACTACCAACTTGATACTTTTTAATTCTAGAAGAAGGGAGTAAGAAACATCAACAACTAACTTAGCTTGTACACCTAGTAAGGGTCAGGCTCTCAACAAGAATAATAGAGGATGAAAAAAAATAGGTTTAGGTGTATGATGCTAATTCTATGACCAAATGTAGGATAATAGTTGTATAACGATCCTGCTCTTATTTATTTGGAATTAGGCTTTAGGTTGGAAACTTCATTTCCCCCTAGTCATCATCGGCATCAATAAGTTCTTTTTTTCCTCTCCCGCTTCCACAATCTTTTATTTTATTTTTGTAAAGGGTTTAGCAAGAGGTGTGAGGTTTTATCTTCCTGTAACTGCCAATCATTCAAGATCAAATCATGGAGAAGCCAAGACGTGGCTAGGGGCATCCACTTCAGGATCTCACTCCTCAAGGTCCGGCTCTTACTCCTACTCTGGCTCTGATTCTTCCATTGCTAGCTCTCACTCCCATTCCCATTACCGTTCTCGCTCATGCTCCTTCTCTTCTTCCTCTCCTTCTCATAGTGTTAGTTCTCGCTCCCATTCTCATTCTCGATCCCGCTTCTTTTCTTCTTCCTCTCCTTCTGGCAGTATTTGCTCCTACAGCGCCAGTCCTCTCCCGGCGCTAGTGATTTCCTATGATGTTTAAATGCAGACTGTGCAGAGGGAGGTGGAAGGAGAGGTGGACAAGGTGTGGGTGGAACCATGCCTCTTGTCTGCCCCGGAAAATTCATACCAATTTCACTCTACGATCAACAAGAACAGAATCCATTAAACCAAGAAGAAACAAAAATTATTCAAACATTACAGGTTATCACTAACAGTTCAAGTCCAAAACCTGAATCACCAACAGTAAATGATATAGGCATGCAACCAAAATTAATGAACAATAACATTGAACAAGAGTCCATCATAGACAATGAAAAAATAATATAAAACAAACATCTACACAAGAACTACAAATATCTAACATATTACACACAAGTAAGCTCGTTTCCCTTGTCGTTACTCCCTACTATTTCGTATCCTTATCCTCAAAAACCTTTAATAAAGTTATCCAACAACAGGGTATTCAAAGAATCATATGAAGAACCAGCACTTATATATAGTTCATGGTAACATTTTGATGGGAAAAGTATCATAGCCTACTACTTTAATCTTTAATATACAGAAACCAAGTTTATATATTAAAAGTGGAAAGAACCTTCCTTAAATCCACATTTATGCCCTACATGATGGAAAAGATCAAAAAATTATTGCCAATGTATCAATCAAAGAGCTCTTGTTCCAGTATAAGCTATACTTCCAAAGAAGTTACTAGACTTTGTGATGATACGACCAATCTTGATAGTGACAAACACTCATTAGATTTGGTATGTGCGAGAACTTACTTTTGTTAGTAAAATCAAATCATAGATTCAACCTATAGCCTCTCTTGTCTTTCTTCCCCTTTCATGTTCTGGTTATAGAACATGAAATAGAGTTAGATATTTAGCATCAAATTTAGATAATAGAATTCAGCTTGCTCATAGAGGTCCTTCAAAATAACAAAGTAGCTAAACATATATGCAGAATAAGGAGAAAAGGTGAATAGTATGAACAAGATTGAATGAAATATTTTCACAACATTAATCAAAGTTAATTCAAGCTAAGCTAAATATGGACTCATTGTGACAATACAACAACTCAATGAAATATCTAAGGCTCCAACACCCCTTCCTTAAAACAATGAAATTTATTTTAGGATGAATAAACACTAATATTGTTAACCCTTTAACTAAAATGTTTCTCCACCAGTGTTTACTTGCAACAAGACCTTGAGATGCTTTCTTCCTATAGTTGACCCTGCAGGATCAAGATAATTGGCTAGTTGTTCAAGGAACACTAAAACAGAATAAGAACCCAAAATAAAAATAAAAATGACATTAAATTAACGCAAAATAAACCTCAACCATGTATGGTAGCACTCCGCCACAAGATTGCCACCCCCCCCCCTTTATGTTACTTAACCAGTTAGGCTCTTTATTAACCTTAATACACGTAGGCACGACTTGACACTCTGTTACTCCAAAACTAAATAATATCAAAAGCTTGAAAATCCCCACCTTAAAAACCTCACTCTTCAAAATGACCAATGAGAGCATATTTTGACTGAGTCTGAATACCACGAGATCATATCCAAGCATTCACACTTATGTGTAGTTCTCATGCACCAATAAAAAAGCACAGCTAAATTACACTCTTAGGATAATTGAAGATGCACCTCAAATCATTACATTTTAGTTCACCAACAATATAAGCAACCATAAGTTCAAAATCATCTTGATCATTCTCATTTTCATCTCTATTTGATATCTACGCTGACCAACCAAAAGCAACAAACTCTAACTAAAAGCACGAAAAAAGCTATAAACATAATTCTAACCAGATAGCTATTGTATCATACAATGCTATAGTTCAATCCAGCAACAAAACTCTTCTTTCCACCTTTTAACCAAGATATTGGCGCATAAGAAGCCTATTTTTTCATTACAATAATGGTGTGTTTGGATACCATGATTTCATCAGCAATTATATAATAGGGTAAATCAGGTACCCCTGAGAATTTCAATTTGGAATTAATAATTCCAAACGGTTCTAATAGTGTGTTTGGATACCATCGTATTTTACCTTCTCAATTGATGATGATTGTGAACCATAAGATGATTTTACCTGCTATGAATCTATTCCACAACATTCGTAAAAGACGAACAACAAGTTTAATTAATGAAAAAATAAAACAGAAATCAAATTGAATCCCTACAAAAATTAAGAAGGTAAAATTTCAAAATTACGTGGAATTAAGAAGGAAATGAGAATAGAGATAAGGTGAGTATAGAGTGAGCCAGGAGGTGGAGGGTAGAGGATGTAGTGATGAAGGAAAATTAGACAGTGAGGACTATGTGGCGGTGAGGGAAATCAGGAAAAGAAGAATGAGAGATAGAGAAAAGTAGAAATCAGAACGCAAAGATGAAATGAGGCAATTGAAGCAAACAATGTATTTCATGCTTTTCAGACTCAGAATACTATTGATAAGCACAGTAAAATCAAACTTCACTTTTAAAGGGTTAGGGATTAGTACTCTAGGATAGCTACAATTGATGTGTTAGAGCAATGAGTATGCAAGGGTTTTGTAATTGATGGTAAAATAATATAAATTTACCATATCAATTGTATTTATACTAACGTAACTAAACAATTTTTTTTGAAAGAAGCCTCGAAGACAGGCCTAGCTAGATAAATCAACAACACAGAGTTCAACTACATCGTTTGGAAAATCGGACTCCCAAAACCTTTTACCCACTTCCAAAGGACGAAAATGAGCAAGAGTATGGGCAACCCTATTTCCGTCACGCTTAATAAAAGACTAATTAACACTATTAACTGAGACACTAGAACTAAAATATCCTCAATTAAGAGATGAAAATAACTTCTTCCATTCACTCCATTCTGCAGCGCCTGATCACAACCTGGCAGTCACTTTCAGCATCCAAGTCAGTCACACCCATTTGAGCTACCATTTGCATACCCCAATACAAGGCCTTCGCCTCTACGCACCTCGTCTCCACCTGTATCGTTTCCTGCCACGACCCACAACCCATCACTCTACGCTCCTCATCCCGCAGCACAAACCCGTAGCCAGTCTCCCCATCCTCAACCACACATGCATCAGCATTCAGCTTCACACGACCACTGCTTGGCCGCTGCCGTTTCGCATCCACCAGCCCTCCTACGCCAATCCCTCCACTTCCACATGAACTCCTTTCCAAAGCTTCATTAGTTTCTTTCCAAGTCTTCACGACAAATTCACATATTTTAGTCGGCTCCGGCACCTCACCCTTCATTACTAGCTTATTGCGCGCCCCTACACAACCCATAGATGAACAAGAAAGCACTCCTAGTCTTCCTCCAGCACCAAACTCGTCCCCAGCTCAATCCAGTCCGCAAAGCTCTCAGTGGGAATGCTGCCCAGCTGCTCAAAAAGACTTACACTCCATATTGACGCAGCAACTGGGCCTCTTTAAGAGCGTGAAGTACCGTCTCCTCGTCCTTACCACGCATCCCACACACCCCTACAAGGTTAGGGATACGCTTAGCTAGTGACAATCTTGTAGGAAGAGCATCAAGGCAAGCTCTCCAAACAAATAATTTTATACGAGGTAAGACCTTCGCACTCCACACCAAATTCCACAAACCATTCTTTCCTGTACTAGAAGGCCTATCATTATTCCATTCCTCCCCAAACAAGATTCTATAAGCCGATCTCACAGAGTACAACCCATCTTTTTTAGATTCCCAATACAGATAGTCTGCAGGCAAGCGATGACTAACTGGAATACTAAGAATCCTCTCTTGCTCAAAGGGGCGAAACAATTGAGAAATCAAAGATAATTTCCTGTTTTTCGTAATTGGGTTAATAAGATTGCCTACCTCAAGGTTTATGTTAGCATCACCTCTTGGAGAAATAATTATCCCTGATTGCGTGCCAGGAATCCAAGCATCCGACCAAACTTTAATACTCTCCCCATGCCCCACACGCCATCTCATCCCTTTGCGTAGAACGAATCGAGCTTCTGGGACCTGAGCATACAAAAGAAACAAAAAGCAGCAGTAAAACGTACCTCGATTGAAACAATGAAGTTCCAATGAGGTAAAGAGAAGTAGACCAAATAATCAAATAAAAACTTAGAAAACTAGCCGTCTCCCCGGCAACAGCGCCAAAATTTGATAGGTTTTAGTCGTATCGCCTATTCAAAAATAAACCTACGGTCCTCTAACTAAGGTAGTCAGTGGAAGCAGGGTCGAATCCATAGGGAGACAGAGTTTCTAAATCAATATTCAACCAATTCAGCTACTCCAGAGTAATCAGAGAAGAATTAATTAAACTAATGATTCAACTAACAAAGACGGGAAAAACGAGGATTTAACTATGGACTAAAACCTAGGGTATTAGGTCGGTCCACCATGCTTATACCAATCAAACAAGGGCAACTACTATCAAAATCTAAATCAAGAGTTGGGGGATTGGAGCCTATGTTGAGTTATGGTTAAGACTCAACGCTCATAGTTCAACATACGCCGCATGTTCACTAACATAATCAGAACTACTGACGTGTCCTAGGCCTCTAGTCGTAAGACGGATCTGTGCAAACAACTATTAACCACAAGCAACCAAAGAAACTGCGCAATAACGTTAATTACTCAATAAATAACAAACCACATCACAATCACCCTAATCAAGCCCTAGAAATCAATAGGAGCCTAAATCAAAATCATGGTATAAACATGGCTTTCCTATCTAACACCCTAGAAAGAGAACTACTCACTCATAATCGAATTAACAACGACAAAACTAATGTGAAGTCCTAACAATTGCATCATGAACGATCAAATAAATAAACTAAGCAATCAAGAATAACAAAAGAGATTAGGGTAAGAAAGAATACCAATTGACGGAAAGCAGGAACTTTTATTGAAATCGAGATAGGTTTGATCACCTCTAAATTAATCTAAAGTGTTTGAATTAAACTAAGAACAATGAAGATAAAACTAGTCTAAAGCTAATGAAAGATAATAAAAGGTGTCCCTAAATAATGAGGAAAAAGGTATTTATAATACCCCCTCAAGTTAACTAAAAACGGAAACAAAAAGCGAAAATCCGCGTAATTAAGCGCCAGACCCGATCGGGTCCGAGGCATGCACCCGATCGGGCGGCGGTACAAAAGTCATTGGTTTGCGTCTTGGGCCTTCGCGTAGCAGCAGCGCAGCATCAGCTTAATATTACGGCCCACCCGATCGGGCCTTGGGCAGCCACCCGATCGGGCCAGGCGACGAAATGGGCCAGCAAGATCCTCTCGAAAGCAGCAGCAGAATGAGACGTAGCAGCACTTGACCCGATCGGGTCGGGCGGTGGATGCCCGATCGGGTCTGGGCACATTTGTGCTCGCCCGATAGGATCGGGCATGCCTTGCCCGATCGGGTCCGCAACTTCTATACCCGATCAATGTATTTTCGCTCGATCGGGCCATTTTTGCCCGATCAGTGCACGGAAACCTCCTTTTTGACTCTTTGGCTCTCTAAACTTCACGTTTAGGGGTCTTGGGACCTCCTAAACTACCCATAGAACTCGTGAGCCATCCTACGTGCCTCGTAACATCTCGTAAAGCAGTGGTTGCTTCCAAATGGCTCGGGGATAGGGAGAAAACTCCCTAAAACCTGCAATTCAATACTAAAACACAAAACCACAACTATATACGATAGTTAGCACAAAATAGCTCCCAAGAGCTCCAATGACGCACAAATTAGCTTGTAAATAAGGGAGAAAAGACTATATAAAATATCACAGTGGGGGGGGGGGTTTCGTAGAGACTTGCCCCGCATCCGCCCCAGTTAGGCGGGGATGGGGGAAGGTTTCGCAGGCGATGGGGCGGGGATGGGGATGAAAACAGTACCCACCGTTGGTGATGGGGCGGGTGTGGATGTTAGATTAGCCCCGCCCCATCCGTCCCAGCCCCCGCCCCTCTTTATCCCCTTGTGTTGAAGAAATTTGTTTTTTAATGTAATTTATCTTTTTTAAAAGGGTTTTATCATTTATTTCTCTAGGCCCAAATTATTTAGTAAACCGGTATCGGGACGGGGATGAGACGGGGTTGGGGCGGGTCTAGTAGGGGTGAGGCGGGTATGGGGTTCCACACAGGTGATGGGATGGGGATAGTTTTTGGTGTATCCCCATTGGGGCGGAGATGGGGATAAGATTTTCCCCCGCCATGGATGATGGGGCGGGGATGGGGATAGGAATTCCAACACCCTCCCCGCCCTGCTCCATTGACATCCCTAGGCATGGAACCCCCATTTAATAAATTCAGAACAGACTGGACCACAGACGGACCAACAATATGCCAATAGGACTGGAAAAAAGGGGACATATACCATCAGGACCCGGAGCTTTGATTGGATGTATCTGACTCAAAGCTACTCACACTTCCTCCTCTTTGTAGGGCGCTTGCAGACTCGCGTTCATTAGACTAGTAACACGCGAACTAAACTCCTCCAAAGCCTCAGTTATGCGTTCGGGTCTCGAGGAAGCAAAGATATCTTTAAAGTACTCAACTTCAACATTCCCAATCTCATCATCCCCAACCACGTCCACCCCCTGTTGATTTTTAATCTTGACAATCCGATTTCTCTTCCTTCTCCGAGACGCACGTTGGTAAAAAAAATTGGAATTTTGATCCCCCGCTTCAAGCCATAAGACCCTTGAACGTTGCCTCCAAAAAATTTCTTCCTGATGAACAAGGGAAGCTATATCTCGAATCAAAACTCGACGTCTTTCAAGCTGGCCTGCCGATAAACCACCTTCATTCAACTCAGGAAGCCTTTTGTGCTTCTTCCTTAACTCCTTAAAAATAGCCCCGAACTTTTGACCACTCCACTCCTTCAATTCCTCCATACAGACTGCTAACTGATGCTCCAACGTGACACCCCCACCAAACCAAGTATTTTGCACTAAACATTTAGATATTAGACAAATCGAATTGGAAAAAAAACTTTAGGTAATTATAGTTGGCTTTTTTGTGGAGCTCCATGAAGTCGAGAGTTTTTTATAGGTTGATTTTTATTTGTAATAAAACTTTAATTATAAAATTAGTGTCATTCGTATAGGCACAAATAGCCACATAAAAGTTTTATTTTATTTTTTTACTATATATATATACTACATTTCCAACAAAAAAATTTCACGTGTTTTACACAGACGATGACTCTAGTAATTGTGATAATAGATAAGAAACCTTATCCTAAATTTTGAAAACTATGCATGAGAATTGAGGCACTGAGGGACACGTAGAATCTAACCCCCATATCTCTTCATACGCAAAAGGTAACGAATGTCCAAGGTGAACGAATGTGAAGATATTAATTTAATATAAATAATATTAATTTTTGTGAACCATTATTTTTTGTTAATGAACCCCCGAGGAACGTTTGTTAGCACTTAGCACAATTTAGAGACGGCCCACTACGTATGAATCATACAGTCTTGAACGTGAATGGGCTTATGAAGTCATATTTTCTGAATAACGAAAACACCTAGAGCTGTCAATTCGGGTGTGTGGGTCGGGTTCGGGTCGGGTCATGTCGGGTCGGGTGTCGCTCGGGTCGGGTCAAGTTATCCAACTAAATAGATCGGGTCGGGTTTGGGTCGGATCACTTTCGGGTCGGGTTGGTTCGGTTTGAATCGCTTTCGGGTTGGGGTCGGGTTCTGGCCGGATTGAATCCGGGTCGGGTCGGTTTGGTTCGGTTCGGGTTTGGAACAGGTTATGACGGTTAAATTCGGGTTCGGGTAAGGTTCGGGTCGGGTCTATGTCGGTTTGGGTCAACCTCGGATCGGGTCTATGTCGGTTCGGGTCAACCTAGGATCGGGTCTATGCCGGTTTGGGTCAACCTCGGATCGGGTTATGCCCGGGTCGGGTCAAACTTGGTCGGGATATGCCCGGGTCGGGTCAAACTCGGTTTGGGTTATGTCCGGTCGGGTCAACCTCGGGTCGGGTTATGTCCAGGTCGGATCAACCTCGGATTGGGTTATGATCGGGTCGGATGAACCTTGAATTGGGTTATGATTGGACCTCAGATCGGGTTATGCCCGGGTGGTCAATCAATACAAATAAATTAACCAATAAATTTTTCAATTTTGTTTTAGTATGATCGATGGTCAATCAATACAACGAGACTACTTGTTAAATCTTATACCAATAAATTAACCACCATTGAACATTGTCCATCGAAATTGAGATTGTGGTTTCGAAACTGGGAATTAATTCCAATTTCATATATATATATATATATATATATATATATATATATATATATATATATATATATATATATATATATATATATAACACCATTGGATTAGATGTTTAAGAATCATGTATTATATCAATGATAAATAAGATAGTTGATAATCATCTATTATTAGATCAATCATCAATGTATTTCATTATTGAGTTAGATATATAAGAGTCATGTATTATATTAATCATCATTTATTATTGAATATGGTAGTTAAAATCTATGTATACGATCAGTATATTAGACCATTGAGTTAGATACTTAGGGGCAACGTAATCATCAATATAGTAGATTAATGAATAAGATGATTACGATCTATATATTACATTACTGAATTAGATATTTGAGAGCCATGTATTATATCGATCATCACTAGATCAATGAATAAGATAGTTAAGACTTGCGATTTATGTATTAGAGCAATCATCAATATATTACATTATTGAGTTATATACTTAAGAGCCGTGTATTATTTTAACCATCAATACATTAGACCGATGAATAATATATAGGTCGTTAAGATCAATTTATTAGATCAATCATCAAATCAACTTATAAGATAGTTATTACAATGTATTAGATCAATCAATACGTTAGATCAATGTATAGCTTATAAGATACTTAAGGTCAATGTGTTAAACCAATCATAAAATTTACCAGATAAGGGAATAAGATAGTAAAGATCAATATATTATATCCCTTTACATATGTTATAGACCAAATAAATAATTAAGATCTATATATTTGTTCAATCATTGATATTAGCGTATTAACTCAATCATCGATATACTGATCAATATATATGATAGTTAAGATCAATGTATTAGACCAAAGAACAAGATATTTAAGATTAATGTAATAAATCCATCATCAATATATTAAATCAATCTAATAAGTAAGTTAAGTATAATATAGTAAATCAATTATTAATATATTAGATCAGCGTATAAGATAGTTATTAAGACTTGTATATTAGATAGAGCAATCATCAATACATTAGACCAATGTATATGATAGTTAAAAGTAATGTATTAAATCAATCATTGATGTATTAGATCAACGTATACAATAAGGTAGTGTATTATATTAGTCATTAATACATTTAAGATAGATGAGATGTAGAATATCAATTATTGATATATTAGATCAGTGTATAAGATAGTTAAGGCTTGTATATTAGGTAGATCAATTATCAACATATTAGATCAATTATTGGCGGGTGCAGGTCGGATTCGGGTGTATCATTTTTCGGGTCGAATCCGGGTCGGGTTCGGTTCAAAATTCTAGAACAGGTCAGCTTTTGACAGCTCTAAAAACACCTGTAACTGTAACTCTGTAACCCCACTTCCCAAACTCCACTATTTATTGTTCATCTTCTTAAAACGTCAAACCCAATCAACAACCAGCCATAGCTAGGGTTTTACACTAAAATAAGAGCTTCGCCGTCGACTGTAAATCTCCATTGTTAGTGTGTTTGCAGCTTCATTTAACCATGGTTTGTGTTTCTTATCTTCTCTTTTTTATTGCCTTGTTTATCTTTTAATTGATTTCTTTTTCTACCTTTTGTGTTAATTAGACTTTCAAGAGGAGAAATGGAGGTCGCAACAAACACGGCCGTGGACATGTCAATTTTATTCGTTGCTCCAACTGCGGCAAATGCTGCCCTAAGGTTTCTCTATTCAAATTCTCTTTTATATTTGCTTTATCTTAATGTTTGTTGTACATCTATGATTTTTTGTATTTGATTATCTATACGATGAATTGTTTTATTGTCTGTAGCCTATTTTGGTTATTTTGATCGAAAAATTATTGTTTTGAGGTGAAAAACTAGTGTTTTAGTTGGTAATTTAGGTTTATTGCTACCATAATTTGGAGTATTCTGTAGCCTATTTTGGATTATTGAGGTTTATTGTATGTCATTTGCAAGGAATTAGTTTTTATAATGCTTGGTTGACCCCACAAAGTTGATCATTTCATTGTGCATGTAATTTTTTTCATTTTAGAAATTTTGCTAATAGAACTTTGTAATGGTTTATTGTGTAGTCTGAATAAGTAATTAAAATACCAGATCAATCAATTTGTCGGAGCGAATTGTTCATGCGTTGATGCTATTGAGCGCTACTGAATTGGTTTCTTACTAATTTGGTTTAAGGATAAGGCCATCAAGAGATTTCTTGTGAGGAACATTGTGGAGCAAGCCGCAGTTAGGGATGTCCAGGAAGCTTGTGTTTATGATGGTAACTTTTTTTTTGGTCAACTTCCTTGTTCGTAGTTTTTGCTTTCATCTTTTTGAAGCTTAAATTACTCTAAGAGGATTGGTTTTCTTAATGTGATGTATCTATTCTAGGTTACATTCTTCCTAAGCTCTACACCAAGATGCAATACTGTGTCTCCTGTGCCATCCACTCTCATGTTGTCAGGGTTCGCTCAACTGAGAACAGAAAGGTTCGTGAGCCACCACAACGTTTCAAGCGTCGGGTATTGTCTCATAACTGAGCCTTTAGTTTTCAAGTAGTTTAAAATTGTTGCAAATTGCTCGAGTCATGCTTTTATGTTTTATGTTTATGATTCTGCAAACCTTTGGCTACTGATCTTGTGGCTCCTCATTAATGAAGCTTGCAATTTCTTTGTTCTATGTACATATCATATGTTTGCATTTTAGTTCTGACATGATGCCTATATTTAAGCTCATCAGCTCATACGATGCTTTAGCTTCATTATAACTTATCTGATAAACTTATTAAGCCCCTGACTTTCACCTCATCTTTACACTTGATTGGATGTGATCAACTCTGAAACTTATTTTAAAAGCTGATTATTATTAACCTTGTTTCTCCCATCAGTTAGGAAAGGTATAACTAAAGTATGGCTGTAGCCTTGTATATGATTGAGGAGGTTGAAGCTTTGTTGTATCAGTTTGTTTTGCTAAGCTGAAAGGTTGAAGGAGAGTGTAAGATTTAGATGAATCATATGTGCATATCTTTCTGATTAGCAAGAGCAAGTCTGTAGTACATAAAATGACATCCTTATCCGTGAATTCCTTTTTATGAACCTATAAACTGCGAGGGGTTTTAATTCATGAACGAGGTTGTGTCTTATATGGCTCTTCAAAATTGATTCGGCATGTAGCAATTGAGATTAACATTTAACACATTTTGGTATTTGATTGATCAGGAGGATACAAAGACTGGTCAAGCAGCTCGCCCTGGTGTTGTTGGTGCACCTCCTGCTAGAACTTGAGCTGTTTCTGGCGAACAAGGACTTTAGATGTGAACAGTTGCTTCTAGGAAAATCTATGTTCTAATGAGAAATATGTAGTTTGTTACTCCTATTTGGTTCAAGTGCAAAATATGCTATTGGCTAATATTTTTTGAAGGCTTCCGATGTTTTTTCTCATACTTCTGGCCTTTTGTCAAATTGTCAGTACGCTTGTGTTTCCCCCATTTGTTTTATTCAATGTTTCCCACAGCAGTAAATCCTAGACACAACGCAAACACACTACGGATCCGTTTTGTTAAACTTATTCTTATTTATCTGAACTTATTTTAAATTAATTAAACTTATTTTAACTTATCCTAACTTATTATATCTTATTCGATCTTATTAGATGAATCTTTATTAGATTTTATTCGACGTCATTAGGCCTTATTGGACTATATTCGACCTTATTTGAATTTTTTTGAACTTATTTCACCTTATTTATACTGACCTGAACTTATTTTTGCTGAACTGAATTTAATTTTGCTGAATTGAATTTATTTTTACTGAATTTAACTTAATATTATTATTTTAAGGTGAACTGAATAGGGCCTTATCTGAACTTATAAGGACTGAATATAAGTTGAAAAGAACGGACCCTACTTTGGCTAATAGCCTTTTTGTTTTTGTTATGTACTCTCGATAAGTACACATTCCAAAAATTAAGAAAAACAAACCAAGTGTGCAAAGGGTCAATGCTACACATGGACTCATGGTGAGTACCATGAGCATGACAAACATCACCCAATGAATAATGAACATCACCCAATGAACAATGAACATCACCCAATGAACATCACTCAATGAACATTAATAAACATCACCCAATGAACATCACCCAATAAACATCATCCAATGAACGTCACCCAATGAACATCAGTTTGTATTAAAAGAACACTAAGTTCACACACAAAGAACAATAATCAGTTCTCCAATGAACAAGACTCCAAAATTAAATTAACATGAAAATTTTCACATTTTTGAAAATTTGAAAATGTCAACCAATGAACATCAGTTTATGTTAAAAGAACCCTAAGTTCACTCAAATGAACAATAAAGTAAATCAAAAGAAATTACAATTTTTAAATATGATTCAAACTTTTGAAATTTCGAAATATATAACCATAAAGCAATGTACATTATATTCAGTTGAAGGAACATTTATTTCAGTTAAAACAACATCTATTTCAATTAAAAGAACATCAAATCAAATCAAAAGAACATCTATAATTTTTAAATATGATTCAAACTTTTGAATTTCGAAATATATAACCTTAACGCGATGAACATCAAGTTTAGATAAAAGTCATCTATTTCAATTAAAAGAACATCAAATCAAATCAAAAGAACATTTTTACAATTTTTGGAAATTTGAAAATTTTCATGTCAAATTTAAGGATCGAACTGATGTTCTCTTGATTTAACTTATTGTTCTTTATACACAAACTGATGTTCATTGGGTGACATTTTTGAATTTTCAAAAATTTGAAAATTTTCATGTCAAATCAATTTTGGGTGATGTTCATTGGTGGATGTCCAACTGATGTTCATTCGGTGATGTTTATTGTTCATTGGCTGATGTTTATTGTGTGATGTTCATTGCGTGATGTTTATTGTTCATTGGGAGATGTTCATTGGAGATCCGTGCGCATAGTGCTCATCCTAAGTCTGTGTGTAGCATAAGATTAGCGCCAAGTGTGCTATGATACCAGACATGGAAAAAGCCTACTAACAAAAGAATGGCTCTAAATGAATAGCTCTAGTAAAAGAATGTGTCACAAAAGTATTCTACTCGTTCAAAGTCAACGACTACAACAATAAATGGTCTCATCGAACAAGGTGATGCACAGTCTTTGTACCTTTTCATCATTTGCATGGAATGTTTCATTCGGACAATGTCCTCCATTGTGACCAAAAAAACAAAACATTTGGATTAGGCTTTAAATTTTGCCCCAAATCTTTCAAGATCCCTTGCCTCCTTTTTGATGTGATTAGATTGTCTTCTGAGCCACCCAAACTGTCCACACTACTCTAACAATAATATTAGACAAGTTACGTAATAAGGAATCGCTAGAGACAAATTTGAGAGAAAAAGGAGTTTTAAAGAAAGAAAGAAAGAGGGGGAAAAAGTCTAAACCTAGCAAAAACCCTAGATAGTCGTCAAGCTCTTCAGATTCTTTGTTTTTCCCCAGGCCTGCCCTTCTTCCTAGAATTGTAATAATGACAAACAAAAAAGAGTTAATCTTTGCGGATCTCAAGCATCTCCCACAACAGCCCTTAGTTGCAAAATTATACTACATTTGTCCTATATTAGTTGCAACAGTTTGACTGGCACACTTGCTAATACATAACTTTGACCATTAATATATTTAAATATCAATTAGTAAAAATTGTGAAAAAAAACAATTTTTCAAAACTATACATGAGACAAATCTAAGAACATAAAACTTACGAACATTTGGTTTTATATGATAGTTAAAAATCATAGTCAAAGTAAGTCATATAATAGGGTAAAAGTCAAACTGTTGCAACTAATATGGAACAAAAGGAGTATCTTTATTTTGTTCCCCCCAAAGATTTACTGAAGGATCTGAGAAGAAATCAGAAATTCAACAGCCAATTTTTGAAGAATTTGAAATAATAATCCTCATTGCTAACAAGATTTATTGGCTAACTTGTGTGCTTTGCATATTAAAAGATCTTTTTTTGTTTTTAAAAGTAAATTCATTTTATTAATAAAGAGTCATACGACATATACAATAGAAATTTAAATCTAATAAAGAGTCAACGGTTATCGTAAAATCATTCAGCGGAGAAATTGCAAAGTACTTCTCCCATATCTTTAACACGAATTACGCATCGCGTGCATAGTTGGCTAGTATTATGGGTGGAAAAAGGAGCAAAATTACACATTTGCCTTTAATGAAAAGGAATAGAGAAGAGGTTAGTAAAGGTATTTAAGTAAAATAATAGTTTAATGTCAGCCATACTAGACAAGGGATAAACATTGTTTTATCTTTATCTCACCCATTAATTCTCGATCCACATCCCCTTTCTAATTCCCAAACTCCTATTCCCACGTACGTCGAAAGTAGATTTCTTTTTCAAACACAACAAATAACGGCCTGCTCCCTTCGTCTAATTCTAGCTAACTGAACTGAATTGAATCTAGTGGAGCTGAACTGAACTGAACTTATTGCAGCTGAATTGAACTGAATTGAATTGAACTGAACTTATTGCAGCTGAACTGAACTGAATTCATTGGACCTGAACTGAACTGAATTGAACTGAATTGAATTGAATTGAATTGAATTGATTTCTAATGAATATATAAATAATAAGTAACAATAATTATTATGAATATTAAATAATAAGTAATCATAATTTAAAGTAATAATAATAAAATTGATATTATTAAATGATAGTTATAAATAATAGTAATAATGATAAATTAATTTGAAAAATAATAATTACTGAAAAAATTAATAATGAGTATTTACTATATTTAGTATTAGTACATTAATATTTGATGATGATGTAATAACAATAACGTCTAAGAAGTAAATTAATATTACCATTATAATAATAATTAGTAGTTATTTATAATAATAATTAGCTTAAAGCTTGTATTGTTATGTGCTCCTAACCAAACGATGATTTGTGGTAAGTTGATCTATAATATTTATAAACCAAACCCCACCACAAACCACCATAATATCTTTAATATTCAACATAATGACGATGTTGTACCTTAAATAGTACTCCAATATTATTAGCAAATTTGTTATTTTTTATATATCTTGTAGCTTATTTGTATGATGTAATAGTGAATATCTAGTCGGTAAAATAAAACAACAATTGCAAATTAGAATACTCGTATTAATATGAAATTTGGTTAAACCGCTCAGCAATCCAAACCATGCTCAGTCATAATAATAATAGTAATAATAATAATAATAATAATGATAATTAATGCTCAGTCACTAGTATTGGGTTTGCTATAGCTAGAGGGGTGGATGCCCAGATTGTATCTCGGTTGCCCACTAATTTATTGTAGGCTGTATGATTTTTGTCCTTTTTCAATCCATAATAATAATAATAATGAGTAAAATAAATAAGACCAATAATAATATAAATATTAAACAAAATGGATAAATAATGAATGAAGCTGAACTGAACTGAAAGCATTAGAACTGAACTGAACAGAACTTATTGGAGATGAACTGAAGTAAACTGAAAATAAACTGAACAGAACAGGCCCTACGAGTCTAAGAGAAGCTAATAAAATAGAAGCAAAAACTCATCAATAGACCAATTCTAAAACCTAAGAAAAATAATTCAAATCGAGCAAATCGACCTGAAAGCTTACTTAATTTTGTATTTTGTATTTTGTATTTTGTATTTTGGTTGCCATGACTTTCTAGAGGAGGGAAGACTGAAGAGGGAGGAAAAAGAAGAGAGAGACTGAAAGAGATCAGACAGGTCCCTTTCACCTTTTTTCTTTTAAAGATTCATTTCAGAAGAGTTGAGAAAACGCTGAAAAGGAAAGAAACAAAGTGTATAATCGCTACCAATTCCAACCTGGATATGTATTTTGTGAAGGACAGAGAAAGGTTGCAAAAATGCAGAGGTTCCATTTCTCTGTGGCCCTTCTCTACTCTGCCATCTTAACTCTGGCGGGAAGATTAATTGATGCTGATTCTCAAGTGTATAATCGCTACCACTTCCCACCTGGTTTCATCTTTGGATCCGGTACCTCTGCTTATCAGGTTTTCTCTTCTTCTTCTCTTTCTCTCTTTTTATTAAATTCAAACTTATTATTGATATTATGGTGATTGCTGCTCAAAGTTGCTTCTTTTTCTTTTTTTTTTACTCTCGAATGTTTGTGATTAAGTATAAAATTGTTGTGGGTCAATTACTTTGGGCTTATTTTATACTTATATTTGAAGGTTGAGGGAGCCGCTTTTGAGGATGGAAGAAAAGCTAGCATCTTTGACACTTTTGCTCATTATGGTGCTGCTATTTCTTTCTCAGACAATCTTCACATCTTCTTTACTGTTTGATGATTTTTTCTTTCTGTACTTATTTTTTAATTGTACAAAAGATAAGGAAAATAATGAACAATATTCATGTGTTCATAAACATCGTCAAAGGCCAAACCAGTGTATCCCTCCTCTTAACGCTCCCTTCCTCAATGAATTTTAATCCATGTCAAATATTAGGCTCAGTTTGGTTGGGAAAAAAACCATTCTCTAGGGAAATTTTTCATGATAACCATTTTCCGAGTTAAAACTCAATTGTAGATTAACTTTTCTTTGTTTTATTTCTAAAATGATTAAAAGAAGAGTTAGAGTAAAAACAAAAAAGAAAAGAAAATGGAACTATGGGAGGATGGATGGGAGTCATGGGACATGGGAGAAAGGAAAGCGAAAGGCAAGGAATATAAATGAAATGCATTTTCTCTCTGTTTAGGTTGGAAAATGTGTTTCACTCTATAAGAAATAATGTTTAATAAGTAGGAAAACTATTTTCCACTATTTATAAACCAAGCAATTCAAAATTGGGAAACTCCTTTTTCGGGAAAATATCTTTTCTACCAAACTTAACCCTAATATTAATAATTATTCAACTACTAAATTCTAAATCAATATAAAGTAGCTAGCCCTATATTTACGCAATCGTGCGAAAGTATATAAAGTTCTGCATACAAATATAACAGTTGCTGGCTAGGTGAAGAGAAACAAGATTTTGGAAGGGAGAATATGAAGAACTTTTAGTTTGTGTAGATTGTTTCGTAGTTGTTTTCAAAATTAAAAACTATCAAAGTAGTTAACTATAGAGAGATAATTGTGCCATCCAATTAGAATTTCTTTTTTAAAAAATATTATTGATTTTTGGTGTCTCCATTATAAAATAGATATATAGTTTTTATTAAAAAAAGAAATTATAATAAATTACATTGTAATAAGGGAAAAAAGCAAATAAACCAAGTATTCTTTCATCCATTTTTATTATTCATACCAGATAAGAAACGCTAACAATGTGTATGCGATAAAATTTATAATTGTCTGGATGGAAATAATATCACTCGAAAAAAGATAATAACTGCAGAATCTGTTTTTCAGTATCGATGATATAATTTTTCTTTTTGAAATTTGGGAATGTAGGGGTATTTCGAAGCTTAATAATAGTAAAAACACGCTATTGCCTTTAATCTTTATATATAATATAATCTGTCATATACTCCCTATGTTTCTTTTTGTTTGTCCAGCTTTCCGTCTTTATATGTTTCTTTTTGTTTGTCCTGTTTACTGTTATATAATTTTCTTCATTTTAACCTTTTTTAATTGTCGGTCTCACATATTTCTCCAACATTTGTTTCTCTATCCTTCCCCTTTACCCCCACATGACAATTACATCATCTGAACAACATCATTGATAATTGGAGCTACAGTAAAGACTAACAAAAAGAAAAGTAAAGACTAACAAAAAGAAAAGAAACAGAGGTAGTATTCGGTATGTCCACGAGCTCATGTTTGTTCATCCAACAATCCTGAGATCATCCAAGCCAACAAAACTGGTTTTCTTTTCTTGTTTTTTGTTCTGTTAAATGCTTGGATTTTCTAAAAAAAATTTGTATGGTTTTCTTCGTTAATGTACCGTATCATTATAAGCAAGCGTCATTTTCCTAGCATTTTTATCTAGTTGGATTTTCTTTTGGTTCAGTTTAATTTAATTGAATTGAATTGTAATCAGGAAAATTTGAGGATGCAAATGGAGATGTAGCAGCTGATCAGTATCATAAATACAAGGTAATTAACTGAAATCTGTATTCTGGTGATATTATTCTCATGTGAATTTAGCTTGATTGAGATGTTGGATTTTAGGCTGACGATTTTCTTATGTGCTGTGTAATTAGGAAGATGTTCAACTGATGGCGGAAACAGGATTAGATGCCTATCGTTTTTCCATCTCATGGTCAAGACTGATACCTGGTAGAATCCTAACACCAGAAAAATCATCACTAGGACTTCATGTATTAAGTGTAAACTTGTAAGTTATTTCTTGCTATTTCCTCGTCCAGATGGCAGAGGAGCTGTTAATCCCAAGGGTGTGAAATACTACAATAACCTCATTGATGAACTTATCAGCCAGGGTCAGCATCTCATATATCCAAGAGCTATCAAAATTGCGAAGAGCTATTAGAATTCATATCTGTGATTATTGGCTTCATTTAATCTGCAGGAATCCAACCTCATGTTACATTGATGCACTTGGATACACCACAAGCGCTTGAAGATGAATATGGAGGGTTTCTAAATCAAAGTATCGTGTATGCACTCTAACTTCCTCGGATAATAAAATCCTGATTCACTAAACTAAGGCTTTGTTTGGTTGGACGAAAATAGATGTTCCATCCTTCAAAGAATAATTTTTCACCCTTTACAAATCAAACAGTGGAAATTGGAAAATCTATTTTCCAGGAAATAATTTTCATCTTAACCAAACACTCTCTAACTCTTTCTTTTATCCTATAAGCATCTGACATTGATATCATGCATACAGTGAAGACTTCTCAGCATATGCTGATCTTTGCTTTAGGACATTTGGTGATAGGGTTCGATATTGGACCACTGTCAATGAGGCAAATATATTTGTCTTGGGGGGTTACGATGGTGGAAATTCACCCCCTGGTAGATGCTCTTCTCCTTTTGGGCGTTACTGCACAAAAGGAAACTCAACAACCGAACCATATATTGCCGCTCATAATGTACTGCTCGCTCATGCATCAGCCAGTAGGCTCTACAGGGACAAGTACAAGGTATGATTATTAAGTGCTACTGCTGTCCAAAATCAATTGTCACATCCTCTCAACTGTTCCTAGTAAACCATAAGATATAATTTTACAAAAGGACTGTTTCTAATAGTCTGCTCACTTACTTTAAGTGGTGGTGGCATATTAGTAAAGATCATAAACCGTTACTGCATTAAGAAAGCTGAAAACCTAAGTGTTCATCGTCATATTAATATAGTATATGTGACCATACATTAATTAAACTTAGTTGTACGAGCCTCAAATCCTCAGCATGTCTAACTCAATTTCAGGACCTTCATGTCTATGGATAATTTTGTGCAGCAATAGTATCTGGGTGCTTACGCAGTTACAATCATCTTGGTTGTAGGCCAAACAAAATGGCTTTCTGGGGTTCAGTTTATATGCGCATCATTTTATTCCGGCAAGGAATACAACAGAAGATGTTATCGCAGCACAGAGAGTATATGATTTCTTTATCGGCTTGTAAGTTTAATTAAGTATCCTTCTATTAGCTACCATGTACTTCTATGTTCTTGAATATTTTTAACCTTATTCACTGTTTCATTCGACATTTTCGGACACGGTTGCAGGTTTATGCATCCTTTGAAGTATGGAGATTATCCAGACATAGTGAAGAGTAATGCTAAAAACAGGATTCCTGCTTTCACTAAAAACCAATCAGAGTTGGTTAAAGGCTCATTTGACTTCATCGGGGTGAATTTCTACAGTGTGGTTTCAACCAAACACACAAACCTTCAGCCCGAGCCAAGAGATTATATTGCTGATACAGGAGCAGAATGGATATGTATATCTTGTCTTTCCGATCTCATGCATGAATTTCCTGATAAATAGTTATCTTTTGAGTATTGTTTTTTGTGCCAAAGGTTGATTTTATTTCCCATTGTTGCAGTTTATAATCAGTCTTCTGATCCATATGAAATGGTGAGGAAAGAACTAAAGCTTTTGCAGAAGTTGGTTTTATAGTCCTTTGCTCTTTGTTTCTCATGTGTTTTCTTCTTCCCTCTTTAGCATGGACTTCCGGCTTTACCATGGGGTCTTAAAGGTGTATTGGAGTACTTCAAGAATGTTTATGGAAACCCTCCTATATATATCCATGAAAATGGTTATTTACTTGCATTGGCTTTTTTTGGCTCTTTTTTTTCCCTTCATAACATTTATGCATAAATTCTGTTTTTTGATCTGATACTTTGTTTTGGGTAGGTCAATTAACGGAACACAATTCATCATTGAATGACCATTCCAGGGTTAAGTATTTGCAATCTCTCATTGGTGGTTTGCTTGATGCTGTCAGGTAACAATTCTCGTTAGTTTTAATTTGCTCAAAGACTTCAAACTGCTACAATTGCTTAAGATATGTCGTGCTTTAATATAAATTTAAGAGCTTTTAGGGTCTGTTTTTTTCAACTTATTTTATCTTAACTTATCCAAACGTGATTTGTGAGAGGGTCAAACTTTATTTTTCCTTATTTTTGCTGAAAACTTATCTAAACTTAAGAATTGAAAATAAGTTGAAAAGGACGGAGCCTTAGTGTTAAGTCTTCGGGCTAAGGATCTGTCTATCAAGCTTTTTAAATTATTTTAATGTTTGGATATAATATCCTTGATTGTAGTTATACCACATCCAAAATAATAGTGTTATTAACCCTTCTAACATCCGATCTAAAAGATCAATAATTCAATACATAATTCCTTTTCCAATATGCTCATTACAACCTTCTGCACCACTCTGATATGAACATTTATGATGAAAAAATGCATCTTTTTCTAAGGGTAGGAGAGAATAATGTAGGAATTATGACTGGTAAAATAATAAACTTATCTGAGAATTGTCGTGGCGTGATATGATCACTGCCCTAAAGTTGAAATTGCCCCGCTACGAACACACGGACTCATGGCAAACCAACCTCCAGGGTTAACACGACACTGACTCGCCGGTGAAGTACAGAGAGACAGTTTGAGAACGCTTTTAATATTGCCCAGTAATAGAGATTGTAAAAGAGAGTAGGAGGAATTTTCCTGTGTCTCAAAACAGTACCAAAACCAAGGTATATATAGGGAGTGGGAAGAAGAAGTGGAAACAGATCATGGCTACTTTTGGGAAAGTGGAACGACAGTAGTGGGAAAGTGGAAGTAGCCCACTAACAGGAAGTGGAAACAAAAAACTTCTCAAGTAACCTACTCAATAGGTAATAGGAAGAATAATATCAATATATTAATAAACCCATTACATACCTTTTACTCTTCCTATGTGGAACTACTAACCTTTCACCTTCTTTTGAAGCAACTAAGAGTTTTACTCACATACTTAATAAAAAACTCCAACATTCCCCCACATGATTCAAAAGAAGAAACAGAAAGAAACAGGGCTGGAAAAAGAAGATATGAGCAATAGATACTTGGTTTTGTAAGCATCAATGTCTTACAGACTTGAATTGATACCCAGTGCATACAAGTATGTCATACTGTCGTATTAGGTAGATTTCTCTTTGAACCTTCTACGGAGTTCATAATCAATACTTGCGCACTAAACCTTTTTCAAAATAAGAAACGTTCTCGCGATATATATATAAGTGCCCCACAATGCCTGGATTTTCATGAATGCTCTAGAGATCCTAAGCCTTAGGGATCTCATAGGGGATTGGGCGTAACCCCCATATTCACATAGGTAAGTTCATCAAGTTTGTACTGTTTCAAACCACCTTATCAAGGCTATGAACTTATTAAGAACATTTTACTTATCCTTATACATTTTACAGTAAAAACAAATACTACATCACTTTTATTAATATAGGAATGGTAGTAGTATCTACTACTTGAGTTCTTTTATGACTTAGTTTGACCATTGAACTTAGAAAATTTCTAAGAAGGGTATCAATCATAATTCACTCCACAATAGGCTTTAAACCCATTCCTTGTGCTAACTCTAGCACTATATTTCTACAAAAGGCCTTTGGTGAGAGGATCTACAATATCCCTCTCAGATTTTACATACTCATGTGATATCACAATGTATAAACACAATATATCTATGATTTCTCATAGGACTATCCCATCTTAATGGAGTATAGACAGATTAAGGAAGTATTGTCCAATCTCATATACAAGTGGTGAATCCATCAAGTCCAATTAAAGAACTACCATATAGGCTATAGATCCATCATGGACAAACAACTCAACCTCTTAATGTATGGTGAGTGCTACACAAAACATACCTGCAAAGAGACATGAAACCTGACAAACACAATATAGACCGTTAAGAAGTGGTCAATGCCATCAAATTACCCCCACAATGGGCAAAAATCTTTCAAAAGCAAGTTTTTGACTTGACTGATTCAACTATTTGAATCCTAATTCATAGTTGACTTTGCAATCCCCTCTTGCGTTGCAATTCAAACCAACGCACCAATACTCATAGAAAGTACATTGACTAAAACTGCTTTACATCAGAAACTTTCTTACTGCAAGACAACATCAAGTCAGAAACATATTACTAGCATATTAGACTTGTAACTCAATTATATCGTCATTTAGAAAAACGCTTTCTAAAACAAATCCACAACCTTATGCTTTATATATGGTAAGCTGAGAAACTAAATGCATAAGCAATACATGTTAAGAACAACACAAAACCATCAAGTTTAGAAAACATACTTAGGAAAACACTTATTTCCTCTAAAATCAAACCAATGGGTTTCTCAAACATAGCTCTTAATCCATGCTCTACAAATCCTAATCAATCAAGAGATTTAGCAATGGACCCCATACAACATACTTAGCAGAATAAATAATCATACTTTGTATAGGCAATTAAAGTCCACACAGAAAACAAAGTAAACACATGGAAGTTTCGTTCTCCAACACTCTCAAAAGAGAGCCCAAACAACATTCCTATTTGTTTCAAACTCTAACTTACCCACATATTGCAATATAATACAATGATAAATATGTAAATGAAAACAAGCATTGATCATTCAATAAATATATTATACAAGTTTAGAGTTTAATAGCATATAGGATGATCAGAAAACTTTCCTAAGCACATTGAAGTCTCGATAGCATTCCATATGCGTTTGACCGCTCTCTTTTCAACCTTTGCCCTTTGAGTCATTTCATCGAACACTTGGTGTGCAATCAAGAAAATTATTCCCACACATTATACCAATGATAATCTTAAAATAATAGTCTTGAAAAAGGTTTTTCGAATCAAATCCAAATTAAATTATGACTTAGAAAACTAAAACTGCTCGAAAAACACTTTTCCCAATCGAATTTGGACTCGACAGGGAAGTGCTCACTACTATGTAGTGAGTCTTTCTCAAAACGCTATTTCCACCCAAAAAACACTACTTAAAAATGCAAATCGGAGACATTTAAGTTTTCGCAGATTTCGTCAAAACCTTTCGCATAAATAAATTTGTCATTAAACCTACGAAAATCATACCATCCAACCAGCCTATTCAAATTAGGGTTTACAAAACCCTAGCATAAACTGCTCCAAATTCCCAGAATATTAGTAGGCAAGAAAACATCATATTCGACCACATTAGACTGTTAAACCATGAAATCGACAATATAAATTTCGACTTTTATTGAATACCCACTAATCATATGCAGCAAAATAGATCGAAGATCTACATAATTCAAATCATCAAAGCTATAATGATTCATAGCTTTCAACTTTAGATTGTAGGAATTATGACTGGTAAAATAATAAACTTATCTGAGAATTGTCGTGGCGTGATATGATCACTGCCCTAAAGTTGAAATTATCCCGCTACGAACACACGGACTCATGGCAAACCAACCTCCAGGGTTAACACGACACTGACTCGCCGGTGAAGTACAGAGAGACAGTTTGAGAACGCTTTTAATATTGCCCAGTAATAGAGATTGTAAAAGAGAGTAGGAGGAATTTTCCTGTGTCTCAAAACAGTACCAAAACCAAGGTATATATAGGGAGTGGGAAGAAGAAGTGGAAACAGATCATGGCTACTTTTGGGAAAGTGGAACGACAGTGGTGGGAAAGTGGAAGTAGCCCACTAACAGGAAGTGGAAACAAAAAACTTCTCAAGTAACCTACTCAATAGGTAATAGGAAGAATAATATCAATATATTAATAAACCCATTACATACCTTTTACTCTTCCTATGTGGAACTACTAACCTTTCACCTTCTTTTGAAGCAACTAAGAGTTTTACTCACATACTTAATAAAAAACTCCAACAAATAATTGTGACAAGAGGGTTAAAACGACGAACTCAAAACTCCTCGACGCAAATTGTGTGCCACATTTTATCATTGGTTTATTATAATATGCAATAGAATTAGAAAGTGGCGAGTCATAGTAATAATAAGAACCAATAGGAAAAAATGGCATACAAATGATAAACGATTTGAGATTAAAGATTTTAATTGAAAAACTGCTCTTTTAGAAAGGAAGAGACTTTTTGTCCATTTCTGGCATCTGAGACCTTAATGGAGAATAGGTCTAAAAGAAGGAGAATAATATAACGGTTAGGTGAAGGATAGTGCTGTTCAGTATGCAATTTTTTTTGCTGTTGAAGAAATTCCCGAAGGACACTAACAATCAGTTTTTTCTTATCTATTCTTTGTACTTATATCAATCTTTGTAAAACATCCTGTTAAGTTTATTGTTGTCCTGTTTTTCTGCAGAAATGGATCGAATGCGAAAGCCTACTTTGTGTGGTCGTTCTTAGATTTGTTTGAACTGTTATTTAGCTATAACAAAGGCTTCGGCCTATACTACGTTGATTTTGATAATCCTAATCTGCCAAGATATCCTAAGCTGTCTCAGAGTTGGTACTCAGGATTTTTGAAAGGTGAAAATGTCACCATAGAAGATGTTGGAAACCAAGCAGAAAATATGCTCACCATCCACGAAACTGTTGTGAGTACAGATGATAGGTTTTCTAGTAGAGCATCTTGAACAAAACGAGCATACCATACTCGAGAAGTGGGACTGGGCATTGTATTACCTTTTGTAAGTGGATACTTATGCTCCAAACACATTATGATCCACTCCATATATTTTAATTCCTCCCTATATACGATACTTGTCAAATGGTACTATACAAGAACTCTTTCCAGTGGATGTCATGAATGAAAGCTGCAAAATAAAACTGGAAGAATGTCAAGGACCGGTTGTTTTTCGTTTGTGTATAGTAGTGCGTGATAGACAGACACAAATAGAGGAAGTCCTTATGTAATACATGAGAAATTTACCTATATTTAAACACACTATGGTATTGGACGTCCCTCTCTCCCTTTCCCTGTTCTCTTTATGTATTAATGTAATTAGTTAAAAACTAGTATTTAGGCCTAGACGATACTCTGAGATTTATATGTATTATACTTTAGTATTTGAAATGAAATATTGTACCTTAATTATTCTTTTTCATTGAAAACATATAAAATCATTAATATCATTATTAGTATTGATAAAAGAAGCAACAAAAATGTCGTGGTACAATGGTTAGAGCATTTACCTTCCACACTTGAGGTCGTGGGTTTGAACCTTCTCATGGACAATTTGTATTTTTTTTATTGAGAGAAACGTTGATAAAATATTGTGTTTCTCTCAATAAAAGAGAAAGATTTGTATATACAATAATAAACGTGAGGCTAATACAACTCTATATAGCTATAAAGTAATAAAGGTATATTTAGGGAGCTAATCAAGGGCTATCAACCAAGAATATACAATATAATATCACAATAAAATCATAACGATTTATGTACCATAACATAATAACTCTAAAAGATAGTTACTCTCTCTAAAATTTTGCTCTGCCTTCTCTCTACCACAACACTAACCCTAGGTACTCGCCAGAGAGCCGGCGCCGCTACGTATTCCGGCGGGTTCTCCGGCGAGTTTTCTTCTAGTTTCCGCCACGTTTCTCTAAGATTGCTCCCAGTTCCTCCTCGTTTCCTCACCGCTTCCCCTATTCCGTTTCACTTTCCTTCACCCCGATCTGTTTTCATTTTTTGACGTTTCTCCAGTGGAGTTGGTCAGACTGACTTCTACCTCAACGGTCGAGTTCTGGTGCTTGTTTTTACGGCCGGCGGGTAGCTAGTGCAGGGGCAAGTATAGGTCGAGTTCCGATTCTGTTGCTTCCCTTTTGCAACCGTCTGTCGTCACTTTGTTACTGGGTCTGTATGTAGTCAGTTTTCACATCTCTTTTGTGATGTTAGACTAGTTCTTTTTCTCGTTTTAGCGTGTTTGGCTTCCTGCGCAGGGGAGCTACTGCCTTCCTTTGCTTTAGTTGTTTTCTAATTAGTAGTTTTATTCATATTGTGTCTGTTTTCTGGTTGTGTTGTTTTTATTTCCTGTGTCTGGTCTTGTTTTGTTTCCACACCTAAGTGTTGCTAGCATAGTAATGGCTTCTTCAGCTATTGATTTGGATTATTGGACCGAAGATTTCACACATTGGGGATGGATTTTGTGGTGCATATGATGAAACTTGGGAGTTTTGATATATCTTGTCTTCCTCTACTACTGGGTTGGGCTCATGAGTTGAAGGACATTGGGAACTCCTATTTCCGGAATAAAGATTTCACATCGGCAAGCTTGATATATGAAACGGTTTTGGACTATCTAATTTCTGATCTCTCTGATAAGGACTCACTAGACACTAATCTTTCCAATCTTGCGCGTTGTTGCTTTGCGAATCTTTCCGCTTCTGAATTGAAGCTTCAAAACTACACAAAGGTCATCACTTTGTGTTCTACCATTTTGATTATGGACAGGAATGACATTAAGAGCCTCTACAGACGAGGACAAGCCTATGCTAGAATTGGTAATGTTCTTGGCTATCGCAGACCTTGAAAAAGCGTTAGCATTAGCACCTCTTGACAAAGCTATCAAACTCGAATTGGCTACCCTTCATGAAATTTCAGGAACCCGTGTTGAGCAAGCGAGTTCTATCTATGGCGTTCCTCATGAATCGACCAAACCTCTCAGCTCTTTGACTACAGAGAGTCAACCTACAGGGACCTTTGATCCCTCTCATCCACTCAACAGCAAGGTTGCTCATCTACAAGGGAAACAACCTTCTAAAGACGAATATGTGATAGCTAATGACGGGAAAGGGAAGAAGGCCCTTTTACCTGTTTCTTCATTGTCGACCTATACCACAGAGGGGAAGGATGACATAGTCAATTGCTTGGACAACAATAGAGGATGCTATTCAGATGCTAATGAATGTATCACAGGGTTACATGTGAGGGGAGAATGTGGAAAGGATTTAGGAACGTCAAGTCAGTTTCCTAGTGCTGGTACTAGAGCTTCAAAGTTAGCGTTCACCAGCAACAACAAGGACTTAGCGTCTTTGCACCTCTCCACCGCCACATACAATAGCCTTACTAAGGGGAAACATGTTACGGTTTTCAGACCTACAGAATTTTCATGGATGACTATCCGCATTGCGCCGAAGACTACTCTTCCTAAACAACATTCTTTTCAACCACCTACTACCGTATGCCCTGACTACCCTAAGGATTTGGATGTGGAATCATTCGTTCCTTCACCAATTGGGACGACGACCAGTTTGCAGGTTAATGTATCTCAGGATCTGCCCAAAGACATGGACATGGAGAGTACTGATCATATGAATTTCCTTCTCAATGGCGTAAATCATAACCTTAGGCCTACTGAAACCTTTGTGTTTCACTCAAACACCACAATTCATATGCCTACTGCCACTACCTTTCAACCGTCAGTAAGGGTAAATCTCCCTATTGATATCACGTATTTATATCGAGTTTTCTCCCTTATTTACAAGCTAATTTGTGCGTCATTGGAGCTCTTGGGAGCTATTTTGTGCTAACTATCGTATACAGTTGTGGTTTTGTATTTTAGTGTTGAATTGCAGGTTTTAGGGAGTTTTCTCCTTATTCCCGAGCCATTTGGAAGCAACCACGACTTTACGAGATGTTACGAGGCGCGTAGGATGGCTCACGAGCTTTATGGGTAGTTTAGGAGGTCCCAAGACCTTTAAACGTGAAGAATTGAGAGCCAAAGAGTCAAAAAGGAGGTTTCCGTACTCTGATCGGGCAAAAATGGCCCGATCGGGCGAAGATATATTGATCGGGTACAGAAGTTGCGGACCCGATCGGGCAAGGCTTGCCCGATCCAATCGGGCGAGAGACGAAGTGCCCAGACCCGATCGGGCAAACATGACCCAATCGGGTGGGTGATCGGGCGAACTCAATTTTGAGTCAAATGGTGCTGGCTGCGTTGAACAAAGTCCAAGAAGCTGCTGGGCCCAAAGATGCTCGCGGCCCGATCGGGCGCAGGTAGCCCGATCCACTTCGGGCAGGCCTGGAATTGTGCTGTGCGTGCTGTCCGCGTGAGCTGGGCTGCTCTTCACTAAAATGTTGCTGCCAACTACAACATGCAAGAGGACAAAGCCACTAATTGGTTAATGTTAGTGTTGTGTGATAAGGGGACATGAGGGGGCCCACTGATTTGTTAATGTTAGTGGTGTGTGATTTGTTAATATTGCTGCTGTTACGCCAAAGGTGCTGGGTCTGCTGCTGAACATTTTACTATGCACCCGATCCATGACCCGATCGGGCATGCCATCGGGTGGGCCCATATTAGCCTATTTTTGCTATGCTGCTGTGTGGGATGAAGAATTGAAGTTGTTGGATTTTTTATTACTATGGACCCGATCGGGTGGTCCATTGCCCGATCGGGTCCCGTGCTCGTATTCGCGGAAATTCTATCTTTTAATTCCGTTTTAATTAGATTTTGAGGGGTATTATAAATACCTTTTCCTCATTAATTTAGAGACATCTTTTTATTCATCTTTCATTAGCTTTAGACTAGTTTTATTCTTCATTGTTCTTAGTTTAATTCAAACACTTTAGATTAATTTAGAGGTGATCAAACCTATTTCGATTTCAATAAAAGTTCCTGCTTTCCGTCAATTGGTACTCTTCTCTACTCTTTATCTCTTTAATTACTTTGATTGCTTAGTTTATTTATTTAATCGTTCATGATGCAATTGTTAGGGTTTCATATTGTTTTATAGTTATTAATTCGATCATGTCTGAGTAGTCTCTTTCTAGGGTGTTAGATAGGAAAGCCATGTTTATACCATGATTGCGATTTAGATTTCTATCAATTTCTAGGGCTTGATTAGGGTGATTGTGATGTGGTTTGTTCTTTATTGAGTAATTAACGTTATTGCGCAGTTTCGTTGGTTGCTTGTGGTTAATAGTTGTTTGCACAGATCCGTCTTACGACTAGAGGCCTAGGACACGTCAGTAGTTCTGATTACGTTAGTGAATATGCGGCGTATGTTGAACTATGAGCGTTGAGTCTTAACCATAGCTCAACATAGGCTCTAATCACCCGATTCTTGACTTAGGTTTTGGTAGTAGTTGACCCTATTTGATTGGTATAAGCATGGTGGACCGACCTAATACCCTAGGTTTTTATTCCATAGTTTAATCCTCAATTTATTCCGTCTTCTGTAGTCTATTCTTTAGTTTAATTAATTCCTTCCTGATTTCATCTGGAGTAGCTGAATTGGTTGAATATTGATTTAGAAACTCTGTCTCCCTGTGGATTCGACCCTGCTTCCACTGACTACCTAGTTAGAGGTCCGTAGGTTTATTTTTGATTAGGTGACACGACTAAAACCTATCAAATTTTGGCGCCGTTGCCGGGGAGACGACTAGTTCTCTAAATTTTTATTTAATTATTTGGTCTACTTCTCTTTACCTCATTGGAACTTCATTGTTTCAATCGAGGTACCCTTTACTGCTGCTTTTTGTTTCTTTTGTATGCCCAGGTCCCAAAGAAACGGTTCCCCCATTCCAGCGGACCCCGATGTTGATAGGACAATCAGGCGGATCCGAAAGATAAAGCGGAAAGAAAAGCAGTCTGTTCAGCTGAACACCTCTGGAACAGACACCTTGAATTCAGTTATGTCAAAATCACTGAAGTCATATGGGGTGCCCAACCCGGATGGTCTTTCTACTGGACCACCAATGCCCACCATCGCCGCTAACAACTTTGAGATTAAGCCTGGACTCATCAGCATGGTCCAGCAAAATCAGTTTGGTGGGCATCCTACTGAAGATCCGGCAAATCATCTGCAACGGTTTCAACAACTTTGTCGAACCGTTAAACATGCCGGCGTCACTCCAGATCAGTTAAAATTCATGTTGTTCGAGTTTTCTTTGAGAGATAGAGCCCAGAAATGGTTGAACGATGTACAGGAAACTGAATGGAGTGAGATTTCTGCTGCGATTCTGAGAGAGTATTACCCACCTACTAAAACAGCAGAAATCAGAAATAAACTAGCCACGTTTTCCCAAGAGCCTGATGAAACATTAAGGGAAGCGTGGGCTAGGTTTAGAGATTTACAGAGAGAGTGTCCACACCACAACATGGACAAATGGTTCTTGACGCAGACATTTTACAATGGTCTGCAGCCTCAGACGAAGAGTATTGTTGATTCGTCTGCAGGAGGAGTTTTTCTGGATAAGGAAGTGGATGTAGGCTACGAGTTTCTATCAAACCTCGCAACCAATGATCATTCCAATTCCCGAAGCATTACGAGGAAGGTACTGGAGGTAGATGCCATTGCATTATTGACTTCGCAGATGGCGAAGCTGAGTCAGCAGATTAACACCTTCAGTTCCTCTTCCTCAGCACCTCCACCCATGAGTATCAATGCTATGTCTGCAGTAGCACCCATTACCTCATCTTACTGCGAGGTATGTGGTGTTCAGGGTCACTTTGGGCATGACTGTCAGTTCAGTCAATTTCAGATGGAGCAGGCAAACGCCTTTCAACAAAGGCCACAAACCTTCCCCCTCCACATAACTACCAAAATCCACAAAACTATCAACCTCCACCTCCACAAAACTACCCTAAACCTTCATACCATCAAACCCCACAAAATTTCCAAAGACCACCACCACAAAACTTCCATCATCCCAATAACTTCCAAACTCCACAAATTTTCCACACCCCACCTCCACAAAACAACCCACAAGAGCCTAGCAATTCTGAACTGATGAAACTGATATTGTCTATGCAAAAGGCAAATGAGGAAACAAGGAGGGCCCAAGAGAAGCACATCCAACTTCTCGAGGCTCAAGTTGCTCAGTTGGCAGAATCTAATGCACAGAGGCAGCAGGGACAATTGCCAGGGCAACCCGTTCAGAGAGAACATGTGAATGCCATCACTCTTCGTAGTGGCATTGCATATGATGCCCCTCCAGTGCCCATTGATGAGGTTACCCCAACTGCAGGGAAGAAGAGGGTGGTAGAGGAAGGAAAAAGGAAGAATTCGACGTCTGAAGTCGATTTGTCTGCAGAAGCTGAACAGACAGGGAAGAAAAAGGAGAAGGTTTCTGAAACGCCTTTTACACCAAGGCTACCTTTTCCTCACAGGATGCAACAGTCCAAGGTCGATCAGCAGTTTGGTAAGTTCTTGGCTATGGTCAAGAACCTTGAGGTAACGATTCCATTCACAGACTTAATTACCCAAGTGCCTGTTTATGCCAAATTTCTGAAAGACATGATTACTAAGAAAAGAGACTTTGGTGGGGTAGAACGTGTCGCTCTTACTGAAGAGTGTAGTGCTTTTATTCAAAATAAAACCCCACCAAAGTTAAAAGATCCTGGTAGTTTTTCTATACCCTGCAATCTTGGACCTATTTTTATTGATAAGGCTTTGTGTGATTTAGGTGCTTCTGTTTCTGTTATGCCATTGTCTGTTTATAAGAAACTGAACATGGGCGCCCTTAAATGCACACAAATCACTTTACAGATGGCGGATCGTTCTATAAAATACCCTCTAGGTGTTTTAGAGGACGTTCCTGTTAGGGTCGGGAAATTCTATATCCCTGTTGATTTTGTGGTGTTAGATATGGATGAGGATGTCCAGATCCCTATTATCTTGGGTAGGCCGTTTTTGTGTACTGCTGGTGCTGTCATTGATGTCAAGTCTGGGTCTTTAACTCTTAGTGTTGGTGATGACAAAGTGATGTTTAAACTAACCAATGCTGTTAAGGCTCCTATGCTTGAACAATCTTTTTGTAGGGATAAGGTTTTAGATCAAGTAGGGGTGGAGAAGGTTCCAATTCCACCTAAGGTTGCCTCACCGTCTGGAGGCATTGTCAAGAACATTTGGAGGAGAAAGATGTTTGATGAGGGTGGCACTCATTGCCAAGCCCCTCCTATTTGAGAGAGGGAGGATTATGGTCGTGCGGGACCTTTATAAACCAGCGCTGTGCGAGAGGCAACTCGTATTTTCTTTTCTTTCCCTTTTCCTTTTCTTTTTATTTTGCTTCCTTTTTGTGAGCGAGAGTGAGGATACTAACATTGTTTTTCCTCTTAGCATAGTCCTTATCACCTTTTGGCATTGAGGACACTGCCAAGTTCAGCTTGGGGGAGGAGTTCTGTTTGTATTCCCTATCTCTTTTACTGCTTTCTAAGATAGATTTACTGCTTTCAAAAATACTGAAAAAATCAAAAAAATATGGTTCCCATGACTGGTTTACTTGCCTCCCTGTGCCCCTTGCTGTGCTCTATTTGAAATTGATTTGACTTTGTTTTCTGGATAGCTGGGCATTTGTGATCTTGAGGCTTTGATTTGATGTTTGATTGCTATGATTTCGAGCATTTTTGGATTATATTAGACCACTTTGTGCTGCATACCTGAATTGGTTAGACTGTGAGGCCTCTTTGTAGCCTATTGGATTCATATTATTATCCAGTCTATTCCTGTGTGTTAGTTCCTCTTTAGTTGATTGATCTTGACTTTGACTTCGTACTTGTCTGATTTTCGATGACTTGTAGCATTTGCTGTGATAGATGCGTTCTTTTGTCTTATTCTTGAGCTTCAGAGTGAGTTTTTGATATACTTTTATCCTCCTTAGCCCCGCTGAGCCTAATGACTTGTTTCGTGTTACTTAAACCCCTATTATGAGCCCAAAGCCTTCACTTGATATTATTCCAAGCCTAGCTTGGGGAGCTTTTGTATGGGTTGAGTTTGAGATTGGTTTGTTGGTTTAGTTTGGTTTTTGAGGAATTTGAAAGTGTATTTGCTGTGGTTTGAGAGTGAGAAAGAGAAAAGAAAAAGCAAGTTTAGAGTTGCGTGATTGAAGTTAAGAAAAATGAAAGAAAAAAATGAAATGAAAATTCAAAAGAATTCTAGTTCTTTCATTCACGTACGTTCATAAAGGAATATTCGCTCCATTGCTAGAAAATTGGGTTTGTTATGAGCTTTTCATTGATTTATGAGAGTTGGGTTACCTTACATGGTTTTATGGTGATTGTTGGGAGTTGTGTAGGCCATCTTAGGCCTTGTTTGAATGATTTATGCTTCCCCTTTCTTGGTTTTTCCACCACATTACCCAAAAGTATCCCCTACCTCTCGCCTAAGCCCCATTACAACCCTATAAAGTCCTCTTGAGCTCGTGTCTGCAATGTTCATTTGATTGATTTCGAGTTAGTTTGTCAAAGTTAAAAAGTATTTATGCTAATTGAGTCGACTTGACTAGGATGAGCGTCATTGAACCTTCTTAAACACATGAGAGTGTGAGTGGGAAGGGTACTTATGGTCAGGTTGGTGAGTGTTCGGGCACATTCTTTGCCTGCCACAAAATTGAGAGGAGTGACACCCTTGTGAGTGCCTTTTCAGGACTTGTATGCTTTGTGGATGCTTGAGTTTGATAAATTGCTTGAATGATTGGTGGTTGGATGGATTTGATGAGCCAAACTTGAATTATGCCTGCTTGAACGATTCTTAGTCTTGAAAATGTTTTGAGCTTTGATTTGTTTTTATCTTTGCGGTAAGGTAGTCTATTCCATGTTCATGTTCTGTTTGCTTGAGGACAAGCAAAGGTTTAGCTTGGGGGAGTTTGATATCACGTATTTATATAGAGTTTTCTCCCTTATTTACAAGCTAATTTGTGCGTCATTGGAGCTCTTGGGAGCTATTTTGTGCTAACTATCGTATACAGTTGTGGTTTTGTATTTTAGTGTTGAATTGCAGGTTTTAGGGAGTTTTCTCCTTATTCCCGAGCCATTTGGAAGCAACCACGACTTTACGAGATATTACGAGGCGCGTAGGATGGCTCACGAGCTTTATGGGTAGTTTAGGAGGTCCCAAGACCTTTAAACGTGAAGAATTGAGAGCCAAAGAGTCAAAAAGGAGGTTTCCGTACTCTGATCGGGCAAAAATGGCCCGATCGGGCGAAGATATATTGATCGGGTACAGAAGTTGCGGACCCGATCGGGCAAGGCTTGCCCGATCCAATCGGGCGAGAGACGAAGTGCCCAGACCCGATCGGGCAAACATGACCCAATCGGGTGGGTGATCGGGCGAACTCAATTTTGAGTCAAATGGTGCTGGCTGCGTTGAACAAAGTCCAAGAAGCTGTTGGGCCCAAAGATGCTCGCGGCCCGATCGGGCGCAGGTAGCCCGATCCACTTCGGGCAGGCCTGGAATTGTGCTGTGCGTGCTGTCCGCGTGAGCTGGGCTGCTCTTCACTAAAATGTTGCTGCCAACTACAACATGCAAGCGGACAAAGCCACTAATTGGTTAATGTTAGTGTTGTGTGATAAGGGGACATGAGGGGGCCCACTGATTTGTTAATGTTAGTGGTGTGTGATTTGTTAATATTGCTGCTGTTACGCCAAAGGTGCTGGGTCTGCTGCTGAACATTTTACTATGCACCCGATCCATGACCCGATCGGGCATGCGATCGGGTGGGCCCATATTAGCCTATTTTTGCTATGCTGCTGTGTGGGATGAAGAATTGAAGTTGTTGGATTTTTTATTACTATGGACCCGATCGGGTGGTCCATTGCCCGATCGGGTCCCGTGCTCGTATTCGCGGAAATTCTATCTTTTAATTCCGTTTTAATTAGATTTTGAGGGGTATTATAAATACCTTTTCCTCATTAATTTAGAGACATCTTTTTATTCATCTTTCATTAGCTTTAGACTAGTTTTATTCTTCATTGTTCTTAGTTTAATTCAAACACTTTAGATTAATTTAGAGGTGATCAAACCTATTTCGATTTCAATAAAAGTTCCTGCTTTCCGTCAATTGGTACTCTTCTCTACTCTTTATCTCTTTAATTACTTTGATTGCTTAGTTTATTTATTTAATCGTTCATGATGCAATTGTTAGGGTTTCATATTGTTTTATAGTTATTAATTCGATCATGTCTGAGTAGTCTCTTTCTAGGGTGTTAGATAGGAAAGCCATGTTTATACCATGATTGCGATTTAGATTTCTATCAATTTCTAGGGCTTGATTAGGGTGATTGTGATGTGGTTTGTTCTTTATTGAGTAATTAACGTTATTGCGCAGTTTCGTTGGTTGCTTGTGGTTAATAGTTGTTTGCACAGATCCGTCTTACGACTAGAGGCCTAGGACACGTCAGTAGTTCTGATTACGTTAGTGAATATGCGGCGTATGTTGAACTATGAGCGTTGAGTCTTAACCATAGCTCAACATAGGCTCTAATCACCCGATTCTTGACTTAGGTTTTGGTAGTAGTTGACCCTATTTGATTGGTATAAGCATGGTGGACCGACCTAATACCCTAGGTTTTTATTCCATAGTTTAATCCTCAATTTATTCCGTCTTCTGTAGTCTATTCTTTAGTTTAATTAATTCCTTCCTGATTTCATCTGGAGTAGCTGAATTGGTTGAATATTGATTTAGAAACTCTGTCTCCCTGTGGATTCGACCCTGCTTCCACTGACTACCTAGTTAGAGGTCCGTAGGTTTATTTTTGATTAGGTGACACGACTAAAACCTATCAAATTTTGGCGCCGTTGCCGGGGAGACGACTAGTTCTCTAAATTTTTATTTAATTATTTGGTCTACTTCTCTTTACCTCATTGGAACTTCATTGTTTCAATCGAGGTACCCTTTACTGCTGCTTTTTGTTTCTTTTGTATGCCCAGGTCCCAAAGAAACGGTTCCCCCATTCCAGCGGACCCCGATGTTGATAGGACAATCAGGCGGATCCGAAAGATAAAGCGGAAAGAAAAGCAGTCTGTTCAGCTGAACACCTCTGGAACAGACACCTTGAATTCAGTTATGTCAAAATCACTGAAGTCATATGGGGTGCCCAACCCGGATGGTCTTTCTACTGGACCACCAATGCCCACCATCGCCGCTAACAACTTTGAGATTAAGCCTGGACTCATCAGCATGGTCCAGCAAAATCAGTTTGGTGGGCATCCTACTGAAGATCCGGCAAATCATCTGCAACGGTTTCAACAACTTTGTCGAACCGTTAAACATGCCGGCGTCACTCCAGATCAGTTAAAATTCATGTTGTTCGAGTTTTCTTTGAGAGATAGAGCCCAGAAGTGGTTGAACGATGTACAGGAAACTGAATGGAGTGAGATTTCTGCTGCGATTCTGAGAGAGTATTACCCACCTACTAAAACAGCAGAAATCAGAAATAAACTAGCCACGTTTTCCCAAGAGCCTGATGAAACATTAAGGGAAGCGTGGGCTAGGTTTAGAGATTTACAGAGAGAGTGTCCACACCACAACATGGACAAATGGTTCTTGACGCAGACATTTTACAATGGTCTGCAGCCTCAGACGAAGAGTATTGTTGATTCGTCTGCAGGAGGAGTTTTTCTGGATAAGGAAGTGGATGTAGGCTACGAGTTTCTATCAAACCTCGCAACCAATGATCATTCCAATTCCCGAAGCATTACGAGGAAGGTACTGGAGGTAGATGCCATTGCATTATTGACTTCGCAGATGGCGAAGCTGAGTCAGCAGATTAACACCTTCAGTTCCTCTTCCTCAGCACCTCCACCCATGAGTATCAATGCTATGTCTGCAGTAGCACCCATTACCTCATCTTACTGCGAGGTATGTGGTGTTCAGGGTCACTTTGGGCATGACTGTCAGTTCAGTCAATTTCAGATGGAGCAGGCAAACGCCTTTCAACAAAGGCCACAAACCTTCCCCCCTCCACATAACTACCAAAATCCACAAAACTATCAACCTCCACCTCCACAAAACTACCCTAAACCTTCATACCATCAAACCCCACAAAATTTCCAAAGACCACCAACACAAAACTTCCATCATCCCAATAACTTCCAAACTCCACAAATTTTCCACACCCCACCTCCACAAAACAACCCACAAGAGCCTAGCAATTCTGAACTGATGAAACTGATATTGTCTATGCAAAAGGCAAATGAGGAAACAAGGAGGGCCCAAGAGAAGCACATCCAACTTCTCGAGGCTCAAGTTGCTCAGTTGGCAGAATCTAATGCACAGAGGCAGCAGGGACAATTGCCAGGGCAACCCGTTCAGAGAGAACATGTGAATGCCATCACTCTTCGTAGTGGCATTGCATATGATGCCCCTCCAGTGCCCATTGATGAGGTTACCCCAACTGCAGGGAAGAAGAGGGTGGTAGAGGAAGGAAAAAGGAAGAATTCGACGTCTGAAGTCGATTTGTCTGCAGAAGCTGAACAGACAGGGAAGAAAAAGGAGAAGGTTTCTGAAACGCCTTTTACACCAAGGCTACCTTTTCCTCACAGGATGCAACAGTCCAAGGTCGATCAGCAGTTTGGTAAGTTCTTGGCTATGGTCAAGAACCTTGAGGTAACGATTCCATTCACAGACTTAATTACCCAAGTGCCTGTTTATGCCAAATTTCTGAAAGACATGATTACTAAGAAAAGAGACTTTGGTGGGGTAGAACGTGTCGCTCTTACTGAAGAGTGTAGTGCTTTTATTCAAAATAAAACCCCACCAAAGTTAAAAGATCCTGGTAGTTTTTCTATACCCTACCATCTTGGACCTATTTTTATTGATAAGGCTTTGTGTGATTTAGGTGCTTCTGTTTCTGTTATGCCATTGTCTGTTTATAAGAAACTGAACATGGGCGCCCTTAAATGCACACAAATCACTTTGCAGATGGCGGATCGTTCTATAAAATACCCTCTAGGTGTTTTAGAGGACGTTCCTGTTAGGGTCGGGAAATTCTATATCCCTGTTGATTTTGTGGTGTTAGATATGGATGAGGATGTCCAGATCCCTATTATCTTGGGTAGGCCGTTTTTGTGTACTGCTGGTGCTGTCATTGATGTCAAGTCTGGGTCTTTAACTCTTAGTGTTGGTGATGACAAAGTGATGTTTAAACTAACCAATGCTGTTAAGGCTCCTATGCTTGAACAATCTTTTTGTAGGGATAAGGTTTTAGATCAAGTAGGGGTGGAGAAGGTTCCAATTCCACCTAAGGTTGCCTCACCGTCTGGAGGCATTGTCAAGAACATTTGGAGGAGAAAGATGTTTGATGAGGGTGGCACTCATTGCCAAGCCCCTCCTATTTGAGAGAGGGAGGATTATGGTCGTGCGGGACCTTTATAAACCAGCGCTGTGCGAGAGGCAACTCGTATTTTCTTTTCTTTCCCTTTTCCTTTTCTTTTTATTTTGCTTCCTTTTTGTGAGCGAGAGTGAGGATACTAACATTGTTTTTCCTCTTAGCATAGTCCTTATCACCTTTTGGCATTGAGGACACTGCCAAGTTCAGCTTGGGGGAGGAGTTCTGTTTGTATTTCCTATCTCTTTTACTGCTTTCTAGGATAGATTTACTGCTTTCAAAAATACTGAAAAAATCAAAAAAATATGGTTCCCATGACTGGTTTACTTGCCTCCCTGTGCCCCTTGCTGTGCTCTATTTGAAATTGATTTGACTTTGTTTTCTGGATAGCTGGGCATTTGTGATCTTGAGGCTTTGATTTGATGTTTGATTGCTATGATTTCGAGCATTTTTGGATTATATTAGACCACTTTGTGCTGCATACCTGAATTGGTTAGACTGTGAGGCCTCTTTGTAGCCTATTGGATTCATATTATTATCCAGTCTATTCCTGTGTGTTAGTTCCTCTTTAGTGGATTGATCTTGACTTTGACTTCGTACTTGTCTGATTTTCGATGACTTGTAGCATTTGCTGTGATAGAGGCGTTCTTTTGTCTTATTCTTGAGCTTCAGAGTGAGTTTTTGATATACTTTTATCCTCCTTAGCCCCGCTGAGCCTAATGACTTGTTTCGTGTTACTTAAACCCCTATTATGAGCCCAAAGCCTTCACTTGATATTATTCCAAGCCTAGCTTGGGGAGCTTTTGTATGGGTTGAGTTTGAGATTGGTTTGTTGGTTTAGTTTGGTTTTTGAGGAATTTGAAAGTGTATTTGCTGTGGTTTGAGAGTGAGAAAGAGAAAAGAAAAAGCAAGTTTAGAGTTGCGTGATTGAAGTTAAGAAAAATGAAAGAAAAAAATGAAATGAAAATTCAAAAGAATTCTAGTTCTTTCATTCACGTACGTTCATAAAGGAATATTCGCTCCATTGCTAGAAAATTGGGTTTGTTATGAGCTTTTCATTGATTTATGAGAGTTGGGTTACCTTACATGGTTTTATGGTGATTGTTGGGAGTTGTGTAGGCCATCTTAGGCCTTGTTTGAATGATTTATGCTTCCCCTTTCTTGGTTTTTCCACCACATTACCCAAAAGTATCCCCTACCTCTCGCCTAAGCCCCATTACAACCCTATAAAGTCCTCTTGAGCTCGTGTCTGCAATGTTCATTTGATTGATTTCGAGTTAGTTTGTCAAAGTTAAAAAGTATTTATGCTAATTGAGTCGACTTGACTAGGATGAGCGTCATTGAAACTTCTTAAACACATGAGAGTGTGAGTGGGAAGGGTACTTATGGTCAGGTTGGTGAGTGTTCGGGCACATTCTTTGCCTGCCACAAAATTGAGAGGAGTGACACCCTTGTGAGTGCCTTTTCAGGACTTGTATGCTTTGTGGATGCTTGAGTTTGATAAATTGCTTGAATGATTGGTGGTTGGATGGATTTGATGAGCCAAACTTGAATTATGCCTGCTTGAACGATTCTTAGTCTTGAAAATGTTTTGAGCTTTGATTTGTTTTTATCTTTGCGGTAAGGTAGTCTATTCCATGTTCATGTTCTGTTTGCTTGAGGACAAGCAAAGGTTTAGCTTGGGGGAGTTTGATATCACGTATTTATATAGAGTTTTCTCCCTTATTTACAAGCTAATTTGTGCGTCATTGGAGCTCTTGGGAGCTATTTTGTGCTAACTATCGTATACAGTTGTGGTTTTGTATTTTAGTGTTGAATTGCAGGTTTTAGGGAGTTTTCTCCTTATTCCCGAGCCATTTGGAAGCAACCACGACTTTACGAGATATTACGAGGCGCGTAGGATGGCTCACGAGCTTTATGGGTAGTTTAGGAGGTCCCAAGACCTTTAAACGTGAAGAATTGAGAGCCAAAGAGTCAAAAAGGAGGTTTCCGTACTCTGATCGGGCAAAAATGGCCCGATCGGGCGAAGATATATTGATCGGGTACAGAAGTTGCGGACCCGATCGGGCAAGGCTTGCCCGATCCAATCGGGCGAGAGACGAAGTGCCCAGACCCGATCGGGCAAACATGACCCAATCGGGTGGGTGATCGGGCGAACTCAATTTTGAGTCAAATGGTGCTGGCTGCGTTGAACAAAGTCCAAGAAGCTGCTGGGCCCAAAGATGCTCGCGGCCCGATCGGGCGCAGGTAGCCCGATCCACTTCGGGCAGGCCTGGAATTGTGCTGTGCGTGCTGTCCGCGTGAGCTGGGCTGCTCTTCACTAAAATGTTGCTGCCAACTACAACATGCAAGCGGACAAAGCCACTAATTGGTTAATGTTAGTGTTGTGTGATAAGGGGACATGAGGGGGCCCACTGATTTGTTAATGTTAGTGGTGTGTGATTTGTTAATATTGCTGCTGTTACGCCAAAGGTGCTGGGTCTGCTGCTGAACATTTTACTATGCACCCGATCCATGACCCGATCGGGCATGCGATCGGGTGGGCCCATATTAGCCTATTTTTGCTATGCTGCTGTGTGGGATGAAGAATTGAAGTTGTTGGATTTTTTATTACTATGGACCCGATCGGGTGGTCCATTGCCCGATCGGGTCCCGTGCTCGTATTCGCGGAAATTCTATCTTTTAATTCCGTTTTAATTAGATTTTGAGGGGTATTATAAATACCTTTTCCTCATTAATTTAGAGACATCTTTTTATTCATCTTTCATTAGCTTTAGACTAGTTTTATTCTTCATTGTTCTTAGTTTAATTCAAACACTTTAGATTAATTTAGAGGTGATCAAACCTATTTCGATTTCAATAAAAGTTCCTGCTTTCCGTCAATTGGTACTCTTCTCTACTCTTTATCTCTTTAATTACTTTGATTGCTTAGTTTATTTATTTAATCGTTCATGATGCAATTGTTAGGGTTTCATATTGTTTTATAGTTATTAATTCGATCATGTCTGAGTAGTCTCTTTCTAGGGTGTTAGATAGGAAAGCCATGTTTATACCATGATTGCGATTTAGATTTCTATCAATTTCTAGGGCTTGATTAGGGTGATTGTGATGTGGTTTGTTCTTTATTGAGTAATTAACGTTATTGCGCAGTTTCGTTGGTTGCTTGTGGTTAATAGTTGTTTGCACAGATCCGTCTTACGACTAGAGGCCTAGGACACGTCAGTAGTTCTGATTACGTTAGTGAATATGCGGCGTATGTTGAACTATGAGCGTTGAGTCTTAACCATAGCTCAACATAGGCTCTAATCACCCGATTCTTGACTTAGGTTTTGGTAGTAGTTGACCCTATTTGATTGGTATAAGCATGGTGGACCGACCTAATACCCTAGGTTTTTATTCCATAGTTTAATCCTCAATTTATTCCGTCTTCTGTAGTCTATTCTTTAGTTTAATTAATTCCTTCCTGATTTCATCTGGAGTAGCTGAATTGGTTGAATATTGATTTAGAAACTCTGTCTCCCTGTGGATTCGACCCTGCTTCCACTGACTACCTAGTTAGAGGTCCGTAGGTTTATTTTTGATTAGGTGACACGACTAAAACCTATCACCTATGCAGCAACGGAAACCAAGATACAACAAGTTCTTTTATTTTGTCAGAGTAGGAGTGGGCGATAAGAGGCAAACGTCCTCGGCTATGACCCCTTACTTTGAAAGCAATGTAAGAATCAAAAGGGCTCGTTGTTGTTAGAATAGTTTGTAATAGTTGTTTTATTTATGTATGACTTGCTTATGTAAAAAAAAAAAACATAATAACTCTTAAAACTCTCCCTCAAGCTCAAGGTGGATGTTGGAAACTCAGTTTGAGCTTGGACAAGAGTTTGATAAAATTCCCGGGGAGATGCGCTTTAGTGAAAAAATCTTGCCTTTTGCTCTCGTGAAGACACAGAAATAAGACAAAGATCATTTTGCAACAAATGTTGTCGAATGAAATGACAATCGACTTCTATGTGTTTTCTTCTCTATGAAAAACATCACTATGGGCAATCTGAACCGCACTGTGATTGTCACAATAAAGAGAAGTAGGAGACTGTTGAGGAACACCCATGTCTATTAAGAGCCAACGTAGCCAAATAAGCTCTGAAGTGGTGTTAGCAGGGCATGATATTCAGCTTCTGTACTAGAACGAGCAACCAATGTTTGCTTTTTACGCGCCATGAGATTAAAGATTTGCCTAGAAAGAAACAATATCCAGTTGTAGAGTATCGATAACTGGGATTACCCCCCAATCGGAATCGGAATATGCACTAGTTCAAGAGGTGAACTAAAAGAGAAGTGAAGTCCATGAAACATTGTGGCTTTAACATACTGGAGGATGTGAAGTACATCAGCATAGTGAGTGCTCCATGGTGAAGACATGAACTGACTCACGATATGTATGACATAAGCAATGTCAGGACGTGTGACTGTTAAATAAATAAGACTTCCAACAAGTTGTCGATATCGGGTAGCATTTGCCAGAGGAACCCCATCTGTAGGTGTGAACTTCACATTAGCTTCAATGGGGGTAGACGTCGTCTTATCGTCAGTTACACAGGCTTTAGACAAAAGGACTCTTGCATATTTGGCTAGTGTGAGATAATATCCTTATGAATCAGAACGAGACTTCTTAGCCAAATAAGCCAAAAATAGTAATTAAGACGTCCGAGGTCTTTCATTTCAAAATTCTGGTGAAGAAAGCTCTTAAGATCAGCAATATCATTAATGTCATCGCCTGTGATGATCATATCAACCATATAAATTAATAATAAAATATAACCTTTTGTAGTGTGGGAAATAAAAAGAGCATGATCGTAAGGACTAGACTTAAAGCCAAGTCGATATACAGTAGTGGAGCTAAATTTGGAAAACGAAGCTCGAGGGGCTTGCTTTAATCCATATAAAGCTCGACGGAGACGACATATCTTATATGGAGGATGATCAAGATCATTTGGAGGCCGCATATAAACTTCTTTATCGAGCTCGCCATTGAGGAAGGCATTCTTAACATCCATTTGAAAAAGTTCCCATTTTTTACTAGCAGCAACGGTTAGTAGGCTTCTGACAGATATGATACGAGCAACAAGAGAAAAAGTTTCTTCACACTCAATCCCATACTCTTGACTAAAGCCTTGTGCAACTAACCGAGCTTTGAACCATCTACATCCCACAAGCGACTTTCTAGGTGGTAGATCAACCAACTCCCAAGTGTTGGCTTTATGCAAGGCATTGAGTTCTTCAGTCATCGCTTTTTGCCACAAAGGATCAACACTAACCACTCGATAAGTGGCTGGTTCATGAAGCGTTTCAATGGCAGCATATGAATGACGACTTAGCTGGAGATATGGTATCTCATAATTCTGTTGAAGATAGGATGGTAAGTGACTCACACGTGAGCTACGTCGAGGTCCAGAGTGACTTCCATTCATGGATGTGTCCACAGATGAAGAAGACTCCTCACTTTCAATATTTGCTTCAGAAGGAGAGGAAAGTGATGACTAGAAGACATTCCGTCACCAAGTGTTACTGTACCAGGATCTCCTTCAAGAACTTAGCATAGGCCAGCATTTGAGATATGGCCTTAAGCAATGGGATATTGATTTGAAGACTCTTCATGACATTGAGGAACTTAGTGAATTTGTCGCTCAACTTCCTCTCCACCAACCTTTGAGGATATGGAACCGGTGGCACAAAGGTATTAGGTGGAGGAGATGTTGGTAATGGAGTTTTGTCACCTACTTGCGCATGAGTCTCCTCCGTCTCCTTATCCTCTCCTTCTCTTTCAACATTAACCTCTCTATCAACTTCCTTATCTTGAATGTCATTCTCGATCACCTCAATCTCACTTCCTTCACTCTCATTGGGCATTTTAGGGCCCTCATAGTCTGTTCTCGACCGCAAATGGATATCTTTGGGTTGATGTAGGTTGGAGTTAGGAATGTGTTGGCTTGGAAGTTGATTTGTGGGGTTTAAGGGGATTTTCTCGGCCACTTGAGCTATTTGGGTTTCAAGCATTTTGGTGTGAGATTGGATCTCTTGGAACCTTCGCTCAAGGCTTTGGAGAGTTTGGGCGATGGATTGGAGTTGTTGAAGAATTAGGAGGGAGGTAGGATCGGAGGATGGAGTAGGTTCGGAATTTGGTATAATAAATGGGGGATTGAGAGGAGCTTTTTGGAAATTAGATCTTTGGTGAGGGGTTTGATAAACATTGGAACCTTTAGAGTAGGACCCACATTGATTGTAGCTTTGATTGTACCCTTGTTGAGGTGGATTGAAGCCTTGATTGTAACTTTGTTGAGGTTGTTTCCAACCTCCTTGTTGATTGTTTTGATACCCTTGGTTACCTTGATAACCGTCTCCTCTAGAATTCATTGTCGCTACATGCTCTGACTGTGATCTTCCACAAAAAGAAGTGTCGTGGTTTGTACCACCACATGTCACAAGAGAAAACATTCACTTGCTAGGAAGCTGAAGATGCAAGGGTGATGTTAGAGAGATTTTTGTCAAGTTGATGCATATTTCTTTGAATTTAATCCATAGGGTCCAACTCAAACTTGTCACCCTTATTAGGTTGAGCACCTCTCCTTTTCCGACCCCATGAGTAGTTCTTTATAACTTTTTCAATGGTGGACTCAAGTTGATCTTGAGGGATCCTAGAAAATTGACCTCCCGCTTTAGCATCAAGATTTGCACGTGACATGGGATCAAGACCATCATAGAAAAATTGCATGAGTAGATTTTTGTTGTACTCATGGTGAGCGAATGAACGAATCAACTCCCTTAACTGTTCCCAAGCCTCCGCGAGCCTCTCATCACTATCTTGCTCAAACGAGGAGATTTTCCTCCTAATGTCTGCGGTTTTCGACTCTGGGGCATTACTTCTTCAGAAAATACAATGTTGTTGACTTCTAAGGGAACACTATAAGAGGGGGGGAGATGAATTACAGTGTGATAAATATACGTTATTTTTTCGGAATTATAAAACAACGAAAGGAACAAGAGAAATGCACAAGAGATTTTAGCGAGGAAAAACTTCCTAGGCCTAATAGGAAGAAACGACCTCGACCACAAGAGATTTTGACTATAAACTTTCCACTATAATAGGCTAAACGACTCTGTTTACAAACCTATTACTTTTCTCTCGGGCCACAACTTGATTTCCTAAATTCAAGTTCCCAAGAAAAGTTCCCACAACTATGTTCCTCTCAAACTTCACTCGAAGTTCCTTTCTTTGTCTCTTACTTCACTCGAAGCCTCACACTTGCAATGAAACTCACTCAAGCTTCGTCCTCTTTCTCTTGCTTAACTCAAAGCTTTTCTCAATATAGGATTTCACTCAAAATCCCCTTACCCCAAAACCAAAATTACAAACGATAAAAACAATAAGGGAATAAATAGGAAATGTATAAGGAACACAAGAGTATATTAAAGGAATGACGGTACTGACTCTATCTAAGTTAAACTCAATTAAAACCGAAGTCAGACACACTATGGAAGGATTACTAAAATTCGACTCTCTATATGGAGGGATTGTTTAAAGTCCGACACATTAAACTTTGGATTAGGCACCAATTTATAACTTAAGTAGTCATGAAATAACTTAACACTAATTTACCCACTAATTAACCCCATGAAATCCATAACTTCATTAATTAATTAGTTTTTATTTCACATTTCTTGAGAAATAATTAGCCACTCACCCCACTACTTAGATAAAAAACCTTAAGCAGTAAACATTACATGATTGTGAATACTTGGGGATTAATTAACTAATTAAATAATTAAGGCTTGGGAATTAATTAATCAAGCCTACTAACCACTAATTATTGAACGTGTAGCAGTAGAGAGATTGAACGTGATTATTGTTTGCTTGGGGAGTAATTAAATCATTTAAATTAAATAGTTTAGGAAAAATATCTTTTTAATTTATTCTAAATAAAATTGAAAATCTGATTTTAATTAAAAATAAAATCTTTTAATTTCCCACTAATTTTCCAATTAACGTGTAGCAGTAGTTATGAATGTGAGTAGTGTTTTCTTGAAAAACAATTAAACCATTTTTACATAAATGATTTATGAAAAAATATATATTTAAAATATTTAAATAAAAAATGAAAATTAGATTTTATTTAAAAAGAAAATCTTTTGATTTACTTAAAATAAAAAGATAAGATTTTAAAATAAGATGTTATTCTTTTCAAAACAGAAAATCATTTTAAAATCTTTTCCTAACAAACTCCTAACTAATTCACTAAATTAGTGGATCTAGTCAAACTAAGTTAGGACTCCTAAACTAATCAGTTAAGTGCTTCATATATGTTAGGCGCACACCATAGGACGTTTTAGGACTGTTGCTAACCTGTGTTCCCAAACTGTACCAACGCCTGTTCCCAACATAGGAACAAAACCCAATTCCCAATTCTCTAACTTTGAAGACATTGTTTAACATTTAACTCAAGTTCCTATGTGTTTGTGTGTGTTCCTATATTACCACAACATGTTCCCATCTACTAAGTTCCCATGCCAAAGGAACTCGTAGACTTATATAATAGAAACTGACATAACCTTTTTACCTTTTAGACTCAATAAACCTATGAACTTAACTAGAGACTCTAAACCTTCATTCCAACTTTATAACTCAAGTTTCCTTACCTTTCCGAATCTTGTTCCCTTTTTACATTTAGGAACTTAAATACAAACTCATGCATTCTAAGCTTCCTTCATGTTAGGATAGTTGTTCCTTTGAATATCTTCACTTCAATCTTCAAGTCATGCCTCTTCACTTCAACCTTGATTGTAGTATTCTCTTTATCCATAGGAACAATGCACCTCGCATAACTTTCATAACAAGCATTCTCAATGCTATAGGCACAACCTTTTATAATGATTCTTGCACACATAAAACTCATAAACTTTGTTAGTTAATTACTTTAGTTTGTCATCATCAAAACCATATTGGGTCAACAATTTCCCCCTTTTTGGTGATGACAAACCAAGGTAAAGTAATATAAAAACAAATATAAATATAATATAATATAACAATGCAAGATCATGTTAAATAGAGAATAAACCATAATAAGAATAATAAATAAGTTACTTTGCCGTAATCTTCCCCCTTTTGACATCATCAAAAAGCGAATTACTTTTCAAGAATTCATGATCAACCTTCCAAACTTATAGTGACACCACACTACCATAAATATATAATTAATGGTATAACACGAGTTAAAAATTTTCAATTAGCTCAAACAACAATCTAGTAATATTAGCCATCCTCATGCACATGTTAATCAATTAGTCAAAGAAGTTAAAGCATATTAAACATAAACCACCACTATTACCAAAGTGCAATCCATATAAAAACAAAGAAACGAAACGTCCAATAAAATTAAAAGAGAGGATCAAAGGCTAATTTTGTGAAGGAATGGTTGGTATAGGCTAAGTGGCAAAGATATATACGTATGAATTGGTCCCTTGTTCCTCCACCGTTACCGTTCTTAATCTTCTAGTTTCTTGTGATTTGCCTTTGAAACAGAAGTTCGTTCCTTTCAAATAACATGTAGTTCCTTACTTCCATTTCAATACTTTGAATCTACTTCTGCTGCCTGTTCCTTATTTTGAGTTTCAAGGAAATAACTGATTACTTTTGTTTACTTTAGATTTGATACTAAAGGAACACACTTGGGACTACTAGAACCCATTTTTTTTTTGACAGCTTTGTAGAAGTAGGAATTTGAACATTTTTGGAACTTTTTCTCTGCTATTACTCCCTCTCACACATCTCCCCTTTTATTCTCCTTTTTTTTCTCATATTTTTTGTTCTTCTTTGTCTCCTTCGAACTCTCCTTTTTCTTCTCCATATCAAATTATTCTCCCTCAAGCTTTTCTTTTTCTTTTCTTCGTTCCCCTTCAATTGTTGCATAATCATTAATATTTAAAGTGATAGTGGAGGAACACAAACCAAATGATTTGGATATATGGTGAATTTAATTCAAAGAAAAAGTAATATAAATGTGATATGGAATGATTTGGAAAAATTATTGAGATCTTTAAAAATATAAGGTAGAATATGAGGTATGAGATTTTAGGGAATGATATAACTCAAGTGAAAAAAGAATTGGACATTCATACGTAATGCACTTGATTCATGTGGAATGTATAACATATGAGTTCCTTAGATGAAAGGAACTACACTTTTTTCTTCTTCTTCCTCTTGACTAACAATTAGCAATATGGACAATAAGAGAAATATTACAAAGATATAAGTGAGTCATCTTATCAATTTAACTCATAACTATGCATAAAACATAGAAGCAATTGTGGTGACACACTTTCATATGGAAGATCTTTGACAAAAACTCTACATAAAAGCGCTAGATGAATTTTACATTTAGGGAAAGACAAGAAAACTTAACTCATTTAACAAAATCATCTCTACTATTTTATTAAGCCTTTTAAGTGAGAGAAATTAAAAAACTTCACCAAATAAGCGCAAGGAACAACGAGTGCCATATGCTGTTCCCCCTCACTAAGGCATTAATAAAGTCTAGTAATTAAAATTAGAAACCCAACTTTGTTTGAGTTCCTCTCTTGAACGCACATTAGACGTATTCATATTAAATAAACAAATTATCATTCCTACTATCATGTTCCTAAACTAAGACAATTAAATTTTCATCAGTTACAAAAATAAACAACATACCTTAGCCTTGATGAAAATCTCCATTTGCTTTTTCTAGTAAGCAAATAATTTTCCGTTGAATATTGGGCGTCTTAGTGTTGAGTATCCTTCTTTGAGTTTTTCGTAGTGAACCTGTTCCCTTCAGGATCGTTTCTCAATAGGGTTTCCTATGTTTTTGTGAGTTCCCGCTTTGATACCAATTATTGACTTCTAAGGGAACACTATAAGAGGGGGGTGAATTATAGTGTGACAAATGTGACTTGCTCCAAGTAGTGAGGGAGTTAGCAGGTAAGCTCTTGGGCCATGACTTTGCCTTTCTGCAAAGTTAAGACCAGAAGAGATGCATCTTTATATAGTCCGGAGAGATATCATTCGTTGTTATCATAACACAAATCTCCAAAAACCTATCAAGATGATCAAGTGGATCCTCATCCGACCCTCCACAAAATTGCTATGCTTTCATCAGTGTGAACTAAGGGTGAATGCTGAAATTGCTAATGGTTGCGGGGAGTCAGATTCCACCTTGTAGAACATAGGACCCCGGATTTCCGAAATCCCTGAAAAACTGTGCATTAGCGTCACCCATATTTGATTCACTTTCACTTGTTGTACTTGAGATTGGTAAATCTAGTTCGGAACTCAAGGTCAATCATTTCAAACCTCCCCCGAATCTTTCGCAATGTGCGATTGATTTCCGGATCTAAAATCTAAGTAGAGGGTTAGCAAATAACAACAGAATCAAAATTAAAATGAAAGAAAAAATCATTTAAGCAATACTAAACTCAATTTAACTTCAATCAATAGCAAAATTTCCCCGGCAACGACGCTATTTTGATAAGAGGTTTTAGCATGTCGTTAAGGCATTAAAAATCACTTTTCAAACAATATATATATCACCTAATAAGCAACTACTATGGACATAGTAAGGGCAAGTCAAGGGTCGGTACACAGGGAAAGAAGGATTAACTAAGGTCTAATAAGTTTAAAACTACCTAAGTGAATGGTATTTGGGGATAAATGAAGGATATATTGTACTAACAACTAATGACTAACTAAGGAATAAGCACTAGCAATCAAATATGAGAAGTAAATATGAAAAGAAAATCACTAGAGTTCCGGCTACTAGTATGAACCAGGGCTAGGCAACAACAACCAATGCAATTACAGTTCAAAGGCGAATGTCATGCAAAGTTAAGTTCTCCCCTAGAATACCTGAGTTCTCTTTCGAATGGCCCTCAAGAGTAATCAACTAATCAATCAATTAGATCCTCTCTCGAATGGTCTCTAGTCAACTAATTAGTATATTCAATAAGTATGGAAAACCCTTAATATAAAGGATCCTCTCAATTTCTACCCAGCCAATATCTTGGTCTAGAAATCAAATTGATTCATGGGGATGACAAAGAAATCAACATTCAATTAGGAGGAATTGAAATCTAAAAGCCCTAGCATAAACGTGATCATGATCTACCCTAAGGTGTCAAAACACCAAGATCAATGCATAATAATCATAAGAAAACACAATTACATGAACATCATAATAAGCCCTTAATTCATACTTTCGCCCAAACCCTAGATAATGAACTACTCACTAATCATGGATTCTAAGCATTTAAGATTAATAGAAAGAAACATCATTACCAATAACAATGAAAATAGAGAAAGGATTAAGAAAATAATACTTGGATTAAATGTACTCCCTCCGTAACGGTTTAATGGCGACAATTGGTTTTGCATGCATTATAAGGAAGCGATTTAAGAGTGTAAATGAACAAATTATTCAAAATGGTTTTAACATAATTAAGAATGAGATTAGAGGTTACTAATCTTAAAAATATTTTTGATTAATTTATTCACTTACATCGTTAAATCTCTTCCTTAAAATGCGTGCAAAACTGATAGGCTAAAGTCGTATCACCTAATCAAAAGTAAATCCTAAAGTCCTCTAACAACAATAGTCAGGAAAGTAGGATCGAATCCACAGGGAGACAGGTTTCCTAAGTTAACATTCAATCAAATAGCTACTTCAGATAAAATCAGAAGTAGAGACTGAACTACTAATTAAACTAAAGAGAAAGAGAATTAAACTGAGATTTAACTGTGGATTAAGAAACTAGGGTCCTAGTTCGGTCCACCATGCTTATACCAATCAAAGAGTTCAAACAACTACCAATACCTAGGTTAAGAGTCAAGAGATTGGAGCACGTGTTAAGCTATGGTTAAGTCTCAACTCTCATAATTCAACATATGTCGCATGTCACTAACATAATCAGAATTACTAGCGTGTCCTAGGCCTCTAATCGTAAGACGGGTCTGTACGAACAATTTTAACCACAAGCAATCAATGAAATTGTACACTGACTTAATCACTAATCAATAACAAATCACACCACAATCGTTCTAATCAAAACCTAGAAATTAATAGCAATCTAATCGACAATCATGGTATAAACATGGCTTCCCTCTCTAACATCCTAGAAAAGGATCTACTCAGACATGATTGAACTAACAATAACAATTCTAATATGAAAACATAATAATTGCATCATGAACAAATTAATAACTAAGCTAGAGAAAATATGAACTAATAGGAAAGCAATAAGAAAGAGAAGAATACCAATTGACTGAAAGCAATACCTTTAATGAAAATGAACCAAAGGTTTGATCTCCTCAGAAGTGAGAAAACTACAAATGCTCTAAAAGCTCTGAATAAAGTGCTAGATAATGAAAGATGTCTGACAAAATAAACTACAAACTATTTATAATAACCTAAGAAAGCGAATAAGATAGGACGTAGAAACGGAAAATCGCCCTTCCGTGTCGCCTGACCGATCGAGCCAAGCTTGGGTCGGGCTGAGCCAAACTCAGGCACTTCAAAAATCTTCTCAAAACATCATCAACATCAAATAATAAGGCCGCCCGATGAAGACAAGGGATGTCACCCGATCGAGGCCGAGACACTGCCACCCGATCGGGCAAGGTGGGCAGACGACAACGGGTTGAGCCACCTCTGAGGTGCCTTTAAAACACCAAAATTTGCCAAGTACAGGGTTGCCTGATGGCGACGGGAAAGGTCGCCCGATCGGACCAAAAATCATCAAAAATTGGACTAGAAGATCGCCGCCCGATCGGGCGCCACTACCCGGTGCTTCTTAAAGGAAATTTCTCCTTTAGGATCTTAAACATGCCTCATAACTCTCCATTACAGCGTGGTGGTCAATATGACAGAAAATAGGAAGTTTTTCTCTAAAACCTGCAAAACATTATAAAACAAACAAACCACAACTATATCGACATAGTTAGCATAAATAGCTCCTAAGAGCGTTAATCTTGCACATTTTGGCTTGTAAATCAAGAAAAACTCTATAATAAATCATAACATCAAAAACCAATTGTTGCCATTAAACCGTTACGGATGGAGTAGTTTCGATCCTCGAAAGCAATGACAATGGAAGAGAATAAGTTTTTGAGAGAGTTTTAGTGCTACGAACTAAGAGTCTAATGCTAAAAAGTCGACAAATATAAAGTAATTAACTTAACCTAGTTATGATAGTTGCCAAAATAAAGTCGGAAAATCGGGCAAAAAGCCGAGCTACATGTCCACACGGGCGTGGACATAAACCCCCCGACCGTGTAGACCGGATTCTCTGGAATCAGTGATGAAGCATCAACTTTCCTGCATCCGTAAAAATCAGGACCCCACGGCCGTGTGGACCTGATTTGCTCAAGTCAGTCTCCAAGCAGCAAGTAATCTGTGGTCGTGGAAAACAACACCCACGGCCGTGGGCTCTTCAAAAACTCGAATCAGCAATGAGTTGCATACTTTCTACTTCCTCTTTCAAAATTCTACACTGCAGTGTCACATTCCACACGACCGTGTAAACCTGACTTCAAACCCAATCACATCTAAACTCCACAACAAATACTCCAATGATCATATGTCTTCCAAAACCTACTAGTTAGCGTGGAATTCATCTAAAACAACTAAACAGATCGTGAAACAACAATGGAGCTCAATGGTGACATAAACCACATAATTATAGATCTAAATGCTCTAAACTACATGCAATGACACTAAAAATGCTCTACAAATAAGCACAATAAAGTGATTATCACTCGTTGACGAGCATTCCAAAGGCCACTTGTTGGCAACAACCCATGCTTTGCACATCGCAGTGGTGTGCTTTGTTGCAGTGGTGTGCTTCTGTTAATATCCCTAAGCTCTCTCATAGCCAAGCACACGAACAACAAACCAGCAATCACTTGCGAGAACGAACTTCACTTGCTTGGTGATCCCATCGTGCACTACCCTCACGATCACTCTCTCGCATGGGCACTCGCCTCCCGTCAAAGCACCCCTAAGAATCATGCTCGCCTTGTTTTACCAACAAACACGCTAGTGAAACCACTAAAGAAGTACGAGGCTTTGATGCTGCTTCATGTACCCTAGGTATGTTGAGATTGGGTGATCTACAAGGTAGCTCATGCACAATCATCATTGCAAAATGAGGGTTGTTGCTCCGTTGATGTCTGATTTAGAAATTTAGGGAAAAATTATTTATATCAAAATTAATAATTTTTTTTGACAACAAAATATGATAGGAAAAGAAGAGAAAAATTATTTTTGCAATTCAAGTTTAAAAAATCAAATTAAATCATATTAACATGGATAGAAAAAACTATTAACATAATCATAAAGATAATAAAAGAAACAGACTCATGATACCAGTTAAAGAAATCGACCACCTAAACAGAAAATAAACAAGTTGATCTCCAAGCTAGATCTCATGCAAATTATCTCAACAAATCAAGCTAGGAGTTCTTTCAGAAAACAACTCTTTGAAAAGGAATTATAAGCTCTCTATTTCTTGTGATCCTCATATGCGAATCACCAAAAGATCTCGCACACTAATATAGAAAGCAGTTAGCTATAACAATAAAAAAATCACTTTTTTCTCTCTGTCTTGGTAGGCGTATAATGTTACTAGAATTAGGCTTTTACAATGAATTTTCAAGTAACGGTAGTTAAAAGCACATTTAAACTTTTAGATAGAAATATAAGAGGATGGTGAATAGGGTTTAATGAAACTCTATTCCACACTCCTATATATCACACGACCAAGAAGAAGAAATTTCAGCCCTTTATGGGCCCTTTTCTCCTCTTTGACAGACATCCTTGAGTCTATGATTGAATTCTTCCTCTTTTAGCCTTAAGTCACAGGCTTTAATGATTATATAAATATATATAAAGTTCAAAATTCTAGTATTCATTTTATGAATTTTGTTCCCTTTTTCATTAACCCTAATTTATATTAACCACCCTATTGTTTGTTGGATGTGTAACCTTTTAATTTTGATTAATTCTAAAGTCTTAAATTAATTTAATTAAATCAATAAACTGTGAATGCTTTCTGAAAAAATATTCAAATACCTAAAAATAATTAATAATGTGCTTATATACTCCTTTATTTTTTTGTTACTAATTATTGCATACTTGGTTTTACAACAGCCTTTTTTTACACGGACGTCACTTTTTTAATATTGTATTGTTCATATGGTTTTGCTCTCGAATCCATTTGGCTGGTATGCTTAGTGTGGCGACTTGACCCAGGGGAGGACTAGTGAATACATGAGTTTTTGTTCAAAAGTCTTTTGGCGGTTTCATTTCTTATCCCATGTAAATACCTTTTGTTATTATCCATTTTTTCATTAACCTAAACACATTAAATATCTGTTAATGCATAATTCAGTATTTTCAAGACTCATAGCCAAGTTTAGTTTGACTTGGAGACTAACATGAAAAACTCAATAATAAGATGTAGAAAAAAGAAAACTTTTTCAAGAGTAATCTAAATCGTAGTCGTTCAGCTCATAATAATTCTAAGTACGAGCTATTATAAAATTATGCAGTCGAAAAAAATAGGGTCTTGTCAACCAACCCCATTTTCATTGACTCTCCTTAGCAATAAAGAATAACATGTAAAGGTTCGATACAAGTACAATTACAGAAATTTCCATGACATGGATCCAGAGACATATAACAAGTGTTTTTACATTGAAAACAATAGTTTTTGGGAAACTCCGACCAAAATTCTTTAAAGGGTATGTAAAAGTAATGAGAAAATACTTAATTCAAGATAAATTAGGATCGATGCCCGAGTCTACAATCTTACAAGAGGTTGCCATATAAATGTATATGTTTTTTCAAATGGAATAGAGTAAAGCTTTGATACTCTTTTGCCTTCAACCTGTACAGATTACATTGAGCCAACTTTGGTATTCCTTCTCCAAGTTGCTCAGTGCAGTTCTGAATACTTCATGCGCCTCTTTTCATTCATTTGCTTCATATTCTTTTCACAGGTTTGAGATGACGTATACATAAGAATGGCACCAATTGGGAAGAAAATGACATTTGTCGCACCTGGGATACTGGGTCGAAGTCGTGGTAAAGGGTTCAAATCTACTTTGTTTTTGGGTGTGAATGCAAAATCTACTTTGATCTGGGTCGTGTTGCTTTTACTCTGTCTCATTTTAGGATCTTAAGAATGTTAGTATGAGCTTATTTATAAATACATGAGCTTCACTAAGCTTTCGAAATAGAAATATTTTGAATATTATATTGATACCATCTAATAAACATAATCATAACTTGTTTCAGAAATGGTTGACAGGGAAAAGATACAACAGGTTGTAAATACTCGTTGTAGGATCTTTTAAACGTTGGGTGGAGATCCATTTGCTGCTTCTTTGAGTATTGCATCCCTGCATATGTACAAATGGCTGACATGGAAATAAACACAGGTTGTCTGCTTCTGTTACTGATCTGTACCATTACTTATTATGTGATAGTGATATTACTACTTGTGTACCTATCTTCATCTCTATGGTATATATGTGGGGGGATGATTCACAATCTCCAACTCTACTTCTACTTCTTACTCCTGTTACTCCGTGCCTGAGTAACATTACCCTAAACAAGTATTCTATGGTATATATCTCAGCTTACTTCTTCAAATAATCTTCTCTTGAGTATGCTAATTGCTCTTCTGTTTCTAGGTACAAGTTAGAAGTGGGGGATTGATCCTTTGGCTAAACTAATTGTAGCAAGGCAATGCCGTGGAGACCCTTATGTGAAGTATTTGAATGTTGGTATAATGCGCACTAAAGTTTGGTGTTAGAAATTCTACTGGGATTGATAAATTAGATCAAATTAATTTCTTTTTAAGGTTGTTTTAGATTGGAAAAATAATGATAGATTAGTTTGAATTATTATTGTTATTTTGGACCATGAATCTATACTATATAGGTGCTTTTGTTATTGGTATATGTAATTCGACATTTTCTCAAATTTTGTTTATAAAATATTATGAAGCATGGATATTACGATCCTTGGAGTGATATATGGTGTAAACAGGGTGCGAATGTGGTTGTATTGTATGTCTACCATAGTTAATTAAACAAAGCCAACACAGAGCTTACTTGTGAATGCAACTATTTTCAGGAAGAAAAATGTGATAGTGAAATGTGGTCGTAAATAGTGGTAAACAAATTTAGCAAATAGTTACGACAAGCAAAATGGTAGTAATTAGAAAACTAAAGCTACAGCATAAAGTTGCGACCAGATTATTCGACGTAGTTAGGTATACAAACATTTTCGAAAAACATGTATTACGACGGGATATTTGGTCGTAAAAGAACATTTGAATTTTTGAAAACTATGAATTACGACCGGAATACTGGTCGCGAAAACAAACTTTTACAATATTCAAAAAGTGAATTGCGACCATTAACCTCGTCGTAGATACCTACTATTTACAACGAGATAAACTCTTATCGCAAAAGGTTTATTACGACGGGTCAAATAACCCGGTCGTAAACGAGTACCATATCTTTTGCGACGGAGCCTATAGCGACGGCTGACGACCGTACGGAATTCTCGTCGTAAAAGACCTTTTACGACAAGAAATGACTTATTTACGACCGGAAAACTGGTCGTAGATGAGGCATTCTCTTGTAGTGGTTCCTAAGGATGGGTCTTATTCTTTTGACTATGATCTTAGTTACAAACTTGGAAATGGTGGGGCAAAGGCTATAGGTCTGAATTGCTTAATTGTCTCTGGATGTTCCACTTTGGGTAAGAGAGTGACAACTGCTTCATTTAAGGAGGCATCTAGCTTTTTTCATAGGAAAACATATCGAAAGAATTGGAAAAGATCATGTTTTACATCATGCCAATGCTTTTGAAAACAGTAGTTATGAAACCCATCTTTCCCAGGTGCTTTCTAGGGGCTGGAACTGAAGACTGCATTCCTAATCTCCCTCATGGAGGGGATATAAGCCAAGTTAATATTGCCAAAGATCCTAGAAGTTCTGGTAACACTAGATTTTTCAGTAGTGAATAGGTCAGAGTAAAAAGACCAAATGTGCTTCTTGATCTTAGTGTTAGTTTTGAACTCCCTCCCCACCTCATTTTTAAGCATTGAAATCATATTCCTACTTGTTTTCCTAATCACAGAGTTGTGAAAGAAGGTTGTATTCCTATCACCTGAGGTCAACCAAAGTTCCCTAGCTCTAACTCTCCAGAATTCTTCTTCTTGGTCAAGGAGTTTATCTAGTTCTAACTACAACTGGAGTTCTAGCTCTAACATTTTTAAGATTTTATGAGCTATATTTTGTTAATTTTTTGGATACAAACGTTAACCATGGTCACGCGAACCTATAAAATAGACGAAATAAATTTATTAGATTAAAAATTGCTTTTAAACTTGAAATTCAAAAAGACCCACTAAGGACCCCGTAAGGACCCTAGACCCATCAGACCCAAAGGATCTGGGTCTGGGTCCGAAAATAATTGATGGGTCTGGATCCGAAAATAATTGATGGGTCTGGATCTGGTAAGACCTGATCCAGACCCTACCTATTGTTAGCTCTGGATAGCTAAACTCTTCTTCCAACTCTTGTAGCTGAGTTCTTTCCGAGACTTGTGCAGAGATGCTCGTTGCTCCGTATCCGAACCTGAAAACAAGGAAACCAACCCCTACGTTAATTGCCCCTCCGATGCCTAAGTCAGTATTTGTGAGAGAAATTGTAACTATATTTGGACAGAGTAAGTTTAGGGAGTAGGTGAGATTCTCCCTTTTACATATTTTTTAGGAACTATTTATAGTGTTTGTAATTGAGAAGGTGCACCCTAAAATAGAAGGGTGTGATTGGTAGAGCAATGGAATGGTGACACTTGTCAAAGATTCATTGCCTTTGATCTCTCAACCAATCATTTACTGCCTTTCATTGGAGTTTGGGCTGATTATTCCCTCCTCTAGGGAATAAATGGGACTCTTATTCAGTCATAGGGATGTTATCAAATACCCTTCCTATAGGCTCCACATGTCGCCTTTTGCCTTCTGACACGTGTCACTTGTTCAAGGGTCCATATGTAATACCCCGATTTTTAACTTTATTTTATTATTAAATAAAATAGATTATTAAATTAAATATGACCTTGTTATTTTATTCATAAGTATTGAGATATCTTATTAAAATATATTTTGATTTAATATTTAAGTTATTTTAATAGATAATTGATATTAATTACTGATTGAAATGTTTTTGTAAGCTTGGGTCCATAGCAATGCAATTTTAGAATCCATAACCAAGTCCAAGCCCAACCCCAAAGTCATTTAACCCAAAAAGAAATTCAAAAAAAAGGAAAAAGAAAAAGAAAATACACCATCTCCTTCTTCCACCTCCTGCTTCTTTTCTCCCTCTCCATTGGAGCAAACAAGAGGCCAAAGATAAGCTTGAAGCTTCAACAAACTACAACACATAGCAAGATTAGATAAGCTTAAGTAAATTCTTTGATAAGATTGAAAAATTCAGAACAACCCATTACTCCCTCTTACCTATTGTTCATTTAAAGCCCAATTATGTATAATTATTTCTAAAATCATTTTAAGAAATTATTATTATTATAACTAATTGTTTTAAATTATGATAATGATATTTTAAATGAGTTAATGGGTTTTAAAGTTAAGATTTATAAAAAAACGAGGTCATTAAGGAAAGGCCGTGATAAGTTATAGGTTGGATTGATTCTGATGATTATTATTTTATTGATGTTTATGGAGCGATAAACGGAATGTTGGAATTCGAAAAGGTCTATGGATGACGTTCTTGTGAGTTCTGGTGATATTATGGATTGAGCGGTTAAGGTAACCTTTATGTCCAGCATTAGACTACATGCCCGTATGTTAAAATGCAATTATATGAACGTTTATACTATGATAATGGAATTTATGTTATTTAAATTAGATTCATGATATTACCTAAAGTTTATCTAAAGTTTATTGAATTTTTATGTATATAGTATGAATTTCTTTTAAATGTGAATGATGCAAGTTAAATGACCATCGTATGTTTAAGTAATAATATGAAATATGATCATGTTATATGTTTATTCGAGTAAAAGCATGTATATGTAAATTACTATTAATTTATAGTTACGATCAATCCATGATTCATGCTTATGTGAGTAAAAGTATATCTCATCATTAATACGGCTTTATTCATGTTTATATGAAACTCGATGTTAACGTGGGTTATTAATCTAATTATTGTTCACATGATTATTTAATTTTTTTAAGTAAAAAAAAAAGGTCGGTTCTCAGTTATGTGACACATGTTTATGTGAATTCGTGAATATATATAATGAATACTTTTATTACTAGACTCATGACTCATGTGTATTAAATGAAGTATGTTATTTCATGCTGTCATCCATGGGTTACATGCTTATATGATTTCTACCTCTGTGACTTATTAAAAGTAATCTTAAGTCTGAGTCTAGGGATCCATAAAATATTGTTGTGCAATAACGGTTACTATAAAATGATTAAGAATATGTGAAGCAAGTTAAGTGTCTAGGAACACGTTAATAAAGTCATGGAATGAGAAGCGAAATAATGTAAATTACGAAATCTTAATAAGTGTCATATGATTATGTGAATGGATTAAGTATGTTGCTTTATGAATCATGGGATGGCGATATACTTAATGAATGACGGATTTATGAATGCTTCATAATCAAATGTTACCATGAATGATGAATACTGAACGTTGTTTACGATATGATTTCACTACCTATATAAAGGTAGAGCTGAGCTGAATGATTAAAGTATACTGAATATCACTGATGGATATTAAAAGTTATGAATCATGATAAGTTCAAGTGAAAGAACTGGTTTGTTAGCTGTATATATCCTGACTGATGGTCGTGCACGTACCGAGCTGTTTACTGTTACTGGGGCACTAGCCCGTTACTGTTATTACTGGGGCACTGGCTCGCTACTGTTATTACTGATGAGCACTGGCTCTTTTACTGGGGCACTAGCCTATTGTGGGAGACGTCCCACCAGCTGAAATACTGTCCCACAACCAGTATAAAACTGATTAAAAAGGAATTATGGGTTATTATGAATCATACTGTAATCATAAATGATTGAATTATTCTTTCCTTCTGTTTAAAGTTTGAGGTTACGTTTTAACGTAATTGATTTACTTCTCAGTGCATAATGTTCATGACACGTGCTTGTACTTTAAGTAATTAACGTGATTGTGAGATGCATGACGTCAAATTCTAACATGGTTTAGCTTCCAAGTTCTACACAGTCAACGTATATCCTTATGAAGTATGAAAGTGTCCGTTAACATGATTACATGTACCGTATGAACGTGAGTATTATATATCAAGTATGATTTATATGGCAAATATGATTATTGTCTTATTTCAAGGAAATATGATTTACATGTGAAGTATGTGTCTGCTTTATCTCCTGCAAATATGTGCCTGTAAGTACAAAAATGTTTTCTAACCAAAACTGTTTTTACAGGCTGGAGTAAAGTTACGAGTTTTCCACTCGTTTTGGAATGTTTTCTGTCTTTTCTTGTTTCTCTATTTTCTGAATGAAGCTTAGGTTATGAAAGAAGGATCGGGATGGATCCGTGAAAAGCAAGTGCTTGGGATGGATTTCAAGAAATGGGATGAAGCAAGTATTTAAGGTCTTAGTTGTAATTATGAGATAATGAGCTTTTGTAAGAATATTATATTATTGGTGGGCCATAACCCACAGGTTTAAGGAAACGCTTCCGCAAATCTTGTGAGTAGTTATAGTTAATGGTGATTAATTAAGGCACCCGTTTTCGGGGCGTTACACCATATGTCTTGATGCTATTGGGACACGTGGCACTCTTTAAGTAGTCCACGTGTTCTCTTTTTCCATATTACAACATTTGCCCCTAAAAGGGGTTTGATATGGGTCTTGGCTGATTAATGCCCTTTTACTGAGAGTAACTTTCTAAATTTATCATACTGTTTAGGAGTTTAACTGACTTTTCCTCCAATAAGAAAAATAAGAAGTGACGTGTTCACCACAGGGTGCTGACACGTGGAGAGTTACTGTTTGGGGGAAGGAAAGGTTTTACCCCCCTATAAATACCCCTTCAACCTCTCATTTTGTCACTTTCCATTCTTTGGATTCTTAGAGAGAGAAAGTGTAGAGAGAGATGCTCTGTAAAAAAGGGAAAGGAAAAAGAATATTCTTTTTCATTCGGTGAAGAGAAAGTGAGTTTGGGGAAATTTACTTTGACTTTTGCTGAGAGCGTCGTGACTTGTAGAAAAGGCGAAGAAAGTCTTTCTCATCTCCGTTCAGATCTTTAGTTAGGTATTTCCCTCTTCTCTCCTTTTATTTTTCTTCTCTTATTATTTTAAAATAAAATGGTGTCTTTTACCTCATCAATAACCCCGACCAATCCATGGAGGATGCTAACCCTAGAGCGGATTCATTTTCATCCTCAGCTGTCTCCAGAGTTAGGCCCATCTCGGCTAAATACTTCTTTTATTTAAATAGAACTTACGACCCGTTTCCGACGACCCAGTCTCTGCCTGTGAAGGTTAACCTGGCGCGCGTCAAGCAAACGGTGCGTCTAAGACGTTCAATAATCCTCCCCTCCTCCAGTTCTGAGATGGAATGAGTCCACCGGGAGAGTTCTTGATAGAGAGGAAACTGATGTGGTGGAGGAGATTCAGCCACTAGAAGTTGACCCTTTGGCAGAGTATGAACCTGACACCTCAATTAATAACCAAGATGTAGCCGGACCATCTGAAAGGGCCTCAGATGAGGAAGATGATGAGGACGAGGAGGAAAGGTCTGATCCTTCTACTACCTCAGCTGAACTACGGGACCGTCTGGGTCCTCTTTCTGACCCCGCGTATGTATGTGTGGATATTGATTGGTTGGAGAAGTATGAGCCGGATGGAAGCCGTCTAGACAGGGAAATGCCTATGATTGACTTTAAATTCGTCCTTCCTAAAAAAGAGGACACAATTTTTCATGCCTCGCCCGGTCAATTTGCTGTATATAAGTTAGCTTTAGATGCCGGGCTTAGATTTCCCTTCCATCCTTTCATTCATGAAGTTCTTAGGCATTACATCATAGGTCACAATCAGCTGGCTCCCAACGCTTAGCTGAACATCCTAACCTTCATTGCCACTTGTTAGTTGTGTGGCCTAGTTCTGTCTCTTAATGCCTTCACACACATACACTATGTTTCCCAACTTCAAAAGACAATAGGGGGGACTTGGTATAGCATGTTCAATAGAGACGGGTTCTTGACTGTTTTTGGAAAGCCATCAAAAATGCACAACTGAAAGTCAGAGTTTGTGTTCGTCCAAGCCCCGGACATAAAGACAGCCAGACCTTATAGGTGCCAAAACTGAGCTGTAACTAACATAGGACTAGGTGCCCCTATACTAGAACTAGAGAATAAGTATGACGATACCGTGGTGGCCCATTTCACGGCCACAGAGTATATTCATCCTGGGCTTGGGGAGGCAGGTTGCCCAAAACCTAAAAAGGTAGCTTTGAAGGGAGCGGCTGGTTTGATTCCCTTTAAAGAAATGTTTTTTAATGAAAGATTTTTGATTGCCGCTGGACTAAAGGAGGGCGAAGATCCAAGTAATGTCTTGGTCTTGCCCCAAATGATTGTCAATGTGATTCAGATCTTGCCTAACCAAATTTGGTTTCTTTGTGTGAACCGGCAAGAAGAAGACTTCCACCATCTTGAAAAGGAGAGATAGACATGAGCAAATTCGGCAGAAACCTATGGGCGGAGAATTCAAAGGCTCCGTCTAAGAAGCGAGAGGAGACACAGGTAAGTAGATAGTATTTTTTTACCGAGTTTTGATTATGGAAGGAAGGCGTCTTGGTAAGGACGGAATCCTTCCTAAGTCATCTCCATCTTTACGCCTTTCCAGACGATGGCTCCTTAATGAAGGAAGAAGTCTTCTTAAAGGAAGACGTCTTATTGAAAGGGAATGTCCCTCTCAACCGATCGTCTGGCATTTATTTTTCTGAACGAAGGTTGCTCGAAGAAGGAAGACGTCTTGATGAAGACGGATTCCTTCTTGGAGAAACCCTTGGTTGGTGTTCACCTTCGTCCTTGTCATCTTGTGGACAAAGGCTTTTCATGGAAGGAATACGTCTGGCACTGGGCGGCTTCCTTCACTGAATAACCTTTATGTGACTTTAACTGGACATCAGGGACGAAGGTATTCCAAGAGGGGGTCGGCTTGCTCTAGGAGGTTTCCTTCTTGAAACCATCTTCGTTTTTGGTGATGATTCTATGTTTGGGCCTGATTTGATTGTTGTTGTTGTGCAGAAAAATTCGCCGATGGCGAGAGCTACCGTTGCCAAGCCGACCTCCTCAAAGAAACGGCCGGCTGCTTTAGGGGGAAAACCTTCTTCCCCCAAAAAATCTAATTCCTTTTCTCCAGCAAAGAGGGTCGGTCAGACGAGTTCGTCTGTCCGTAAGGCACCTATCCCCTCCGGCGAGAAGGGGAGAAAGCATTCTGATCCGGTGGTCTTGCCACCACCGATTACTACAGTGCGAGCTAGAGAGTCGTCCACTCCTATTGACCTGGAAAGCCAGCTAGACGCAGCTGGTTTGAATTTTGAGGAGTTATCTCATCCGGACGCGGTCATTTCTGGGACCACTCCCTATTCAGGGGCAGTAGCTCAACTGGTGGGGAAAATGCCCCACCCTTATAGGACAAAGTCGGCCTCTTCTGGTGAGTTATACCATTCTAACTGGGCCAGAACATTGCGGGTTGGTGGACGATCGATGAGTCCGTCCAAGAAGCTTGCAATGGTCATCCCTGTTCGCAGAACTGATACTTTATCTTTTTCAGATAGAGGAAAGTCTCCAGTCGTGGATTGGTCAGCTGTGGAGTTTCCGGACGAGGCCATCCCCTCATTTGCTAAGTACTCCTCGGCAGAGAAGAAGAAGATAAAGAAGGACGTCTTCGATGCCTTCCCCAAGGAGTACGTTAAAGGTCTGACGGGAGCCGCGGCTGGACATGTGGGCTACCTGTCTCAACTTCTTGTCAAGGTATCTCTTTTACCCATGGGTTTTTCCTCATCTCTTAACTTCTTAGGACGTGACCTTCTAACTTAGTTTTTTTTTATTTCAGGGGTACGTCCGAAGCATGGTCTTGGATGACTATGTGAGTGACCTTCGCAAGGAGAACTTCGCCTTCGTCCATAAGGCAACTACGGATGGAGACCAAGCCATAGTGACTTGTGAGGAGCTAAAGATACATCATAGGTAGAGTATGGAGGCCATGGAGAAGAGGTCGGCCGATCTTGAGTCAGCTAACAAGCTTCATTTGCTCAAGATCAATGACTTGCTCAAGGAGAAGGAAGAGTGGCACCTGGCCAGGGACATCCTGCTGGACGACCTGGCAAAAGAGAAAGAGGCTACTGCTAGTACCTCAGCTGAGCTTAAGGGCAAGATTTCTGAATTAACAGTGGAAGTTGCTCAGCTGAAGGAGCAAGCAAAGCAGGACTTTCAGGACGCCCTCAAAGCCTTCGCTGAGTCTTTGTAAACGGCCAAAGATTGGGGGATTAAGGCCATGGAGATGATGGCCGACCCTGACCAAGTAAGTCGGTTTCAATGCCGGCTTAAATTCCAGGAGGAGTGTCATAAGGCCAAAATTCATAACGAAGATCCTCCTGTTTTCGAGGATTCAGGCGAGGAAGAGGAGTTGGAGGACGAAGAGCCTCAAGATTATGCCGCCATGGAGGAGGATATTCCTACTCCTCCTCCTAATGTCTAAATTAGCCGTCCTCCTTCTTTCTTCGCTTCTCATTTGGGCTACTCATTTGAGTGAGGAAATTAGGAGGCGGTTCTACAAGAACTGGTGCAAGCCTAAGAAGGGCTTTCACTAAGTACTCCAAGAAGTATGACAGCGAAGAGGGCACAGAAAACCTTCCTTTTGGACGAAGATGTTAAAAGATCTCAGCAGTTCCCCTCAGCTTATTTTTGGCTAGTGTAATTTTTTGGTTCTTTCAGGCTGTCTTTCAATGCCTTGTAATCACATTAGGCCATTTTTTTCGTTTAGTTTTGTTGTAATAGCATGGAAACTTAATTGCTCTGTATTTTGTGGATTTTGGCAACCAACTTTCGTCCATTTGAATGAATAGCTTTCCTTCACTCTGCTTGTCTAATGCTTGTTTGTATTAAATTTTTCTAAGTATTCCATTAACTCGTTTGAAAACTGTATCGCATCTACTTTGGGGACGAGCATGTTCCACATGATTTACTTGTTTCCACCTTACCCGTCTAAAAGGGATTAAAGATCAACCTAACTCATCTTGAAACACATCTTGTTGCACGGACATGTTCCAAACATGCATTATTTGCTAAGTATCCACCTTACCCGTCTGAAAGGGTTAAGGATCAACCTAACTCATCTTGAAACACATCTCCTTAGGACGGACATGTTCCACACATGCATTATTTGCTAAGAATCCACCCTACCCGTCTAAAAGGGGTTAAGGATCAACCTAACTCGTCTTGAAACACATCTCCTCTGGACGGACATGTTCCACACATGCATTATTTGCTAAGTATCCACCCTACCCGTCTGAAAGGGGTTAAGAATCAACCTAACTCGTCTATGACTGCCCGGATATTTGCCCCCCTTCTTGAGCGACTATCTGTTTGACCAGATTTGTTGCTCAAGAAGGAAAATGTCCATGGTGGTATCCTTTAAATGAGGTCGTCAACACTTTCTCCATTTAAGTTACCCTCTTATCCCGTCCAAAAGTAACTCTTCCTTAAACGAAGACTGCTTCGTGAAGGAAGGCGGTCAATGCCATAATATCTAGACGGATGGGATTGTGGGTAAATTTTATTTAAACTCATTCGCCTTTATGCGACTTATGCTCGTCCTGACCTTCTCTTGGCAATTTTTCAAACGAACGTTGCTCCATGAAGGAAGGCGGCCAAACTTCAAAACCTAGATGAGTCTGAGAGCGTTTTTCTTGCTGGTTCAAGACGATATTCAATACTCTCTGAATTTATGTATAATTCCTACCGGCTTCCTTGAGGAAGTAATGTTTGTTTTGTTGCTATAATAGCTTTTCAGACGAACACATGTGCCAAACTTGAGGGTTTGGTCTGATTTCCGGCCGGCTTCCTGGAAAAAGAAATGTTCGTCTTAATTTTTTTTTTTTGGACGACACCTGTGTCAGACTTTACTAAGCCTGAGACACATTCCAGCCGGCTTCCTTTAGGAAGCAGTTTTCGTTTTAAAATGACTTTTTACTTGTCGGATTTGTCATCTTTTTAGGACGAACACGTTTCATGATAGCTGATCCTTTACTAAGGTTTTCACTATTATAAGCCCTATCTTTGTCTTAAGCCAATTTTGTAGTCCAAGACGACTTAAACAAATGCAAACATGATTTACACAAAGTATTTAGCATAAGGATAGTAATTGTATTGATGATTCTTGCTCAGCCAAAAGAATGAGAGTACATGTATACAATTCTGTGTCGTGGCACTTAGATTACTACATTGTCATTGAAACTAAATATGAAATTTCTTAAGATTATCTGAGTTCCAAGTTCTGAAAATTGGACGACCTTCCATGTCCTGCAAACGATAGGTACCACTTCTGACTTCTTCCACAATTATGTATGGACCTTCCCAGTTATGCGTCAGCTTACCTTGCTCCTTGGCTCGTCCTTCTGCCTCCATCTTTCTCAATACAAGATCCCCTACTTTCAGTGGACGACGGGTGACCCTTTTGTTGAACTTTCGGGCCGTTCGGAGCTTGTAAAGCTGCATCCTTAAGAGAGCATTGCCCCTGACTTCAGGCTATTGATCTAAGGCCGTTCTCATGGCTGCCCAATTTGCCTCCTCTGAGTAAAGCATGACCCTCATAGTAGGTTATTCTACTTCAATTGGTAAAACAGCCTCAGTACCATACACCAGCATGAATGGGGTTCTCCAGTGGAGTTTTTTGCTGTTGTTCTTACTGACCATAAGACTAGCTGCAACTATTCAACCCATAAGCCTTTTGCATTATCGAGTTTCGTCTTAATGTCGTTTGATAGTATCTTGTTGAATGACTCAACTTGTCCGTTAGCTTGGGGATGTGCTACAGTAGCAAAATGTCCCCTGATATCTCTTTCAGCCAACCATTCCCTCAGCTTAGGTGTCTCAAATTGTGGACCATTATCAAAGATTATGGACTGAGGCATGCCGAACCTAGTTATGATGTTTTTCCATATAAAACTCTTCACATCTTTAGTGGTGATGCCCCTGACAGCCTCAGCCTCCACCCACTTGCTAAAGTAATCCACAACAACTATCACAAATTTCTTCTGCCCTGCAACTAGTGGGAACGGTCCAAGTATATCAATGCCCCATTTTAAAAAGGGCAAAGGGAAAAGAACCGGAGTTAGCAAATTAGAAGGTCTTTGATAAAGAATTCCATGTTTTTGACAGTTGACATATTTCCTCACGTACTCCATGACATCTTGCCGAAGGGTTGGCCAATAGTAACTTGTCCTGAAGGCCTTCTCAGCCAACTCATGCCCGCCCATATGGGAGGCGCAGGAGCCCTCATGTAATTCCCTCAAGACTTCCATACCATCATCCTTAGTTATACACTTCAGAAGTGGTCGGTTAAAGGATTTCTTGTACAGGGTTTCATCCCACAACAGAAACCAATTATTCCTTGCCCTAATATATTTAGACTCAATAGGTTCGTCAGGTAACTGACCAGTCTTCTTAAAATGGATGATTGGGTCCATCCATGTGTTTCCTCTGCTGAGAAACACGACTTCCTCTTCATATATACTTTTCCTTTCCTTGATTTCCCAAAAAACTGTTTTAGACGTATGACAGGCAGCTGAGCTGATAAGCTTTGAAAGAGCATCGACTTGGTTGTTCTCTGATCTGGGCACTTGTCTTAGGACGAACCTCCTCAGTTGTCGTACTTCATCTTTGATCAACTTCACATATTGGGCCATGTCCATTTACTTGACTGACCACCAGAAGAGAGTCTGACTTAGCCTCAATTTCTTGAGCCCCTGCTGCCTTGCACATCTTGATCCCAGCTAAGAGTGCTTCGTACTCGGCCTCATTATTGGATGCCTGGAATTCAAAGCGCATGGCATACTCGAACTTACCCCCTTCGAGAGATTGACAAATAATTCCTGCCCCACTCCCATTAGCAGTGGACGAGCCATCAACCATCAGCGTCCAATATGTTCTTCCTTCAGCAACCAGAGCTTGTCCTTTTATGGCCTTTCGGGGTTCGATCACAATATCGAACATATTTAGTTCTACGGCCCATTTCAGCATTCTTCCCGATGTTTCAATCTTTTTTAATACTTGCTTGAGAGGTTGGTCAGTGTAGACCACTATGCTGTGTGCTAAGAAATATGGACGTAATTTTCGACTAGTCATTACCAACGCTAGACCAAACTTCTCCACCATACTGTATCTAGTTTCAGCTTCCTTCAACACATGACTGACAAAGTATACTAGCACTTGCACATTTTCCCTCTCAGTCAGGAGGACGGCACTAACAGCATCTGGTGAGACGGCTAAGTATACAAAAAGCTTCTCTCCCTCAACCGGGCTGACTAGACGTGGGAGCTGACGTAAAGGATCTTTTACTTTCTGTAGCGCTTCCTCAGCTTCCGTCGTCCATTCAAACCTAGCCTTTTTCTTGATGGTAGCAAAGAAATGATGGCACTTGTCTCCTGACTTTGACAGAAATCGTCCTAATGTAGCCAAGCAACCTGTCAGGCGTTGCACTTCCTTTATCCTTGACGGGGATTTCATGTCGAGGATTGCTTGAATCTTTTCAGGATTTTCTTGAATACCCCTCTGATCTACCAAGAATGCCAAAAACTTTCCCGCTGACACCCCAAAAACACACTTCTTAGGGTTTAACTTCAACTTGTATTTTCTGAGAGTTTCAAAGGTTTCTTTCAAGTCACCAACATGTTCGTTCTCAGCAGGGCTTTTGACAATCATATCATCTATGTATGCTTCCATATTTCTCCCCAGCTGAGGTTGAAAAATACTGTTGATGAGTCTATGAAAAGTGGTTGGGGCATTCCTGAGGCTGAATGACATCATCAACCAACCATATAGACCCTTTTCAGTGATAAAGGAGGTCTTATCTTGGTCAGCTGGCCACATTGGTATTTTATGGAAACCAGAATAGGCATCCATAAAGCTTAACAGTGCATGTCCGGCTGTGGAGTCGACCAACCGGTCCAATTTTGGCAGAGGGAAGCTATCCTTGGGACAGGCCTTGTTCAGATCTGTGTAGTCTATACACATTCTCCATGTCCCATTGGGCTTCGGCACCATCACTATATTTGCTATCCAATATGGGTGGTGAGTTTCTCTGATGAAGCCTGCATCCATCAATGTCTTAACATCCTCATCCACGGCTTGATTCCTAGCTGGACCTAGGTGTCTCTTTTTCTGACGAACGGGCTTTTTGGAAGGATCAACATTCAGCCGATGTACGACAACCTCAGGATCAATCCCGGGCATTTCTTCTGTGCTGTAAGCAAAAACATCTTGGAATTCTCTGAGTAAATTCACTAACACTTCCTTTAGTTCAGGATCAATAGAGGAACCTAGCCGAAGAGTTATCTCAGGACGAGTTTCGTCCAAACAAATAGTAACGGGCTCATCTGTGGGCTCTAGACGTTCATTCGTCATTCCCATGATGGTCATTACCTCTATTGAAGATACGAGTCTTCCTTTAACATGGTTAATTTCCTCCTTTTACTCGGCAGTTCCCCAGACGCCTTCCTTGAGGAAGCAACCTTCGTCTTGTTTGTTGGGTTCTCTGGTCTTTCTTCTTTCTCTTCTAGCTTCCAGGACGAAGGCCTTAACGTGGTCAAGTAACATTCTCTAGCAGTTCGTTGGTCACCGTAGAGTGACCCAACTTGACCATCGTCACATTCAAACTTCATCAGCATCAAGTGTGTAACTACCACCGCCTTGATATGATTAAGTGTTAGCCGACCCAGGATGACATTGTAGGCCGTGAGATACCTTACTACCAAAAACCTAACAAAAAGAGTTCTTGACTTTTATATTTCCCCAACTTGGACGGGCAATGATACGGTTCCCATTGGATGAATAACTCCTCCCCCAAACCCTATGATTGGATGGTGAACAGGGAGCAATTGATTCTCGTCGAACTTCAGCCGCGAAAGACAATCAACACTGATTATATCAGTTGAGCTGCCAGTGTCTATCAAGATTCTTCTTACTTTCAAGTTGGCAATCTTCATTTCTACCACTAATGGGTCGTCGTGAGGAGTTCTTAACTTTCCTCTATCATTCTCGCTGACAACCATGTTGGGAAAAGGCTCAATCTTGGTGTCATCCGTCAGTAGAACTTGACTGAGTTCCCTAAGATAACTCTTATGTCCTCTATTTGTAGGTCCTCCAGCTGCAAATCCTCTGGAGATCACTAGCACTATATCCTCATCTGTACTATCATTCTCTTTCTTTTTTCCAAACCGGTCATTTCTTTTTTGAAATTTCTTACCTGCTTGAGGAAGATAGGTTTTCATCTTTCCTTGACGAGCTAATTCTTCTAGAGCTTTTTTCAAATGCTTACATTCATTCGTCTCATGACCACAATCTTTATGGAAATGGCAATACCTGCTTCTATCCCTATTTCGGTAGGGCGTCTTCATTTCAGCTGAGCCTTGAGATCATGCTGGTCCTTAATCTCCATAAGCATAGAGTATTGATCTTTGTTAAACTCTATAGGGTCGGCTGATTCCGTGGCTTCTCTTTCTCTTCGTTTTCCCTTCTTAAATGAGGTCGTCGTTGATGCCACCGTTCAGGTCTCAGCCTTCTTAGAGTTGTTCTTTTTTATGGGAACAGACTCCTCATGCTTCTTCGACTCAGGATGTTTGGCTTCAGCACAAACCTCTGTTGCGTGTATAAAAGCTTCAGACTCCCTCAGGGCTTCAGTTAGAGTGGTTATCTTCTTCTTAACTAGATCAAAATTAAATATCCCAGGGTGCAATCCCCTGATGAAGGCATCAAAGGCGACCCCTGCATTAAGATCTTGTATCTGAAGTACCTCGAGGTTAAATCTCTAAACAAAACTACGCAAAGCCTCCTTCGGTCCCTGGATGACCTTACCCAAATGCATGCTGGTCTTTTGCTCTTGACGATTTGTCACAAAGTGGCTAGTAAACAACAGACTAAGCTCAGTGAAATTATTCAATGAGTTGGTTGAGAGATTGTTAAACCACTTCTGGGCTACTCCCTTCAAAGTAACTGGGAAATTCTTACACCAGGTAGTGTCATCTACCGCCTGGACATACATCTGATGTTTGTAAGCTGATAGATGATCGTCAGGATCTGTTGTACCATCAAAGGGTTCAATTGTTGGTAGCTTGACTTTAGGGTATGGCGGAGCTTCCATAATCCTGGCCGAGAAAGGAGTTGGCCAATCAATACTTAAGGCCCCCATCCTCCTTATGACAGGTATATTTTCTTGACGGTATTCCCTGATAACCGAGTTTGATGATGTATGTGCTGGGGTCCCACGTCGGTATACATTCGGTTGACTCACAGTCTTTTCCTGATGACGAGGGAGTGTGGGGATGGGTCCACCAACTCCGTCTAGGAGAAGACTTTCAACGGGGGGTCTCTCAAATAGGATGTCGATCCGGTGACTCTGAAGGGCATCGCCCTTTTTGCTTGCAGATAATCTCTAGCGTCTGTAGCCATGCGTCGTTCATCTATTGTACGATCTTCTTCAGACCTTATGACTAGGTTCCAACCCAATCTCCTTGCCTGCTCACTCCGGGCTGGACGTTTTCCCTTACTTGTTGGGCGAGTAGGACGACTGGGTCCTGCCACATCCACTTGTGAACGACCACGAAGAGGCTCATTTTGGGCAACCGCAGCTCCATTATGCTGAAAGAACAACATATTGCTCTTAATCTGTTCCTGAACAACAGCCGCGACTTTCGATTGAAAATCGTTCAGGACATTCTCCAGATGGGTTGTTGTTACTGGACGATGCAGGTTTCCTTCCAGCACCACATCTGCTCTCTCCAGGCGAGGCCCATCTCTACCTCTTGCTGGATGCTCATCATCCACTGTATCCTCTGTACAGCTTGCTGACTCTGACGTCGGACTTGGTTAGATGAATGACAGTCTGTCAACTCTGCGTCTCCCCACAGACAGCGTCAAATGTTGTTAGCTCTGGGTAGCTAAACTCTTCTTCCAACTCTTGTAGTTGAGTTCTTTCCGAGACGTGTGCAGAGATGCTCGTTGCTCCGTATCCGAACCTGAAAACAAGGAAACCAACCCTAGAGGTTTGGACGTTGATTCCCCCTCCGATGCCTAAGTCATTTTTGTGAGAGAAATTCTAACTATATTTGGACAGAGTAAGTTTAGGGAGTAGGTGAGATTCTCCCTTTTACCTAGCTTTTAGGAACTATTTATAGTGTTTGTAAATGAGAAGGTGCACCCTAAAATAGAAGGGTGTGATTGGTTGAGTAATTGAATGGTGACACTTGTCAAAGTTTCATTGCTTTGGGTCTCTCAACCGATCATTTACTGTCTTTCATTGGAGTTTGGGCTGATTATTCCCTCCTTTAAGGAATAAATGGGCCTCTTATTCAGTTATAGGGATGTCATCAAATACCCTTCCTGTAGGCTCCACGTGTCGCCTTTTGGCTTCTGACACGTGTCTCTTGTTCAAGGGTCCATATGTCTTGATGCTATGGGGACACGTGGCACTCTTTAAGTGATCCACGTGTTCTCTTTTGCCATGTCACAACACTATCCAATGCCATCCCTAGTGTTGACCTTCACAACTGGTGACCAATTTTACCTCTAAGACAATTCATTCAAGTTTAATTTTCAGAGTAATTCCAGTTCCTCTAAAAGGTATCTTAATTAGTTATTATTTCCCACACAAACACATAGCATTCCCTATAGAATAATCTATCAAAAATAAGTATGCTCAATTCTTATGCTTCTTCAGGGAGGGAGGAACATGTCAGTAGTATGTACATCTCCTCACCTTTTGTTTTGTTATCTCTAGTTTTATAAAAGCGATGAGCTCACATTTTAGTGTACTGCTGAAACATACTAACACCAACTAATTCGAAAGTCATGGTTGAATTAAATTCACGTGATTAAAGAAAAGAAGCCATTATTCCTTTAATTGCTTTTATTGGTTCTTACAAATGTTAAAACCATCACATTAATATCTTCCACCAAGTTTGACGCGAAATCCTCAACGGATTAATGGTTGAATTAAATGATATAGGTCTGTGCCCGCGGCTACAACATGTGGTAGCATGTGGTACAGATAGGGCATATATTTACCTACTTCAAATCTTCAATGCTTGCATGTGCCCTAATTTCTTGCCTGTGCATTTATTTCAAATTTTGACAATATACCGATTCTGTAAGTATTCTCCTTCTATACGACTATACCTACACTGCAATTCTGGGTGAGACCGTGTGAGAGGCTCATTTAAAGGGATTACGAAAGAAGGTATCATGATTCATGGATAATGTCATAACCATTTGCAACAAAATAATGGAACGACACTTTAATAAGGTATAAAGATTTGCACAAAAAAATAAGGGATAAAGTCATAAAGATAATGGAAGAGATCCAATGATTTTAGTTTTTAGGGTATGTAAGAACTTTTTTTTTTGGAGGTGAGCTATGTATAAGAAACTATAGAAAGACCTATCAATTACGCATTACCTAAGTAATGATAAGCGTGATTTTAATATAAGTTTCCAACTTAAAATAACTTGAGAAAATATATTCGATACATATATGTAACTTTAAAAGTAATGACAATGATTAGACAAGGAGATCGTTTACTACTTTTGTTATATATTCTCATTGAGATAATGTTTTCTTTGGGGATGTATTTCCTAAAAATAGTTTTCATATTCTTTCATGGGAAATTCTTACATGCAGCTGGCCACAATAGTAACTAATAGTGGCGATATTGTTTAGTAATCCATACATTACTCTTTCACTCTCCAAATCCATCCCAAGCAGTCGGTAACTACTCCACTTAATGGTCATCAACCCCCTCCCCCAAAATAGTTTGTAATCCACATCCAAAAAGTCAATAACCATTCTGCAAAGAGTTAGTAATCATTAAAACAATTAGCAACCCTCCAAGCTGTTAGTAACTCCCCCCTCCAACTAATCAATAATCCCAAAAACACTTGATTGCCTCCCTAAAATAGTTAGTAACCCCTTATTATTCATTGTGTGCGCGCCAGACGGTTTATTAACCGTGCGGCAAGCCGCACACAATTAGACTTCCGGTCTTTTATTAGGTTTGCAAATGGTGGAATTAGTTTTTTGATACTTCCTTTCATGTATGTCTAAATATTCTTGTAAGGAAACAAACAATGGAGAACTAATTTGAAATTGAGTGTGATCCAACCAAATAAAGTTTTAATAATAACAGTTGGTCTTGTAGGAGAATGCGTACTTTAAATTAAAATTAGGCAACGGCCCAAGCTCAATATAATATTAAGTAGAGAACAAACGGTCTTTGTGGAAATAGTGAAAATAGTGATTAGTTAAATCCATTTAGTGACCCGTTTAATCCCATTTAGTGACCTGTCTATAATTCACTCAATAATTACAATATATAACTCATTCAATGGCTAGTTTGATCCATTTAGTGACTAGTTTAATTCATTCATAAGTTTGATGGCTTATAAAATAGTTTGTTATTGTTCGAGACTAAAAGTGAAATAAAGAAAGGAGAAAAGAAGGAACGACAAGGTTAGTGTTAAATGTCTAGAAATATTGTTGTGTTAAATTCAGATGCAATAGGCTTTTTATTAAAATGTGAGTTTAGATTGGTCTTAACTCTATGGTAAAATTAGACCTCTTCTTTTAACAGTTTGTGTAATGACAAACTTATAAGTATAGTACTCTCAGCCGGCATGTAGCTTTTGTAAGATATTTCATATTTCATCATGACACAGTATTTGAAACAAGCATCAATTTGAAAGCTGAAATTAGTTATATTGGTCTGACTCAAATTTATAAGACTTGAAGTTTGGGGGTCATTCTCAAGTGTTAGATGCTCTTTTAAACCTAATTTCCCTATCTTATTTTTCATGCCATTCAAGTCATTTTTGGTCTCCTCAAGTCATTTTGCCAATAACTAGAATATTTTAACATTGAGTAGTTTGGTTACTTGTAATTATGGGTCTCTCATACTTTTATGTCATGTTGACTCTGTTATCATGTCAAGAAACAAAAAAAGCTTGAATTGATAGTTGAACACCAACGATGTTATATACTCTAATAGGATTGATCCTCTATATACTAAAAGGGGGTGTTATTTGTTTGTGAGGATTAAGGGTAGGGATTGGGATTTCAAATCCCTTGGTGAAAATCTCATGTTTGTTTGTGGGGATAGGGGATTTTAGGTGGATTGAGAATGAGATTAAAAACCCCCTTATCCCGCCAAAATATCGGGGCGTCTGGTATGTGGGAATGTGAGTTTGGAGATTAGGATGGGAGCGGGATTGGAAATTGGTAGGTGGGATAAGGATTAAATAGTGTCTACTCTTGTTTGGTATGAGTTGGAAATAAGTTGGGATTAAACGATAATTTTACATAGATTCTCTTACTAACTTTCCACCCTTTTCTTTTCATTAAGGGCATTTCGGTCATTTTCTTACAAAATTTAATCCCTGCAGCCCATAGTACCTATGGGGGCAGGTATTATGGGTAGGATAAGAAATATGGAGCAAAGTTACACATTTGCCCATAATGAAAATGAAAGATAGAAGAGGTTAATAAGGCTATTTAATTAAAAGGAGAAATTGACCAGGATAATCCAAACTATGCCCGTTCCGCCAAGAATAATCCCTACTAAGCTTTATTCCTGTATAATCCCAACTATTGGGGAGGTCCGCCACAAATGGTCCGTGATCAGAAGGAAACCTGTTTAACAGATTAATATGCCACGTGTCATGCTTTAATTGGTTGTTTGTAATTGTTATTTATTTTACTTTTTTTTGTTAATTTCCCCCCTCCTTCCCCATCCTACCAGCTCTACCAACCTCCCTCCCCTCGCCACCACCACCACCTTGAGCCCCAATCACGACCTCCCCTCGCCACCACTCGTTGCCCCGAACCTCCGATCACTTAGCTACCACCCCCAACCCCAACCCGACCTCCCCTCGCCACCACTCGTAGTCCCCGTTTCCCTTCCTCTGCTACAGACCCAACACCCAGATTCACCACAGCAAAACACCACCATCATCGACCACCTTCGAAAATTAAACCCAGCCCCACCACCTTCGTAAACCCTCCCTCGCCACCACTCTCAGCCCCTTCGAAAACCGAACCCAGCTTCGAAAATAAAACTCAGCCCCAACACCTTGGAAAACCCTCCCTCGCCACCACTCCCAACCCCTTTGAAAACCCAGCCACCTTCGAATAAACAAAAACCAGCTTCGAAAATGACGCAACCCACCTTTGAAAACCCACTCACCTTCGAATAAACCCACCCAACTTTGAATTGGGGTGTTTAGGGTGACGATTTGGCGGTGGTTAGGGTTTAGATTGACGAATTTTGAGGTGGTTAGGTTTAGGGTGATGATTTGTGGTGGTCAGGGAGGAAAAGGAAGGGGAGGGAGAGGCAGTGGAGGTGGTCTTAGAGTGAGCGATAGAATCAGGGGAAGGGGTGGTTGGGAGGGGTTTGGGAATGGGGGAGGAAGAGGAGGGAGGGGGTGGCTGATGTGGTGGTGGTGGGATTTGGGGTGGGGGTAGAAAATAAAAAAAGAATAATAAAAAATTTACCTTGTTAACCGGTAGCAAGTCATTTGGGGACGTTTGTGAGACCTCCCCAATAGTTGGGATTATACAGGAATAAAGCTTAGTAGGGATTATTCTTGGCAGAACATGCATAGTTTGGATTATCCTGGTCAATTTTTCCTAATTAAAATCATAGTTTAATTCCAACTAATTCCAACTTATACCAAACAATGGATAGACATTATTTAATCCTTATCCCCACCAATAAATTCTCAATCCTCATCCCTCTTCCTAATCCTCAAACTTCCATTCCCACATACCGCACACCCCATAAAATGTCACCATACATCATTTTCCACCCCCAACCATTGTCCATATCGATTATTTCATGTTATTCCTACGCTTATAATGTATTTATAGAAATAAAATTGGAGCCTAAAGGATTGGAAAGGAAGAGAAATACAAGAAAATGAACGAGAGGTGCAAAAGGGCAGTCAACAAAAAGAATTTCAAGATTTTGGAGCCGCCTAAAGAGGGGCCCGCTTTAGATTAGCTAGTTGGTGGGGGGTAATGGGGGAATGGCTTAGAGATGAGATGATCTTATATGATCAGTCACGCACCTGATCTGAGAATTGCAGAATATGAGAGAATCTCCATGATTTTTGACCTTCCACCTGCCCTTTTCCTCCTAGCATATAGGAGTAAAACTTCAGTATTGACTCTATTGTAGTCTCAACTTAGTTGGAGATAATTTTTTTTACAGGATATATTAGTTGCCATGAAAATTTTCCTTTGGAAAAACACGATCATAATTAGTTTTTGAGTCAGTATGATAGAAGAAAACAGGTAAAATGAAGGGAGACTAGCATTTAAATTCTTTGTTCACAAAATAAAAGGGTTGAATACTGTTTCTCTATGTGTATATCTTTCTCCCAACCAAACCTGAAATCAGCAAGGAAATTAGAGAAAGAAATATATACTATATACCACAAAAAAATTCAACTGAAAAAATGATTTATCAAGAAAAAAGTGAACAATAAATTAGTTTTCCTTTGTTTAGTTTCTCTCATAAAAAGTTTGAGAAACTGAATGGAAAGATATGGGACTTTAGATGGGAAAAAGGAAAGAGGATGTTAAGAAATAGAGAGGACGAAATTGTCTACTTGAAGGAAATTAGAAAATAAGAAAAATGAGTTGAATGGAAAAATGTTCTTCGTTTAACCAAACACTCTCTACAGATTATGCCTCATACACCCGGAAAAATTAGTATTGGATATATCATGCTCATGGTACATCCGAATGTATAATAATAATTATTTAAAATCGTCAAGTTATCCAATCGACTAAAAGAACAACAATACATGCACTTCTATTAGGAATCCGTTGTTTTCAAATATAAAAAGGCTAGCTTTGAGGGTCTTCTGAGTTTTGACAACGCTCTCAATCAGACGTACTACTAATATTTTCCTTGATAAATCAGATAGACGTACGAAGATTAATTGGGTGATGATTATGCTAATAGTCCTGGCCTAAGTTACGCAAAAGATGACGTTTAAAGATCCTTGAAGGAAAAGTTTACCAATATGATATCATATCAAGATTGTTGAAGATAAGTGATAATCTTCTTAAACACATAATGAATCAACTGCACCAATGTATTTATCCCCTATGATTATGACCTCTTCCTTCTTAATTATCCTATCTATGTTATTCTTGAAGATTTTCCCTTTGAAACGTTTGACTGTTTTTAATTTTTTATGGTGACATATATATTGGACTAGGATGACGATGGGTCTCGACTACTATCATGAGTCGCTTAGGCCCTGTCTATTTTCATGATGTGAATCTGATTTCCTTACACTATACGTAAAATTAGGGTATAGGTCTAAGTGAGGTGAGATGGAGTAGGAACAAGATCCGATGTTCCATAACCCTCGACCTTTGATAAAACAAAAACGCCTCCAAAATGATTTGGATTGCCTAACATAATCACCATCTACAACCATCGGAAAAGGGATGACATCGATAAGTGTAAAATATTTTTAAATAAGGCAAACCTCAATAAAAGGACAAACACAAAGAAAATGAACAAATAAGCCAAACATCCATTCCTCCACATGATTCCGTTCTCTCCACTCTACCCTCTTTGACTTCATGATCCCACGTCACATTGATCTCAAGTAAACCCATATATATACTTTCAATTACCTACATGAAAGTGACCAAGCATCTTCAGTCTTTCGCTACATGCACCGTTCAATTTTATTATTCGTCTAATCTTCAAGTCTCTAACCGGCACATCACTTGATCTCCATCTCACATAAGTAAACCATCGAATGCGATTTCAATTCCCTTCATATTTTTTTCAATAGATGCAACTCCTACTTTCTCCCAATAACCCTGGACTCGACCCTTGTTATTGCTAAAGGAGTGGGGGCCCAGATAGTATCTCGGCTTCCCACTAAATTTTTGTAAATATTTTAAACTTGTTTATAATAATAATAATAATCAAAATAATAATAATAATAATAATAATAATAATAATAATAATAATAATGATTATTATTATTATTATTATTTATTATTAAAATAATAATAATAGTGGTGGAAATGTTAAGTTTCTAGATCCACACCTTCAAACAATGTTGAACTGGTAAAGGATCAAGGACCTGTTCTTTTGGCCTGTAAATAAGGAACTGAACTGAAATCAATGAAATTGAACTGAAATTAATTGAACAGGACTGAACTAAACTGAACCTGACTTAGCAGGAGCTGAACTAAACTAAAATTAACTGAACTGAACAGAACTACTGAACTGAACTTAATTAAAATTCATTGCAAACCAAAAGAATAGTGCCCAAGTAAGTTTTATATGGCTACTTTTATGTTTAATGATACATTATTATCATTAGGGATGGCAGGCGGGTAAAATTTGGTGGGTTTCGCACCGCACCCGCCCCAGTTGAGGCAGGGATGGGTATAGGTTTAGTGGGTGGTGGATGGGTATGGGTATGAAAAACTCTACCCGCCATGGGTAGTGGGTAGGTGGTGGGTATGAGAGTAAAATTGCCCCCATACCCGCCCGCCCCGCCCGCATCCGCCCACCCAATACCCACCTATTTTAATTTTTAGAAATTTATTTTTACCATATAACCCAAAAGTCCAAAACTCACCCATCATTTTAATTATTTTTTTAATTAAAGCTATACAAATTACAATTTAATGATTTGTAATTACTGAATACTCCCTTACTCACTTACTGCCTTTTCATTGTAGAGGATGGCAGGAACTTTTTGGGTTGATGGTTTTGGGCTTTTAGCTGAAATTGGCTTGCTAAAAAGCATAATACGAATTAAATGTTCGCGGGTAACGTGCGGGTAACAGGCGGGTATGGGGCGGGTAAACCCAGATGGGTAAACCCAGGTGGTGGTGGAGGTGAGGATGGTTTTGGGGTCATACCCATGTGGGCAGGCGTGGGTATGAGATCTTTACCCACCATGGGTGGTGGGTAGGTGGTGGGTATGAAAATTTTAGGTGGGTATGGGTATGGGGGGGGGGTTCCCGCACCCGCCCGCCCATTTTGCCATCCCTTATCATGTGTTAGATTTATTGCATATTATATATGATAAATGTATTATATGCCTGCTAAAGAGGAAAAATTGGCCACATATAAACCCTGAGCTCCATCCTATTAACAATTGGGTTTAGAATTTCAAAAAAAAGTCATCCTCGGTCTACTTTTTTGATGTGGGATCACACGCGAATAATATATCTTCTTAGCATCCTCTCTCACATGTGAGCCTATTGTTCTTCAAATCATCTCCACTTGCATTTAAAATTTTCGATAGGCCTGCACACAGAAAATGTGCACAGTGGCAGAGTCTAACCACGCGAAAGCCTAAATAAAATTTCATCCTAAAACAATCCATAAGATGGAGTAGCCCACAAAGATTATGTTTTAATCATCCTCCTCTATTTCTTTAATATGGGATCACATTTAAGTTATCTTTTTAGCAATATATATATGTGTGAAAGACTAAAAAAGTAATTGAAAAATTATAAGTTTTCCACTCATGTTCAACCCAAATTCTATTATGTAGACCTTAGAAATTGGTAAAGATCCAAAATATATAAACCCTACGAGTACGAGCAAGTAACCTAGACCCTATTACACATCCATCCCTATATTTGACAGTAGACCGTTATTTTGTGACAGAATAGGACCTCCCTTCATTTCTTACGTATATATACGTCACAGAGTAGCTATTCTTCTTGGCCACTACAAAACTTTCTATATCGTAGGGCAAACTAATAACTTTCTAATGAATATGCTGATCTTAGAAGAAGAAAAAAAATATTGAATGAAATCTCAATAATGGAAAAGGAATCAAGCGGCAGCCAATAGGAAATTTATTGTCATTAAAATTGTCCTTTTTTATTAGACTTTAGAATATTTCTTTGTTGAGCATCTTGTGACACATTAGAAGAAGGGAGAATCTATTAATGTCCATGTCATAAGATGTTATTATTATTATTTATTTAAAGAAATTATTTTTGTTAAATTAAATTCAACCATTTATTATCTTTTGATTCTTTCTTAAGTCAATACATTATCTGCTCCATATCATTGGGGGCAGAATTTCTCTTTTTTTTAAAAAAATAAAATATCCATTTTTTCCCCTTTTCTCAAACTAGTGACTTACAACTAAGTTGATGAATTTGACATTTATGATGACCAAATTGCGTCTCCCCTTTTTAATTCTTTTATATTTTATTTGGTTTATTTTTTTCTTCATGTTACTTAACGGTTGTGTATGAAAGGATGAATACATAAACAGAGAAATAAAATAAATAATTTACTAAGGTGGTAGTATTTACATTGAGAAATAGTTTCTTGTATTTATGCTTGAATCGTTTAATAGGTATTCAAAATGACCAGAACGATCATCATGATCTACATACACCATTTTCTTTAGGTTTGGCTACTTCATGGAAGCAAATCCTATTGTTCATTGTCTTCGAAGTTCACATATCAAAGAAGTCTATATTTGCCTCTTCATTATATAAAACTGCCTTTGTAGAAGCAGTGCAAGAAATATTTTCAAAGAGCCAAAGAGGGCTAGACCATAAGTCCATGGACCATAATGCACATGAGAAAAACTTCAGGACTTATTGTTAGCCCCAATTTTGTGTCTTGCTTTGTTCGCTACAAAACAAAAATAAAATTTATTGTTTTTATTTATTTGGAAAAATTGATAGGATTAATCCTAACAAGGGGATTTTCTAGAATAATCCAAACTATTGAATGTACCTTCTCAAAATAATTCAAACTCTTAATTTTGCTATATATAGTAGTCCCCAAATGGATCATTGAAAGCAAGAAACATAAAAGTTTGGAGTATTTGAGAAGGTACGTAAAGTAGTTTGGATTATTCTAGAATAATACATAGTTGAAATTATTTTGAACAGAACGATCATAATTGAGATTAGTATTGTCAACTTTTCCTTTTATTTTTCATATATAACAAACAACTGATGACCAAGTTCTCACATGTATAATGTTTTAAGACCTTCGGGTACAAGAAACATCTAAAACAGCATTAGGTTTTCCTATTTCTACATACACACCTAGGTGATGTATGCAAGAATTTTATTTTATTTTTTTGAGGTGAGTATGTAATAATTTTTTTAGTTTACTAAATTCTTAAAATATCAATATAAAATTTCATGACGTTTTCATTACTGAATCGGAATATGTAGTGGTAAGAAAGTGGAGAGTTGGATTATGGAGATTTTAGAAAAAGCCTAAGTATATATCAAAGTGATTTTAATAGCGCATAATTTATTAGATCCTACACAATGGAGCATGATGTGTATCACGCTCCCGAAAAGACATACTATTCAAAGTAAAAGATTAAGTTTAGAGAAAAGTTCTCTTCTATTTCACAACTTTGAGATATTGGGATTAACTTTAAGGACAATTTGAAAGTGAAAATTCCTCTTTTCTTTCCCTCCTCCTGAGTCGGCTACCCTCAAGTAACCCTGCTAATTAAGCTATTAAGATTCAATAAGGTAAAATTATTTTCCTTGCATTAGCGACCTCAGAAAAATTGCATCCAAATTCAAACTTGTATAGTCAAATTAAGTGGGGACCAAAAAAACTTATGACAAATCTCAGTTAACATATAATATATTCTGAAACTACTCAATGAGCTAAGACCAGAAAAATTCCCTAATTCCTATCTCTTTCCCTGCTGCATCATCAAATAATGAATTAAGAAGTTTCTCATTCTTATGGCCCCACACTTAATTTTCATCCTCATCTCTTTCACATTTTGAACATCTATTCCTCTATATATAAGTGCATACAACTTCTTACAACTTCACATATGTTAAATTTGTTAAACTCTCCTTTTATTGTCAAATAAACTCCAAGAAAATAACATTTCTAAGAAAGAAAACACCTCCTCAAAAATGGCTTACTCTATGTTGAGCTCCACAAATTACAAGAGAAAATGTTTGTCATCTCCAACAGAAACTGATAGATGTTCTTCAAAAGAGAATGATTCCATCAGTTTCGACCTCGAAGATTATGCATCCAACAGTTTTGATATTGAAGATAGTTCTTTCTTTTCTTCATCTCGAACCTCTTCAATTGATTCGGATTATGTAGCATCCGATTTCCTATTGTATGAATATGATAACCTAAACCACGAAAAATTGACGTCTAAGAAGAGAAAAACCATGGAGTGTTTTGTAGATCAAGAGTTGGAGGATACTGCTAGTTCACCCGTTCATAGTCCCAAGGTATTAGCATATAACTTTTATCTTTAAGAATAAGTGCAAATTTTTGTTTTTCATTCACGCATCAATTTTTTAAAGTATTTATTAGCAATAATAAAAAAAAGTTCATATTTGAATTTTGCATTGAAACTAATGCAGCAACATATATATCATCAAATTATTCTATCCATATATTAGCAAAAGTAGAAAAAGAAGAAGTGTTGCACTTATTTTGAAACGGAGGAGTTATTATTGTTCGCTTGACTTAATTTCTGATCCTTTGTTTCCTTGATCTCTTAATAGATTAATGATTTGAAGCTCTTCTACATGAAGTCAAAGGAGATGGATAGTAGAGAAGTTTCCCAGGTAAACATGAATATCATTTGATGAAAATCATTATTTTTTTTTTCTTTTGTTTTGCGCTTTATGAATTGGTGGTAAAATTATAATATATAGTCTTAACAAAGTTTGGACTGGATTTCTGATGCAGGAAAAAGGACAAAGTTCACAAGAAGCAGGATATAGCAGCAACATGAGTTTGATAGAGTCAGAACTCAGGAAAAAAGGACTTTGCTTGATCCCTACTTCAATGCTTTTTAATTACCTAACTACTGATATTTGAAGAGCATTCATTTTGAGAAATATATAGGATAATGCACATAATGTAACATTTGTTGTAGGAAGAATTTATTACCATGTGCTTTAGCTGTGTACACTTAGGTTGAACGTTGTAAGATACTCAGATTTTAGAATTCGAACATTATTAAGTTCTTTAAACTTTTCATGTTAAGTAAGAATTCTAGGAATAGTATGCACCATATGTATGAATTATAGGAAGGGTTTAATACCAAGTTATTTAACCATGTATTAGAAGATAATGTAAAATTAGGTTCAATGTTTGTAATATAAGATACTAAGATTTCAAAATTTTGAACATTATAAACATATTTTAAATTCGGTGTATCCCGTAAAAAAAGTAAAACTTTTATTATGCACTCAGATGTACCATGAGCATGAAAGGCTTTTTTTAGGCTCATTGCTCTTTTTGACTTCTAATTTTTGCTCATTTGGATGAGTATAAAAAAGCCTTAGGTGTACCGTTCTCATGATACACTCGGGTACATGATTAATACACAAAAGAAAAACGTATTTAGACCTATTAATTTCTCATAAAATTTATTTATTTTTTCTATTCTTTTGTTTTTATCAAACAACCTAATAATGTAGGAGGAATAGGCATTCCTTAAATCTAATCACTTATATTTTCGCTCCCCCCCCTAACTTATGAGCTAATATCCCATAGGGACGACGCAAAAGATGAAAGGAGCGAACCAATAAATTCGTGAATATAGGTAAGATCAAAACTTGGTTATTATTGCCGATTGAGTCCATTAATGAACAAACACTCACAAAATTTTCGAGCACATTCAGTAGATAAACTAATCTCGAACACTTACAAATTCAATTATCCTATGTTCACAAATAGCACGGTGATGTTCATTTAAAAGCTCTTTTTTGTAATTTATTTCAACTCTTTCTACCTCGACAAATGCCTGAATGCTCTTTGAAAACTTATTGTTGTTTAATTAAACTTGAATTGGTCACTGATCAAAACTTATATTTGATAATTAGCAATTTTAGCTGCGTATAACAACAAATGAAAAAAAGAAGAATCGCACATTAAAAGAATTCTAACTAGGCATCACATTACATCATACAAATTCTCTGATATACTTAATTTCTTAATTAGTTTGTACGATAAGGCATGCATGTCTCTTGCAAATTTGTTTTGACCACCAAAATGCATTTGCGGGATACTGGTGCAACCCTCAAACGTTTTAAATACCTATAGTCGAAAAAATTTAAGCATGGAAAAGAGTTTCATTATATCAAATAAGATTCATGAAATTTTACATGCATTAAATCATGGTATACAACTTTGTGTGAAATAAACGTTCTAAGGTATATAATTTTGCTAAACTGCTACAAATTGCATGCAAAGTAGGAGAATGAGAATATAGTTTAAAGAACAAGGTTATATACTTGGGTGCATGCTAGGGTTTAGGTCCTCTTTTGTCTTATTGCCAGTTAATTAGGGTTCCCACTACATGTGGAATGAAAACTGGACAAACCCTAAAACCATTTTTAAAATCCAACAACAATCATTTGTTTGTCGTCTTATCAGAAAAACAGCAACTTGTAACTTTCCAAGTCAATTGGGAGCAATAATGTAACCCTAGCTCTTTGCTCAGCTAATACGAACTATTTTTTGTGATTGCTTGTATAAGTTTCCAAACAAGTTTGGAGTACTTCACTGTCAACTTCTTATACAAAGGGTTTGGGGAAGTTTATAGTTATGCTTTTGATTTCATATTTTTCAGATATATATGTACCTAAGTTATATATATATAATTGATCATAGCTAAACAATGGTGATTAATAGTTTTAATGGATATATGTGGTCTAGAGGCCGGTTCTACGAAATTAAAGATGAATTAAGTTAAGTAAAAGTGTAAAACAATACAAAAGAAATTGTGGGTTTGGCCTGTCTAGGCGAATTTGGCCTGATCATCATGCAGTTTCTAAATCTGTCTAGGATTTTTATTAAAATCTAGTTTGACGAATAGATATAGTATATAACATGTTTTTAGGAAAATCTTTTTTGATAGGTATTTTTTATGATTTTAAATGAAACATCTTTGAATATAGAAATTTATTTATTAGGCATTGTTGAACTTTATTAGTTTAACTTTTTGTTTCCATGTTTGAAATATGTACTTTTTCTTATTATTTAGGCTTTATTGAAGGTTATTTCATGAACAAATTAAAGAATTATTCCTTTTGGACCTTTAATCAAGTTTATTCAAGAATTTTACTAATTAAGCCTCTTATATATGAATATTATATTTAAAATGTTTTTGCTAATTGAATATAATATCTAATGAGCAAAGATATAGAGAGGCATTGTTTTTTATTACTCTCTCTATCCCATATTAATGGCGATATTATTCGTTTCTCCATGAGTTTATGGACTTTGAAGGCGTTATTGCAAGTTTTGCAACAAAATTGTGAAGGATGAAGTAGCAATACTAGAGATTAGGTAGTCATCATTGTTAACTCATTCACTTGTGGAAATAAGTAGAGGTCACTTTAGCGTATTCCTTTTTTTACAAGCTCCGGATATTGAGTCATACGTACAGAGAATTTAAGGCGAGACATCTTCTAGTAATGATTTATTTGAAAAGTTCAACTTTTTACTATGACCCTATTCACTCCAACTCAAATATATTATTTGGTTAGAATCAATTTCAATTAGCAAAATCAGCTTCAACCACTAGTAGTCAATAAGATCAACTTTTATTATTAAAAATTATTAAATTAAGTAAAAGGAAAATAGGAAACCAATAGAAAACTAGTAGAAATATGTTGCATTTAGGGGGAAAAAATAGATTTCATTTTGTAAAATACATTTTTATCAACCAAAATTCGGCTTAATTAGCAAAAGTAATTTAAATTTAATAAAACTAGGTGAAGTACACAAGCATATTTTGGTTTCAGTTTATTAATGCAAATATTTGGTCAAAATATACTCCTAATTCTCACCAAGTTTACACACTTACTAAATGTGAGCATTATTGCACTTAAGTTGTGAACTATTCCGTATATTGATTATTGGGGTTTGTTTTATCCTATTCTCCTTATCTTTTTGCTTTTAGTACGTCAAGGAATAGGTTAGCATGGATAATAAATAACATCATTAAGAAACAACAGGTGTAGATTCTTAATAAATAAAAAACCTCAATCTAAGAATATGTCAACTTTTTGTATGAGTTATAAATTTTGGTTCTGACTTTATAAAAGAAAATAGTTTTTTCTTAGAAGATCTCCTTAAGCTTTAATGACTAATTCTTAAGGATAATATAAGAAAAGGAGTGTCTTTATGAAGGAAAATAAGGGATCTTAATTGACATACGCATAATATAAGCCATAGCTGGCTTGCAATTCATACGAAGCCATGTAATAATGATGTAGGGATCTCTTGGTAGTTTTTATGAAGGCAAGCAATCAAGTTGGCCGTTCCTATTTGATGTTTTCATTTGGAATATGGGGGAAAACCAATGCAAATTGAGGTGGATGAGAATCTTTTTAATTTTATATTGTATAAAGTGTACTTTGATACTCTTTGCTTTTGAAAAAGTAAGAGAGAGAAAGAAAGAAAAATGGGTGATTGGGAAATAATATTCTAGAGTGGGCTATGTGTAAAACAAAAAGTAAAAAATTATTGTAAATATTTGATTGTTAAAAAGTAAGATGTGGAAATAAATATTCTTAAAATGAAAAACACTCAAAGTGGGAAGAACTTTTTGTAACATCCCAAAAAAGAAAATAGAAACATCAAAAGGGAACGGCCGAGGGAGTAATAATTATTTATTATTATTAAAGAATAATCATAATAGTATTCTAGTTGTTATCAAATGATAAATATAAATAAATAAAAAATACTCCTTCTGTTTGTTTAAATTGTTACGATTTGCTTTGAGAGATAACCAAGGAAATTTATGAAATCTATGCAATGATTGTTTGGGGAATAAATAAAGTTGTTTGAGTAATAGATAAATTATGAGAGTGAAAATTGTAAAAGCAAAAAACTAGTGTGGGTGATTGAGTATTTAATGGGAAAAAAAGGACAAGTGGGTTCCAAAAGTACGGAAAATTGAAATATAAAGATGTGAAAGTTTACCGAGAATAGTTTAAGAGTAATTACGCTCATGATCAATTTGATCATAAGAATAGATCATAAGGCATGAACAAATAAAAGAATGGCCTACACTTATGAGTGAAAGTAGATCACATTGTAATCAATTATGAAATAGATCACATTGTGATCAACGAGTTCATGAGAAAAGCAAAAACTGGCCTAATTACACAGTGACATATGGCATTAGTTTTTTGTTTAAAATTTCAAAATAAAATATCTAAAAATCTACAAAGTAAAAAAATTTAAAAAATACCGATAGTTATATTTTATTTCGATCCATAAATAGACACCCACTTTGTTATATTTTTATATACTTTTGAATATTTTTAATTTTTAAATACATAAGTAATTGATTGATCATGAGTGAGGTGCATTTGATCAAATTGATCATAAAACATGATAAAAATTTTGGAATGAGTGATGATGTGTTTTTTTGTTCATGAGTGGTGATGCTCTAAGTGAAAGTGTAATAATTAAAAAGAAACGTTCAAAAAAGAAAAGTGTAACAATTAAAAACAAACCGAGGTAGTAGTACTAATAATAAAAATTACTGATTATAATAAGTACTACTATTATTAGTATTAATATATTAATACACGATGATGATTAATAATAGCAATAATGTCTAAGAATTAAATTAGTATTACTATTATAAATAGTAATTGATAATAACAGAATAATAATTAGCAATAATGATAAAAATAATTGGGTCCAAACCAAAATCATACTGTTTTGACACGGTTTGGGTTGGTTGATAGGCTCAAAAAGGTGGGGTGACCAAATTGCGGTTTGAGGTTCTAGGTTTGTTTGTAATATTTATAAACCAAACCGCATCATAAACCGCCAAAGCGTCTTTAATATCCTAACGTAATGACATTTTTACTTTAAATAGTAATATTTTTTAGCAACTTGTAATTTTTTCAATATCTTCTAGCCTTTTGTATTGTATTTTCATGATTTAATAGTGAATATCTAGTCATTAAAAAAGTAAAAATACTCGTATTGAAATAAAATATGGGTGAACCGCAAACCACTGCATGATTTAGGTTGGTTTAGGTTGTTATAGGATAAAGTAAGGTACTTTCTTACTAAAAAATTAAATCTTGAAAATAAAAGCGACAGAAAACATATAACACTTACTTTATATATATTTGAAGTGTTTAAGTGAATTTAAGGTGAAATAGATTAAAGTTTCAAGTTTAGGGTTGGTCTTCGATCTTTTTAGGACAAATCAGGGTTCTTTCTTACCAAAATAAACCTAAATCTTGCAAATAAAAGCTATAATAAACATATAACAATTGCTTTATGCATATTTGAAGTACTTAAGTCAATTTAATGTCAAATAGATCAAAGTTTTAATTTTAGGGTTAGTTTTAACTTGTTTAAGGACAAATTGAGGTATTTTCTTACAAAACAACCTAACTCTTGTAAAGCTATATTAAACATAGAACACTTACTATACACATATTTGAAGTGTTTAAATAAACCTAAGGTCAGATACATCAAAGTTTCAAGTTTAGATTGGTTTTAGGTCGTTTTAGGACAAATAGAAAGAATTGAATACTTTCTTACCAAAACCAACCTAACTCTTGCAAAAAAAACGTTAACCTAAATATGCATCACTCAATCATTGTATACTTAGCTAAATCATTAAATTTTAAATGTCAAGGCAAAGCTTGCTTAGGATTAATTGAGATAGGATATTAGATCAGTAATTCCAAAGGGGATTCTTGATGAGTTTAGAGGAATTTTGTGTAATGGTTAATTGTTTCAAAATTAATTACTTTTCTCACAAATTATTCTGAGTAATCAAGAAAATAAATACTTTGCAACTATTCTATATGTAAATATGGACAATAAAATAAAACATCTTAAGATTTTTTTTCCTTGAGAGGGGAAATCTCAATGAAACTAACTTTCTAGATTAGAATAAGGCCTTGAGAATTTCTCTTAGAGACCAAGATATGGAATATACCCAGGGCCGGCCCTATGGGTGTGCAAGGTGCGCCGTTGCACAGGGCCCCCGAAAACCGAAAGGCCCCAATTTACTGCTAGAGTTTCTTATATCAGCATTTTACAGTACTGAGTATCACTAAGAGAAGCAAAGCGTAATGGTAAGCGCTCTGAATTATGATGCCGAGACCAAGGTTCGATTGTGGGGAAAGCTAAATTCCTGAAATTTACCTAATATTTTTGTTTTTTGTGCAAATTCACGTTCACATCATTCACAATACAATCTTCCCTTTTAGTTTCATATTTACTTTCTACCTTCCTTTTAAGTTTTTAAACCTTTAATTATCTTTTCCACTTTCTTTTCTTATCCTATTTTATTTATTTATTTTCAATTTCTTTATTATTCCACCCGACTTCCCCCATGTAAATTAAAATTTAATGTGCTACTTCTTTTATTGAAGTTCAAGTATGTATTGCGTCGAGGCAATGCTTCGAGTTCTTTTGTTGTTGTTATGATCTAACAGTTCAAGACAACTAATTTTATTGGGTGTGGAAAGAGCTTAGTAAATAGAAAAGTCTATAAGGTTGCATAACAAGCATTTTATCCTTAATATGTCATCATTAATCTTGATATGAAACAACAAGGTGTAGTGGAGAGATGAATATAGATCTGTTTCTTCCATACTTTTTTTTTAAAAAAATATTATTTCATTTACTATTTCTTCCATACTTAAGGTTTGGGTTTAAAGCTACACATTAATAATGTATGTACTTTTTAATGTATGAAAATAACATCGATATAATGTTAAGGGGGTAGTGATACGTGGCGTGTTAGATTTCTTGCACACGCGTTTAATAATATATATTGAGATATTGATGTCAATGTATATGTCTTCTAGAAAGTCACGTGTGATGTATTATTTTTAGTTTGATTTGTATACTCGTATTTTAATGTAACTTTGTCATTTAGGGCCCTGTAATAAAATTTAGCATAGGGCCTCTAAATTTTACGGGACGGCCCTGAATATACCCACTTGATTTACTACAACAATGGTAAGGAGATCACATGCCTTATGACAACCCTTTTCGATAAAAAAAATTACAATCGGTAGAAAAGCAATTTGATATAAAGATTGCTTACAGTTTTATTCTTCAGCTGAAATCTATCTTTCAAGATCAAGTTAGAACTTAGAGGTATGAGGCGTCTGAGGCAATTTTGGACTCCAAACTTGATGAAGCAAACTTATAGAACCTCATATTTCTAGACTGATTTGTCTTAACAATAAGAACTTGCAGCGACGTGGTGTTCCTCAAAGCTTTATCTTACATACCTTTCATAAAAAGTATGATCAATTCATTATGAACTATCACATAAATAATATGGTATTTGTACGAACTACATGGAATGCTTAGGACTACTAAGCCTACTATTAATAGTGAACAAAAAAATGAATTATTACTTTTTATAAGGAAAAAGGGAAGGTCACGAAGGGAGGAAAGGACAAGAAGATCGAGATCAAAGGAAAGAACAGAGATGTTACCAAAGAATCTTCCATGACTGTAGCTACCAATGACCAGATTTGCTTCTTTTGTAATGGTACCAGTTATTGGAAACGAAACTCTAAGAATTACTTGGAGGATGAGAAGAATGGTAATTCTAAACCATATTCATTAAGTATCTTTGTGATTGAAATCACCCTTTTTGTAACTTGGGCATTAGATACAAGTCCTGGTTTTACACATGTTCAAACGCGAAAGTGGTGATTTAACCCCTTAACTTTACCTATACGTGAGATTAAGCCCTTTTACTAACAAATGTTGTTTATGACCCCCATAACTTCACTACAAGGTGAAATTAAGCCCCCAAATCTAATTTTTATGTATACAAAATATAAAAAAAGAAATTATACAACAACAATACCAGAATACATTAAATTATACGTATTTTTTTTCACATTATATCTGACACTTGTTGTCTAATTGTATTTGTCTCCTCTTCGCCCCCTTTAATGTCTTCCCACCATTTCATTGTCATTTCAAGCTCCATCTTCACCTCTTCCCACCATTTTCGTTCTCATTACAACCTCCGTCAATATCTATTCGTCTCCTTTCACCTCTTGCATTCTCATTTTCACCTCCACGAAATCAAGGTTTTCGCCATCGCGCTCCGCCGCCATCGAGGTCGTTAACTCACTTGTTTTGGTATGTACATTTCTTCTCAGAATACCACTCCTAAATTGCAATTAACTTTAGATGGTGTCTTGTATGACATCAATCAATGGAAAATGGGTATTGTGCTAATGTTATTTTGCTATTCAATTGAATGAAAGGATTTGTTAATGGGTCTGAGTTCAAATTTCATTGGATTTCAAGTTCTAATTGGTAGATTTTCATGTTCAGTTTTTGCCTTCAAAAAGAAAGTCATTATTATTGTCTAATTAGTACTCCCCCTTTGTCCACAAAGCCATTAGGCAAATGAAGTAATCCATCAATTTCCAAATCTATGAAAACGTTTAAGAAAATAAAGTTGACCCAAATTGTCATTTAATTTATCACTAATCTATCACTACCTATCTGAGTTTCCCATTCAATGGAATACCCATATTGCTTGAGCAAATTGACTACATCCTGTAGTGAAGTTGTGTTTTGACTGGTAAATCAAGTTCTATTGTTCCATATGCATTTCAATGCAGCAAAGAATCAATGAAAGAGAATAAAAAACACCAGGGGGTATATAAATCAATTGATTAAATCAACTACTCAATGAATGTCTAACTTGAAAAACAAATTGAACAAGCCTAACAAATGTTTTCTATTAATTAAAATACACTTCTGTAAAAAAAAAATATAATCTGTCATATACTAGAAGTGCTACTCTTGATTGTTATACTCTTATTATTCATAGAGAAAAGAGAAAAATTGGTTGAGATACCTATTTGCGCACAGTCGGAAGCCATGGAAGATATGGGCGAGTGTGAAGTCATAGCGTTGTGAACTATCGAAGAAGAGAGAATGACATGAAAAAAAAAGGTTACTGTATATAATTTGTTTTACATGTATTTGGATTTTTTTTTATTCTTGAAAGATATAACCTAATATGTATTTTTTTTAATTTAAATATTAAAAAAATACGTATTACTTCAATTTTACATAAAAATTAGATTTTGGGGTTTAATTTCACCTTGTAATGAAGTTATGGGGGTCATAAACAAGATTTGTTATTAAAGGGGCTTAATCTCATGTATAGGCAAAATTAAAGGGTTAAATCACCACTTTTGCGTCAAATATGCAAGGACTAAGAAAGACTAGGGATCTCAAAATATGCGAGGTTAAATTGCGTGTGGGAGATGAAGCTAAAGTAGTTGTATTAGATATAAGGACTTCTAGTTTGTCGTTGTCTTTAAAGCGTACTATGGATTTAAATATTTGTATATTTGTTCTTGCAACAAGAGAGAATAATTTCTATCTTACAGTTTTGAAGGTTATATTATAATAAAGAGTAATAGTTCCTCTATTCATAAATGTGATGTATGTCATGTAATGGCCAATGCATACATGGTCATTACGTATTACATCTTGACAAACTTGTTTATCACATATATGAGACTAAAATACTTATAAAATAAGGTTCAAATCTAACCTATTTATGGCATTGTCATTTAGGTCATATTAACCGGAAACACTGCCAAAACATTCACTAATATAGATTATTAAACGCATTTGATTTTGAATTATATGACACTATCGTGAATCTTGTTTACTTATCAAAATGACAAAGTCATCATTTGTTGGACATGGTGAGCGAGGTAATGACCCGTAACGGGTTGGATGTGGTCGGTCGTAACAAGTCGGTTCTAATTACCCGTCTCGGATCACCATTAGTCGGATCGAGTCGGATCGGTCACGGCTAAAGTCGGGCCATGACCTGGTCGGGTACAAGTCGGATCAATATCAGATCGGGTATTAACGGTTTCGAGTATACCTGAGTCGGTTATTTGTCGGGTTTGTACGGGTCAATTTGGGTTCATGGCCTTTGGGTCAAATCGATTTCGGTTCTGGTAATTTCTGGGTCAAGTCAGTCGGTTTCTAGTCGAACTTAGAGGTGATAACGAGTCAGATCGAGTTTTAGCATAACTCAATTCGTCTCGTTAAGATCTCGAATTGAGTTTAGACCTAGTTTTGACCAATTTGAACAAGTTTGACTTGCATCCATCTTGAGGTATTTGCGAGATTTTTGGTCGCCTCTACACCGATAAATTCACTGTATAAAAATGGAATATTTAACCCTTTATCATATCCTTTGAGTTTCTCGCGACTTGCGAGTATTCGAGTCGAGCTTTGTGAATATTGGCTCGACTTAATTAGCGTCTCAAATTGACTTCAAGTAGTTTACAAGCAGTCTCGCTCGATTGATACCCCTCGTCGAACGCATTTCATGGCATATTCGATTTTGATTATGTTTGTATTAAGGGATGTCGGGTCAATTTGATATTGCGTGTTTAATATATCGTCATCGTTTTTGCATTGAATCAATGCATTAGATTAAATTAGAATAAGGTGTTATAATACATCTACCAAACCAAGAATTATTATGTGATTTGATGGTTGTTGTTTTTGTAATAATAATAATAATAATACAAATACCAATTTTAATAGTATTAGTAGTAATAAAATTAATACTAATACATTATATCAACGTTTAAGATAACTAAGATCAGTATATTAGCTCAATTATCTATATATTAGATCTATATATAAGATAGTTAATATCGATATATTAAACCAAACAATATATTAGAACATTGTATAATTTATAAGATACTTAAGATCAATGTATTAGATTATTTAGATCAATTATCAATAAATAAGATAGTTAAGATCAATGTACTATATCAATTTACATGTGTTTTAAAAAAGCAAATAGTTAAGATCTTTGTATTAGTTCAATCAACGAAATATTAGTGTATTAAATCAATCATCGACATATTAGGTCAATATATATGATAGTTAAGATCCATGTGTTGGATCAATCATCAATATATTAAATCAACGTATAAGGTATTTAATACCAATGTATTACATCAATCAATACATTAGATTAATGTATAAGATAGATCGATGTATTTGATCAATCATCAATATATTAGATCAATGTATAAGTTATTAAAATCAGTGTATTAGATCAATCATCCATTTTAAAAAACCAATGAATAAGATAGTTAAGATCAATGTATTATACTCCCTCCGTCCCACAATTATCTTCCCACTTTAGTATTTTATACCTCACATAAATTCAAGAAGTGGGAAGATAATTGTGAGACGGAGGGAGTATCAATTTACATATGTTTTGGATCAAGCAAATAGTTTAGGCCTATGTATTAGTTCATTCATCGACGCATTAACGTATTAATTAAATCAATCATCAGTATACTAGATCAATATATCTATATATGATATGTAAGATCAATTTATAGGATCATTCATACTATCATATTAGCAAAAACATTATCATATAAAATGATTAAAAGTGGCTGGTTAGAAGCACAGACAAAGAGAGTATAACCTAATTTATTCTTTATACACTTAACTAATAGGTAATATATCAATTTAGTACACATTATTCATCCAATTAGTTAGTACTTTAATAACAGTGAGCTAACTAAGATAATATTATCAAAATAATAGTATATATATATATATATATATAGATAAATTTGAGTGGCGATGAGTTTATAAATATTCCAATTAAGTTATATTTTGATCGATCATTAACTATTGTAAAGAGGCTATTAGTTAAGTCTTGCACCAATAACGACAATTAAACATTGTCTTCATCATATATTTATATCTTATAAAAAGGTAATTTGTATATAAAATTTGCATATTTAACCCTGTATTAGATTATTCGAGTTTACGGTGAATTTCGGGTCGAGTTTTGTGAATCTAGATTCGGCTTCATTAATGTCTTGACTCTCGAGTCGAGCTTTTAGAATATGTTTGAGGTTATTTTTTAAGAGTTAGACTTGTTCGAGCTCTGTTCACAAACATGCTCACTGACTTTTGAAGTTTGAGCTGATTTAAAACAAGCTTTAAAGATTGAGCTTGATTTTAAATGTGCAATTCATATAAATATGCTTACTTACTATAAACATGTTATTTCAAATTATTAAACTAAAAATAAAAGATTAAGTACAATTACAAAAGTACATTAAAAAAAGAAAGGATGGGCTTTCTCATCTAATCCCCACTATAAATACAAAAACCTTAATCTAATCCCCACCCACCCTCATCAAACATTTACAACTCTCAAACCACACTCTCACAACTCATTCTCTCTCAACTCATTCTCTCTATATTCTCTCTCAACTCAGTCACAAACCCTAATCATCTCACCTTTTCACTCTCAATCATCTCAGTTTGATTTCTATTCTCTTTCACTCACAATATTTCGCTCAAATTTTCCCAAATTCATCTCAGTGTGATTTCTTATTTTGAAGATCCGAGTTTGGTTTTGAACATTTGAAGATCGTTTGGTGAAGTATCATTTGGTTTTGAACGTTTGAAGATCTGGGTTGTAAGTATCATTTGGTTTTGAACGTTTGGTTTCATTGAAGATCGGATTTGAAGATCTTGTTTTGAAGATCTGGGTTTAAACATTCGGTTTCAAAGATTTTCCATACCTCATTTTAAGGTATCATTTGGCGTATTTTTTCTAAAAAAATACAAGTTATGTATTTAGTATGGTTTCTCTGAATCACTTTTAGATCTGGTTGTCATTTTCTGTGAAGTTCTTGTACTTAGTTATCATTTGTTGTTTATGGTTTCTAGAATTATTCTTAGATCTTGTTTTCATTTCGTTAAATACTCTTGATCCCTTGTTTTTTAACAACGAAATTTTAATTCTTGTTTTCATTTCGTTGTTAAAAATACTCTTGATCTGTGAAGTTTTTGTATTAAATTTAATTCTTGTTAAATTTAAGATTAATGAATTTATTTTAGATCTAAATACTCTGGATCACTTGTTTTGTTCGAAGTTTTATTTTTTTCCTAGATCTAAATACACATTATTTTTTTCGAAGATCTTGTTTTTTTGGAGATCTGGTTTTTGAAAACGAAAACATTTTATTTTTTTTTGAAGGTCTTGTTTTTGAAAATGAAAATGAAAATAATTTCTATATATGATTTTAGATCTGAAAATTAATTTAATCATTTCCTAATCTGAATCATTTGTATATATGATTTTTTTAATCCGGGTCTATTTTTGGTTGGGTCCGGGCCTACTAGCGGTTTTATTCCGGGTCTACTAGCGGTTTGGGTCCGGGTCAGTTAGTGGTTTGGGTCCGGGTCAGTCAGTGGTTCGTGTCAATTCATGGTCAATATCCGGGTCAAGTAACGGGTCTCGGTCAAGCAACAGGTCTGGGTCAGGTAACGAGTCTGGGTCAGGTTATTATTGTTATGTACTTAGTTTTCTATATATTTATATTAATGCTATGTACTTAGTTTTTTAAATATATTTATATTATTGTTATGTTATTATGTACTTAATTTTTTATATATTTATATGAACCTTTTTTTTAACAGATAAGAGAGAGATTTTATAGCTCAAACACAAGGCATACACCCTAAAGTTCCCAAGCTTAGAACAAACCATCTAGGATGGACTCTTCTTCACAAGGAAACTACATCAAACTAAGTATTAAGATCATTTCCCACCAATCCATATCCAAACTACTCATCACTTCAGATTTACAAGCATTTACTCTAACAATTGATTCATATTTCAAAGCTTTAAAGACAACAACAGGCCTTGTAACTCTAAATTCAAAAACAGCAGCATTCCTAAGCTTCCAAATAAAATAAACAGCTGCATTCAAACCAGCATACAAAATCATTCTCTGAAATCTTGATCCTTGCTTTCTTCTAACCCATTTGTACCAATTTACCAGAGTTCTGCCATGCATACTAAACTGCAGCCATGAAGAAACCAGTTCCAATAATGATCTGCTGAAACAACACTAAAAAACAGATGCATATGAGATTTAGAACAGCTCTCACACAGAGGACAGTTGCTATTTTGGCTCACACCCCAATTTGACAGCCTATCAAGAGTGTAAAGCCTGCCCTGAGCACTCATCCAACAAAATGAATTTGTGCCTAGGAATAGCCAGCCTACACCAAACAACTTTATCCCAGGCACATCTATTAGCCACACCTAACAGAAGTTGATAGATATGCTTAATTTTATACTCCTGTAACTGCATTAGCACATCACTTGTAATCCTGTTCTTATAGCTCATCTTTCATAGCACACACTAATCTCCAATACCAACTGGAGAAGTTAGAAGGTCTATACTCCCACCAGTCTATTCCTTTAATATACACTGAATTCACCCACTTTATCCAAAGTGAATCTTGTTTTTTAGCAATATCCCAGACATGTTTACCAATAGTTGTAATATTCCACACATCCACTCTTCTAAACCCAAGCCTCCAGCCTTTTTTGGACAACAAGTATGTTCCCGATCTATATTACCAGGTTTAGAAGAATAATATTCACCACTCCACAAGAAAGATCTACAAATCTGCTCAATGTTCTTAATAACTTTCCTAGGGAGAATAACAATCTGTCCCAGTAAATATGCAAGCTCATCAAGACAGAATTGATCAATAGAGTTCTAGTAGTGTAAGAAAGATTCCTAGAACTCCAAACTCTAATCTTGCTTGTCATCTTTTCACAAAGCACCTGGCAATCTGCAGTACTCACCTTTTTAGAACAAATTTTCATCCCCAAATAGGTGAAAGGAAGAGAGCCTCTTGAAAAACCAGAGACATCCAAAATCCTCTGAACCTCACTGTAACAGCCTGAATATTTCAGCCCTTTAATTAAAAGTTAATTATATTTTATTATCTTAATTGTATTATTAGAAGTTTTAAACATTTATTTTGAGTAAATGGTGTTTGACATTTTGAAATGATTCTATATGCTTAAGTATTTCTTAAATTAGTTTGTCAAACTAACTTTGGTGTTTTAATCCAATAAATTGTACTCCAACTATTTATTTTATTTGTTAACAAAATTAGAGAAAGTAAAGTCTAACTTTTCTTTCTTGGTGGCTGATCAAACAAAGAGCCAGCTTTGCTCTCCCATTTCACGGCTCCTTCTCAAACAGCCACATCATTTTATCCTTCAAATTCGTGTCTTGCCATGGCGTTGCTCAAATTTGAGATGTCAAATTCTCCCGGATCCAAAGCATCCAAGTTTATCAAATGTTTCTGATTCCTAAAATCAATGGAGCCTAAAATCATAGTATATAAACCCTAAATCCCAATGTTTTCACTCACATCTTCTCTTTGCTTTAACTCCTGAACCATCACTAAACACCACCGTTCTGTTGATCGGAGTTTGTTGCCCCTGTTTTTTTTGGTGCTCGCCTTTGTATCTTCCGGTATTGTATGGTGGTTGCCCTTCGTTTCCTCCTCCTTGTGCTGCGGGTCTGCCGCACCTGCGTGGTGGCTGTTGCCGCTGTTGTGTTGTTGTTGCTCTTCAGCTGTTGCCGCTGCCGCTGTGAACTGCGGTGCTGTGTTGTTGCCACTGTCGGGTACAATGCTCTGCTGGTTCCATTGTGCTTGCTTCTGTTGGCTTTACTCCTTTTCCCCCATTAGTCTAAAGCTTTCTATTTGTGTTTCAATGCAAGCCCAAATCATTCTGCTCAATTATTTGATGGAGGTATAATATCTCTCAATCCTTTTTCCTTGACTTTTGCTAAACCCAATCAGTTAGTCATGATTCTAAGTTGGTCTCATTTTGGTATTCAAGGTTAGACTTGTGAATTAAGTGTCAGTTCATGAGAAAATCTATTTCATTGCATTAGCTATCATAAAATATATTTTCTGGTGAGAACTAGTTACTCAGCTCAAGCTAAACTTTTATAAATGATTTCTAAAGATTAGTTACTAGGTCTTTTTCAACTGATTTGCTTAGCTAGCGTTAATTAAGGGAGTTAGATTTGTTAGTAATGGAGAATTATATTAATTTATCATACTAAAGTGAGGAGTTATTAATATTGATGTTGCCATTGTTGTGAGGTGGAAGCAACAAGAAATCGATTATGGAGTAAAGTAGAGCTAGAGGAAATATGGGGTTATCCAAGTATCATTTGTCGATCTAAGGAGTTGGTTAAGCAATTAAGGTAACCTTTATGTCCAGCATTACTGTATGCCCGTTTGTGTATAAAAGAGTATGATTATTTATACGAATGATGGTTATTAATTGGAAGAATTATTTACGAGTTATGAAAGTGCCAGTAACATTTATGTTTAACGTTTAATAGGCATGTTGTATGTGGAAATGCGGTTTAAAATGTGATTATATGAACCTTCGTATTATAAATTATGGAATTTATGTCATTTAATATCCATGATATTATGTTAAAGTTTATGGAATATATATAATATGATTCATATGTCCAGAGTACATTTCTTATTTATAAACGATATGAAAATTATATGCTATGTAATGTAAGTAATAAATAGTAACTTACGAGGTATGCTCTGTTATATGCTATATGATTATGCTTACCTGACTTAAACCACGATTCTGTAAGTACAATAGTTTATAGTTACTTATGCTCCATGACTCATGCTTATATGTATAAAAGTATAAGTTGGATTAATTAGAATGTGAATCATGATAGACCTATGATTTCTACCTCTGTGATTTATTATAAGTAATCTTAAGTCTGAATCCATGTCCAATGTGATATAAGAGGTGTTGTTGTCCATTTACAATTATTATGAAATATGTGAGCTTCTGTAAAGCCAATTAGTGTCTGGGAATAAGTTATAAAATATTATAAGCAAAGTAATAGGTGTCGTATGATTATGGATTAAGTATGTTATCTTATGAGTCATGGGATGACGTTATGCTTTATGAATAACGGTAAGTATGAATGCTCAATGAACGTTTCATAAGGAAGCAATTGAAAACTTACGAATGATGAATATTGTTTATGTTATGATTTTACTACCTATATAAAGGTAGAGCTGAGCTGAATGATTAAAGTATACTGAATATTACTGATGGATATTAAAAGTTATGAAACATGATAAGTTCAAGTGAAAGAACTGGTTTGTTAGCTGTATATATATCCTGACTGACTGATGGTCGTGCACGTACCGAGCTGTTTACTGTTATTACTGGGGCACTGGCCCGCTACTGTTATTACTGATGAGCACTGGCTCTTTTACTGGGGCACTGGCCCATTGTGGGAGACGTCCCACCAGCTGAAATACTGTCTAACAACCAGTATAAAACTGATTAAAAAGGAATTATGGGTTATTATGAATCATACTGTAATCATAAATGATTGAATTATTCTTTCCTTCTGTTTAAAGGCTGAAGTTACATTTTAAACGTGATGGATTTACTCAATGTTCATTCTTAATTGTTCATGACACGTGCCTTAAAGTAATTAACGTAATTATAGATGCATGACGATAATTTCTTACATGGTTTAGCTTCCAAGTTCTACACAGATTACATATATTCTTATGAAGTATGAAAGTGTCCGTTAACATGATTGCATGTATCGTACGAACGTGAGTGTTATATGTCAAGTATGATTTATATGACAAATATGATTATTGTATTATTTCAAGGAAATATGATTTACATGTGCAGTATGTGTCTGCTTCATCATCTAGAAATATATGCTTGAAAATACAAATGTTTTCGAACTAAAACTGTTTTTACGGGCTGGAGTAAAGTTACGAGTTTTCCACTCATTTTGGAATGTTTTCTTTCTTTTCTTGTTTCTCTATTTTTCTTCTGAACGAAGCTTAGGTTATGAAAGAGGGATGGAGATGGATCTAGAAAAAGCAAATGCTTGGGATGGATTTCAAGAAATGAGATGAAGGAAGTATTTAAGGTCTTGGTTGTAATTATGAGATCATGAGCTTTTGTAAGAATATTGTATTATTGGTGGGCCACAACCCACAAGTTTAAGGAAACGCTTCCGCAAATCTTGTGATTAGTTATAATTAATGGTGATTAATTAAGGCACCCGTTTTCGGGGCGTTACAGAGTGGTATCAGAGCTGAAACCTAGCCGGAAGTGCACGATGCACTGCCTAGGTATGATCCATTTGGGAAATTAGATAGTTAAGTACATTTGAGGTTATGATGATTTATCAGAGAGAAAGCTAGCCGGAAGTGTAAGTCCTAGACTGTATACTGCCTAGATGTGATCCAATGGGAAACTAGATACTTAAGTATTTTGAGAAGATTATAATGATCAGTTTGGAGATATTCGAGTAATTGAGGTGTTATCGTGATTGTTTGGGTGATTAGAAGTTAAGAAAGGAGAAATAGAATCATAAAAAGTGTATTGAAGTGTGAGCGGTCAAGTATAGCCTTAGTATGATCTAAGTATTGACTTTAATGATCCACCTCGTGTGTTTGTCTTAAGGTTTTTGATATAATTTGATTTGGAAAATGACTTTCAAACGGGATCTCTCAGTATTAAGTGATCCTGTTAAGATTCATTGCCAATACATTTGCCTAATTTTGTTTCGTTGCTCCTTGATCCCGAGTTTCGAGTTGAAGCGGAGATACAATGAAAAAGTAGATTCTAATTTTGCCATTATTGTTTCCTTTGCTCCTCGGAGTTACGATAAATGATGGTAAAATGAAAGCTCAATTTTCTTTGTTGTTTTCTCTGCTCCTTGATTTCGGAAAATGAGTCGAATTAAGTTACAAAAGTTGAGGACAGATTGGAGGCTGAGTCTTTAATGGAAAATCATGAAACTGAGCATTCTTGGCTTTGTTTTATTGCATTCTGTTTTGGTATTGAGCTCGATACTAATAAGCTCAAGTTTCGAGGACGAAACTTATTTTAAGGGTGGTAGAATGTAACAGCCTGAATATTTCAGCCCTTTAATTAAAAGTTAATTATATTTTATTATCTTAATTGTATTATTAGAAGTTTTAAACATTTATTTTGAGTAAATGGTGTTTGATATTTTGAAATGATTCTATATGCTTAAGTATTTCTTAAATTAGTTTGTCAAACTAACTTTGGTGTTTTAATCCAATAAATTGTACTCCAACTATTTATTTTATTTGTTAACAAAATTAGAGAAAGTAAAGTCTAACTTTTCTTTCTTGGTGGCTGATCAAACAAAGAGCCAGCTTTGCTCTCCCATTTCACGGCTCCTTCTCAAACAGCCACATCATTTTATCCTTCAAATTCGTGTCTTGCCATGGCGTTGCTCAAATTTGAGATGTCAAATTCTCCCGGATCCAAAGCATCCAAGTTTATCAAATGTTTCTGATTCCTAAAATCAATGGAGCCTAAAATCATAGTATATAAACCCTAAATCCCAATGTTTTCACTCACATCTTCTCTTTGCTTTAACTCCTGAACCATCACTAAACACCACCGTTCTGTTGATCGGAGTTTGTTGCCCCTGTTTTTTTTGGTGCTCGCCTTTGTCTCTTCCGGTATTGTATGGTGGTTGCCCTTCGTTTCCTCCTCCTTGTGCTGCGGGTCTGCCGCACCTGCGTGGTGGCTGTTGCCGCTGTTGTGTTGTTGTTGCTCTTCAGCTGTTGCCGCTGCCGCTGTGAACTGCGGTGCTGTGTTGTTGCCACTGTCGGGTACAATGCTCTGCTGGTTCCATTGTGCTTGCTTCTGTTGGCTTTACTCCTTTTCCCCCATTAGTCTAAAGCTTTCTATTTGTGTTTCAATGCAAGCCCAAATCATTCTGCTCAATTATTTGATGGAGGTATAATATCTCTCAATCCTTTTTCCTTGACTTTTGCTAAACCCAATCAGTTAGTCATGATTCTAAGTTGGTCTCATTTTGGTATTCAAGGTTAGACTTGTGAATTAAGTGTCAGTTCATGAGAAAATCTATTTCATTGCATTAGCTATCATAAAATATATTTTCTGGTGAGAACTAGTTACTCAGCTCAAGCTAAACTTTTATAAATGATTTCTAAAGATTAGTTACTAGGTCTTTTTCAACTGATTTGCTTAGCTAGCGTTAATTAAGGGAGTTAGATTTGTTAGTAATGGAGAATTATATTAATTTATCATACTAAAGTGAGGAGTTATTAATATTGATGTTGCCATTGTTGTGAGGTGGAAGCAACAAGAAATCGATTATGGAGTAAAGTAGAGCTAGAGGAAATATGGGGTTATCCAAGTATCATTTGTCGATCTAAGGAGTTGGTTAAGCAATTAAGGTAACCTTTATGTCCAGCATTACTGTATGCCCGTTTGTGTATAAAAGAGTATGATTATTTATACGAATGATGGTTATTAATTGGAAGAATTATTTACGAGTTATGAAAGTGCCAGTAACATTTATGTTTAACGTTTAATAGGCATGTTGTATGTGGAAATGCGGTTTAAAATGTGATTATATGAACCTTCGTATTATAAATTATGGAATTTATGTCATTTAATATCCATGATATTATGTTAAAGTTTATGGAATATATATAATATGATTCATATGTCCAGAGTACATTTCTTATTTATAAACGATATGAAAATTATATGCTATGTAATGTAAGTAATAAATAGTAACTTACGAGGTATGCTCTGTTATATGCTATATGATTATGCTTACCTGACTTAAACCACGATTCTGTAAGTACAATAGTTTATAGTTACTTATGCTCCATGACTCATGCTTATATGCATAAAAGTATAAGTTGGATTAATTAGAATGTGAATCATGATAGACCTATGATTTCTACCTCTGTGATTTATTATAAGTAATCTTAAGTCTGAATCCATGTCCAATGTGATATAAGAGGTGTTGTTGTCCATTTACAATTATTATGAAATATGTGAGCTTCTGTAAAGCCAATTAGTGTCTGGGAATAAGTTATAAAATATTATAAGCAAAGTAATAGGTGTCGTATGATTATGGATTAAGTATGTTATCTTATGAGTCATGGGATGACGTTATGCTTTATGAATAACGGTAAGTATGAATGCTCAATGAACGTTTCATAAGGAAGCAATTGAAAACTTACGAATGATGAATATTATTTATGTTATGATTTTACTACCTATATAAAGGTAGAGCTGAGCTGAATGATTAAAGTATACTGAATATCACTGATGGATATTAAAAGTTATGAAACATGATAAGTTCAAGTGAAAGAACTGGTTTGTTAGCTGTATATATATCCTGACTGACTGATGGTCGTGCACGTACCGAGCTGTTTACTGTTATTACTGGGGCACTGGCCTGCTACTGTTATTACTGATGAGCACTGGCTCTTTTACTGGGGCACTGGCCCATTGTGGGAGACGTCCCACCAGCTGAAATACTGTCCAACAACCAGTATAAAACTGATTAAAAAGGAATTATGGGTTATTATGAATCATACTGTAATCATAAATGATTGAATTATTCTTTCCTTCTGTTTAAAGGCTGAAGTTACATTTTAAACGTGATGGATTTACTCAATGTTCATTCTTAATTGTTCATGACACGTGCCTTAAAGTAATTAACGTAATTATAGATGCATGACGATAATTTCTTACATGGTTTAGCTTCCAAGTTCTACACAGATTACATATATTCTTATGAAGTATGAAAGTGTCCGTTAACATGATTGCATGTATCGTACGAACGTGAGTGTTATATGTCAAGTATGATTTATATGACAAATATGATTATTGTATTATTTCAAGGAAATATGATTTACATGTGCAGTATGTGTCTGCTTCATCATCTAGAAATATATGCTTGAAAATACAAATGTTTTCGAACTAAAACTGTTTTTACGGGCTGGAGTAAAGTTACGAGTTTTCCACTCATTTTGGAATGTTTTCTGTCTTTTCTTGTTTCTCTATTTTTCTTCTGAACGAAGCTTAGGTTATGAAAGAGGGATGGAGATGGATCTAGAAAAAGCAAATGCTTGGGATGAAAGAGGAATATAAGGTTTTGGATGAAGTAGGGGTGGAGAAGGTTCCAACTCCACCAAAAGTTGCCTCACCGTCTGGAGGCATAGTCAAGAACATTTGGAGAAGAAAGATTTTTGATGAGGGTGGCACTCATTGCCAAGCCCCTCCTATTTGAGAGATGGAGGATTATGGTCGTGCGGGACCTTTATAAACCAGCGCTGTAGGAGAGGCAACTCGTAATTTTTCTTTCCCTTTTCCTTTTTCTTTTTATTTTTCTTCTTTTTGTGAGCGAGAGTGAGGGTACTAACATTATTTTTCCTCTTAGCATAGTCCTTATCACCTTTTGGCATTGAGGACACTCCCAAGTTCAGCTTGGGGGAGGAGTTCTTTTTGTATTCCCTATCTCTTTTACTGCTTTCTAGAATAATTTTACTGCTTTTGAAAAATTATGAAAAAAATCAAAAAAATATGGTTCCATGACTGGTTTAGTTGCCTCCCTGTGCCCCTTGTTGTGCTCTATTTGAAATTAATTTGACTTTGTTTTCTGGATAGCTGGGCATTTGTGATCTTGAGGCTATGATTTGATGTTTGATTGCTATGATTTCGAGCAAAAATTGATTATATTACACCACTTTGTGCTGCATACCTGGATTGGTTAGACTGTGAGGCCTCTTGTAGCCTATTGGATTTATATTATTATCCAGTCTATTCTTGTGTGTTAGTTCCTCTTTAGTGGATTGATCTTGACTTTGACTTCGTACTTGTCTGATTTTCGATGACTTGTAGCATTTGCTGTGATAGAGGCGTTCTTTTGTCTGATTCTTGAGCCTCAGAGTGAATTTTTGATATGCTTTTATCCTCCTTAGCCCCGCTGAGCCTAATGACTTGTTTTTTGTTACTTAAACCCCTATTATGAGCCCAAAGCCTTCACTTGATATTATTCCAAGCCTAGCTTGGGGGAGCTTTTGTATGGGTTGAGTTTGAGATTGGTTTGTTGGTTTAGTTTGGTTTTTGAGGAAATTAAAAGTGTATTTGCTGTGGTTTGAGAGTGAGAAAAAGAAAAGAAAAGGCAAGTTTAGAATTGCGTGAATGAAGTTCAGAAAAATGAAAGAAAAATGAAATGAAAATTCAAAAGAATTCAAGTTCTTTCATTCACGTACGTTCATAAAGGAATATTCGCTTCATTGCTAGAAAATTGGGTTTGTTATGAGCTTTTCATTGATTTATGAGAGTTGGGTTACTTTACATGGTTTTATGGTGATTGTTGGGAGTTGTGTAGGCCATCTTAGGCCTTGTTTGAATGATTTATGCTCCCCCTTTCTTGGTTTTTCCACCACATTACCAAAAGTATCCCCTACCTCTCACCTAAGCCCCATTACAACCCTATAAAGTCCTCTTGAGCTTGTGTCTGCATTGTTCATTTGATTGATTTCGAGTCAGTTTGTCAAAGTTAGAGAGTATTTCTGCTACTTGAGTCGACTTGACTAGGTTGAGCGTCATTGAACCTTCTTAAACACATGAGAGTGTGAGTGGAAAGGGTACTTATGGTCGGGTTGGTGAGTGTTCGGGCATATTCTTTGCCTGACACAAAATAGAGAGGAGTGACACCCTTGTGAGAGCCTTTTCAGGACTTGTATGCCTTGTGGATGCTTGAGTTTGATAAATTGCTTGAATGATTGGTGGTTGGATGGATTTGATTATTCAAACTTGAATTATGCTTGCTTGAACGATTCTCAGTCTTGAAAATGTTTTGAGCTTTGATTTGTTTTTATCTATGAGGTGAGGCAATATATTCCATGTTCATGTTCTGTTTGCTTGAGGACAAGCAAAGGTTTAGCTTGGGGGAGTTTGATATCACGTATTTATATATACTTTTCTCCCTTATTTACAAGCTAATTTGTGCGTCATTAGAGCTCTTGGGAGCTATTTTGTGCTAACTATCGTATATAGTTGTGGTTTTGTGTTTTAGTGTTGAATTGCAGGTTTTAGGGAGTTTTCTCCCTATCCCCGAGCCATTTGGAAGCAACCACGGCTTTACGAGATGTTACAAGGCACGTAGGATGGCTCACGAGTTCTATGGGTAGTTTAGGAGGTCCCAAGACCCCTAAACGTGAAGTTTAGAGAGCCAAAGAGTCAAAAAGGAGGTTTCCATGCACTGATCGGGAAAAAATGGCCCGATCGGGCGAAATTACATTGATCGGGTATAGAAGTTGCGGACCCGATCGGGCAAGGCATGCCCGATCCGATCGGGCGAGCACACATGTGCCCAGACCCGATCGGGCATCCACCGCCCGACCCGATCGGGTCAAGTGCTGCTACGTCTCATTCTGCTGCTGCTTTCGAGAGGATCTTGCTGGCCCATTTCGTCGCCTGGCCCGATCGGGTGGCTGCCCAAGGCCCGATCGGGTGGGCCGTAATATTAAACTGATGCTGCGCTGCTGCTACGCGAAGGCCCAAGACGCAAACCAATGACTTTTGTACCGCGGCCCGATCGGGTGCATGCCTCGGACCCGATCGGGTCTGGCGCTTAATTACGCGGATTTTCGCTTTTTGTTTCCGTTTTTAGTTAACTTGAGGGGGTATTATAAATACCATTTTCCTCATTATTTAGGGACACCTTTTATTATCTTTCATTAGCTTTAGTCTAGTTTTATTCTTCATTGTTCTTAGTTTAATTCAAACACTGTAGATTAATTTAGAGGTGATCAAACCTATTTCGATTTCCATAAAAGTTCCTGCTTTCCGTCAACTGGTATTCTTTCTTACCCTAATCTCTTTTGTTATTCTTGATTGCTTAGTTTATTTATTTAATCGTTCATGATGCAATTGTTAGGGCTTCACATTAGTTTTGTCATTGTTAATTCGATTATGAGTGAGTAGTTCTCTTTCTAGGGTGTTAGATAGGAAAGTCATGTTTATACCATGATTGTGATTTAGACTCCTATTGATTTTTAGGGCTTGATTAGGGTGATTGTGATGTGGTTTGTTCTTTATTGAGTAATTAACGTTATTGCACAGTTTCTTTGGTTGCTTGTGGTTAATAGTTGTTTGCACAGATCCGTCTTACGACTAGAGGCCTAGGACACGTCAGTAGTTCTGATTACGTTAGTGAACATGCGGCGTATGTTGAACTATGAGCGTTGACTCTTAACCATAGCTCAACATAGGCTCTAATCCCCCAACTCTTGATTTAGATTTTGATAGTAGTTGCCCTTGTTTGATTGGTATAAGCATGGTGGACCGACCTAATACCCTAGGTTTTAGTCCATAGTTAAATCCTCGTTTTTTCCCATCTTTCTTAGCTGAATCATTAGTTTAATTAATTCTTCTCTGATTTACTCTGGAGTAGCTGAATTGGTTGAATATTGATTTAGAAACTCTGTCTCCCTGTGGATTCGACCCTGCTTCCACTGACAACCTTAGTTAGAGGACCGTAGGTTTATTTTTGAATAGGCGATACGACTAAAACCTATCAGTGCCCTGCCCAATCAGGCTAAACGGCCCGACTAAGTCGGGCGGAAATCCTGCGATTTTGCATCAGTTTGCAAAGGCCATATCTCTCAAACCATAAGTCTGATTGGAGCATGTGGCCTATCTTTGGAAAGCTCTTGAAGTCTAGAATCCAATCCAATTAGAATTTATTGGTTATCAATTTTCTATAAATAGTTATGATCAAAATAGTGAATATGTGTCAGTTTTAGCACTTCTTTCACAAACTGTGTGCTTCATTCCAACTCAAAATTGTCTCAAACGGATGAATTGTGATCCTTGTGCAAGCTACCTTCATCCTCAATGATTAATAGGCTAGATCCTTGATAATCATGATCAATTTGTATCAACATAACCTGAAAATCATCGACACACAAACAGGAGTAGTAGAGCACAACGTATGTAAATTCATGCCATTATGCACCTAAATGTTCTAAAAGAAGTTCTAAATTAAATATAAATGCATCTAAAAACTATATATAAATGTGATACATCATAGGGACATAGAGATATCGAATCAATAACATTGGTGTGTGTTCGAGAATACAAATTGATCAGACCCACCTAAGGAGAGTTCCCTAAGAAAAGGGGTCGGGTCATTGGAAAAACTCCCAAATCGTATAAGTAAGATTTCACTAACTTGAATTTAACACTTATACTTGTGCAAGGATTATTATGCCTTAGAAACGTCAATTGTCGTGCCATAAAAGGAGGCTATAAAGACGATTTCCAGGTTTCTATAAATTACACATCTTATAGTGATTACATAGGAAAGGATTATCCTCTCATCTCATGGAACTCGTGTCTATTGGCCACTCGATGAGTAATATTGAAAATGCACGGTTATGCTGAAATGGACTATTTGTTAACTATTAGGTTTTTACAGTCGAACCTAGAGATCGAGGAACATGTTTATTTGATAAAGGATAAAGATGATAAGTTATATTAATTTCTGATCAAATAAGGTATGAAGAGATAAAGGGGTTATATTGCACACTTGTTCAGATTAAAACAAGTGGGAGATTGAAGGAGACGCCCTTCAATCAAATTTGTAATTTCTTAAATAATAAGTTTAATAAATATATATATTAAATATTAAATAATTAAACTATAATTTAAATTATTTTAGGTAATCATAATGTTTTACTAGAAACCAATTATGATATGATAAAGTACTATCTTACTACTTTAATCATTCAATAATTTTTTCATGTAAGTGGTTTTTGCTTCTTCTTGTTCCTGTTCTTAACTCTTTCACGGGTAGATCCTAATGTTTAGCACTTTTCATACTCCGTGGGTGCAACATCAACAAATTCGTACAATCTGGTCTGTTTTTCCCTCAACTTTGGATCTTAGCGAAACATTCCCCGATTCCTCTAATAATATGTTTGAGCAATAGAAACCGCGATATATCGTGTGAAAAGCACGACCGCCTGCCAGTGGAAGGATTTCTGCTTTCATGCTAGTTCTTACTCCAAACAGGCAATGGGGCTCCACAACAAAAGCGAAGCGAGCCTCGCTAGAAGAAAGTGGGGCAAACCTAACGGAGGAAAACAAAAGAAATATTGTGTCAGGTGCTCATATTTTACAACGGTAATGACAATTGCTTCCATTACTGATCAAAAAGATGCCAAATTCTCCTTTAGGTGCTTTAACTGTGGTATAGCTAGAGCCCATTGAGTCATATAACATATAGATTGAATAATAGGGAATCATGGTTTAGCATTCTAAGAAGATGGTTACAATTGCTATTAGGGTGGAAAAGGAAAACTATAAAGGGGGGTAAGGGGAGAGACACCACTATTACACCTCTCCCTCTTTTTTCCAATTAGGTTTTTTTTTCTCTTCCAACTTAATCACTAAATTTCCCCTTTCCAAATTCTAAAGTGTTCTTAGTTAACCTAACAAGTAAAGGGGAGATTTAAACCTTGATGGTGGACTACATTTTAGGGAAGATTTTCACTTGAAGACTTGGAATTAATTCATAAATTTCCCTCAGCATCATTTATGATAAATTTATTGTTTAATTTTCATTATCAATATTATAAGGATTCTCCTAGTTTTATATTTAACAAATAATCTTTGAAGTTTCGTTAGCTTGCCTAAACTCCTTTACATCACACGATAATTAAGCTTTAATTTGCAAAAAATTACCCTTCAAAACTTTAAGTTATGTGAAACTATTGGGTCAGACGGTGTGACCCAATACGTTTTGTCGGACGACGCCGCGAGAACAGCGCCCCTGCTTCTTCATCTTCTTCCTCCGCCGTCGCCGCCGCCGCCACGCCGCTCATCTTCTTCCTCTGGCACAACAATGGCTTAACATGGCTTTGAAGATGATGGAGCAAGCTCATCTAAGCTCACGCCTTATCTCCCAGAGATTATAGCTTCTCTCATTGCAGCTGCTGATAGTTCAACTTCTACCATTTATGCCATTGATGCCATTGATGAAGAAGAAGGAGAAAGTGAGAAGAAAGCAGAGGTTAGTGTTTTTTATTTTTTTAATTTTAGTTAGCTGTTAAATGAAAGAAAAATAAAACCAACTGAAAGAAAAATATAACTAACTGAAATAACTACATACCTTCAGTTAAAAGGATGAAGGTATGTAGTTACTCCCTTTTTCTTCATTTGCTTCTAACTTACTTTCATTTACTCCCCTTTTTTTCATTTGCTTCTAACTTACTTTCATTTACTCCCCTTTTTTTCATTTGCTTCTAACTTGCTTTCATTTACTCCCCTTTTTTTCATTTGCTTCTAACTTGTTTTCATTTAGTCTAAAACACGTAAATGAAACAATATGATAAGTAACTGAACTTAAAAGACATCCAACTGAAATAAAAAAGATCAACTGAAAAAATTTTGAAACTAACTGAACAAAAATTGAAACCAACTGAACAAAAATTGAAACCAACTGAAACAAAAATGAAACCAACTGAAAGTCGTCCGACCAAATGTTATGGTCGGACGCGTCTGACCCAATACGTTCTCTTAAGTTATACATTCGATAATTCATATGTTTCATTACTTACTAATAATTGGATATTGGGGTTAGGTGGAGACAAATAATTATCATGTTCTACGCAATTAATAGTTAATCTTTATAATAAAATAACCTTACGTATTTAGCATATAAATAGGTGAAAGCTCGTTTATAGACAAAACTTGTTGAGACGTTTATGGCCAAAAATTTGCTTAGATGTTTATGAAAAAAAAATCCTCTCAAAAAGCTTACTTCCTTCGCTCTAAGTGTATTGCAACCTTTATCTTATTTGGCAATTTCATATTAATTGCAACCTTTCTATTTTAATCACCAAAAAGATCATATGTGCAACCTTTCTCTCTCTTCATTACTTATTAATCACATGGTGCAAGTGGGGAAGATGGCCCACTTTTTTGCTCTTCTTAATAAATGTGTCAACCCCCTATGTTGCAATAAACTTGGAACGGAGGTAGTATATTAGAAAAGTTGTTATGAGCTTCGCTTGATTAATACTCTCTCTGTCTCATATTAGTTGCAACACTTTCCATATATGGTTATCTCATATTAATTGCAACACTTCTATTTTAGGCATAGGCCGCCAATATTTTATTATATATCACCCAACTAATATACCCCCACTCATTTATTAATTTATGTGAAAAACATCAAAATGTTACTCCCCTAGTCTATTAATTTCATAAAAGTACCACATCACTTTCTATTACATTAACTTTTACAATAAATTAAGATAACATACACCCTACTCTATTAACTTCCTACAACTATGTGCACAAGCTATTGTTGCGATTAATATGGGACGGAGGGAGTATATAAGTCAGGGCTGGAGTAAAACAGGGGATCAAAGCGTCGAGGCGCTCTATCATGATAATTCTTAAACGAGTCGAGTAGTATGAACGATTTTAAAGCTCGGTAGCAAGCTCAAGTTCAAGCTCAGACTCATTTAAATTAAGCGAATTTGAACATGAACAAGGAAATACTCGACAAATCTCGAGTCATTTCCACCCCTACTGACAGCAAGGACTGGACAACACTGTGCCATTGTGGTTGTAATACAAGTATGTGTCTAGATACTCCCTTTCTTTTTAAATGACTTACTTTTACTTTCGACGCTATTTACAAACTCTACCTCTAACTTCATTTGTAATTTATGCATAGAAAAAGATATAGTTATCAATGACTTGTTAGATTATCTCATTGTACATTTTCAAAATATTAAAAAAAAAACTAATTTTTACTTATTGATAATTCAAGATATAAACAGTTAAAATCATACATTGGAAAATGTTATAACAAATATGAGTCAACTAAAATGAGATTAAAAAAGTATAGCTTGATAATTCAAGATTAATCAATTGAATTCATGCATTAGAGAATGTGATAACAGAATTGAGTCAACTAAAATGAAATTGAAGAATAACTGAAGTTTAGGAGAACCAAAATATTACTTTGGGGATGTTTGGCAAATGACTTTTGGGTGACTTTTTCATCGACTTTAGGCTTTTGTATATGGTCAAGTAACCAAATTGGTAAATTGCTTTTGTAATGGTTGAAAAGTTAACTTTTCAACCAAAAGCTATTGTTACCAGCTTTTTGAGATAGTTTTTGGCTATTGTTTTCCTTTTTGGTACTAAACAACCACCAAAAACTAATTCTACCAAACAACTTTATAAACAAGCAGTTTTTATGGTCAGTCAAACAAGTCAATTTTAAGTTAATAACAACTTATCAAACCAGACACCACAAAAAGCCACCAGTCAAACACCCCGTCTCTATGTCCGATTTTGTGTCATCTCAATGCATTTTCTCACACAACCTAAGGGTTAAGCACCTTTGACATGAACAATAGATAGTGGTAGGACTGGTGACCTTGCAAGAGAAGTCGTATCATGCCAAGTACTGCTTGTCCATAACTATCACTTTCGAGATGCCATTAACTAGTACTCCATAGAAATGCATGAAGAAAACCTTGTGTGTAGAGATATGGCCGTGGTAATTTTCTTACAATATTGCATCCCAAGTTATTACCATAATACCGGCTACCAAATGGATCATAACATAATTAGATTATATTCCAACATGATCAAGAACAGTGACAGCATTACATGAAAAAGCAGACCAACCCAGTCACTTGTTTGTCTTCAACACCTCTTCTACCTACGCTGCATTTCCAAATGGACCCAAGCGACAACCAGGTGCTGGAGCCCGGAAGTGCACAGTGAATAGTTGGTTGTGAGCACTCAACAGAAGAAATATATCCAAGTAAGTTACCAGACTCAGTTCTAGCTTAATTTACCAACCAAAGAAGCTGTACATTCATATTCTCCAGTGGTGAGTCATTGAACCAGATGTGTCTCAAAGAGGCTACATAATCAAACCTCTATCAACTTAGATAGTAAACACAAAAATAGAAGAAGAATCAATCAGCAAATAGAATGAAAGGAAACGGAAAAACTTCAAAAGCAAAATCATAGGAATTTAATGCATAACAAGGTTCGAGGTGGACTATCTTTCAGCTAAACAGATTTGGACTAGATGATCGGAAAAATAGAGAAATGGCTTTCTTTTGCTTCATTTGTCAAACTCCCAGATGACGCCTCCATCCTCTGCAATCATACCAAGGAGTCAACTTCACAAGTAAAAGTTTATATTCTAAATATACTCACCAGACCAACAAGAAAGTTTGTAATCCTTTAAACATAATTAACATCACGAGTTTCAAAAGCTAATATCTAGTTGCATTTTGCGAGTTCCACTGATATGAGCAAGCATCAGTTTTATGACAATTTAGATTTTCATGGCTTAAAAAACTGTAAAAATGTTTAACATGGACAACCTTTGTGCTACAACAACAATGATGCATACATAGTATCTGCCAAGAAGACATGCTATGTATAACCATAATAACCTGAGGCTTGTAGGATTTTGAGTAAAAGGCACTTAAGAAGAGCCCAACTCAGATACTTAAGCTTACTTAAATTTCATCAACATCAACTTAATTTCAATGCCTCTGAAGAGCCACCCAAGATGGGATAAAGAGGTTTTTGGGTTAGGTTTACATATCCTCATCGGTGTAGTTAATATCAAAGCCTGAGCCATGCAGTAAGCAAGAAACAAAAAAGTTCACATTTTCTTTACAGGTTGAACTTACAATCATTCCTCATTGCATCAAAACACTTTTTTCTACTTTCTCATACTGATTTGCCATGGTCATAAACTCACAATTCTGAGTTCGATGTAGACTAAGTTTATTCGAATCCTGAGCTTCTTCACTGCTTAGTGACAAAAGAGGAAGACAATAGAGACGGTGGTCGTCAATAGTGTCAGCTGTATGGGAAAACTAATCTCTAAGACCGCATGACTATCCCATGTAGTTGCTAACATACTCCAACAGTATACACAATTTGGAAATGGATGAAAATAGTTTGATGTAGACTATTTTTTTTTTCAAATCCTCAGCATTTTCGCTGCTTAGTGATGAAGACGGAGACAAGAGAGACTGTGCCATCAGCCATCACTAGTGTCAAATGTATGGGAAAACTAATCCTTCGGACTGCATGGTTCTCCCATTATTAACTTTCATTCTAGTTTCTAACATACACCTCTATCATACATAATTTCAGCTCGCTTGGAAAAGGATGATAGTTTCATCTCATTTACCACTTCTATAAACAGCATAAGCAACAAAAATACTAGTTCCCAGTTTTACAACATAGCATAGCTGATCATAAAACATTACTCCCTCTGTTTTTGACTTGTTCCGCTTTTACCTTACTTCCGGTCATTGCTTATCATCACACAAGAACTAATGAAATAGCCCCATTCACAATAAACCTCGCTTTTAGTATGCAACTATTTATTGTAAGGTGACCTATGAGAAAGCAGGAAAACAAGCACTAACTTAGATGTTGCAAGATCATCTAAATGTTACTTGTTATTTACCTTTAACTTTCTTGTTAATCCAAACTTCTAAAAGCATGCCAGCTCCAACTCCAGCTACGATAAAGGAGCCGTAAAATGCAATTGCAGAGGGTAAAGATCTCCTGGGAAGGAAATAGCATTCTGGGATCTGCCTAACTTTCTTTGGGAGCCGTTTCTTGATAACTGGCTGTTCATTGTCCACCTTACTGTTGGTTACGCTACTCATGTTCTTCCAATCCATATCTTTCAATGGATCTTTTGACTCTTCCGCCATAATAGATACAAACAAGTTTGCTTCAAACTACACCTGAAATCAACTTCAGTAACCAAAAAAATGAAAAATCAATAACTGTGTTGCTTTGAGCAATTACACATTCAAACCAGTTTGGGAACATTTGGGCATTAATTAGTTGGAAAGATCCATAATCATTGAATGATTCAGCCTAATCTAACAGGAGAAAAGGGCGTGAGGCAGCGGCGGATTATAGAAACATCCGTCAAAGCTCATTCAGACAATTAGTCGAGCGGCTTATGATCAAGCGGCATTAACATATATACATACTAAGTAAATAATCAATCACATCAAAAATAAGTAATTAGGTCAAATTTCAGGCAAGAAATTGTTCGAGAGTGCAATAGCTTAAAATACCCATCACAATAGGCAACAACATAATAATCTGAACTTTCTTTTTGGCTTACCAATGTTAAAGAAGCTATGCTGGTCCACAATTCTTTTCTCGCACTCCTCCTACCTCTTCCTAAAATATGTGGAAGGTTATTTAATGATGGACATTGTGTATGCTAATTAGGGAATACTTTAGATGGAGAGCTTGAAGAGATGAACTATTTCAGGGCGGTGGCCCCAAAAAAAACAACACTACAATTCAATTAAAGAGTCAAATAACATCAAATTCAAAGGAGACAAGATTAACTAAGTTTCCAGTAAAAAATTACAAAGCACAACGCTAAAGTTCAAATAATGAGTCAAATTACATCTAATTAAAGGAGATTGGATTGTGCAAGTTTGAAATGAAAATTACAAATGGGAAATTCTCAATGGTGACCCTTAGATATTAGAAATTTCCAGTGGTGAAATTTCAAAAAAACTTTCCCATTGATAACCCTACTTTACAAATTATTCCCGAGCATAATCTTATCGAAAAATAATCGTTAATAATAAAGCATATTCCACTAGTGAACCATTAAAGTGGACATTCGCATATAAAGCGAGGCATTTCAGATTTTTTTTTCCAATTTCGACCTCAAGATCGATTCTTAAAGTTAAGTTTATGGGGTTAGTTTTAGCCCTCAACGTTCGATTTTGATGTCAAAATTGGCAAAAAAAACGACTCAAAAGACCTCTTTTTACGTGCGAGTGACCGTCTTAACGGTTAACTAACGGAATATGCTTTATTATTAACTGAATATTCTTCATTAAGGTTATATTTGGGAATAATTTGCTTGCAGGGTTACCAATGGGAAAGTTTTTTTGAAATTTCCACCACTGAGAATTACCAAGACTTAGCCACCATTGGGAATTCCCCATTACAAATTCATACAACAAGTTTTCATAGATTAGAAGCGCTTTATTACATTATCATCACTAAGGGCTTGTTCAGTTCAACTTATTTCTACTGAACTTAACTTATTTTTGCTGAACTGAATTTATTTTTGCTGAACTGAACTTATTTTTGCTGAACTGAATAGGGTATAAATTCAGTTCACCTTAAAATAATAATATTCAGTAAAAATAAGTTAAGTTCAGTTCAGTAAAAATAAGTTCAGTTCAGCAAAGTTCACTTCAGTAAAAATCATTAGTGCAAAAAAACAACATGAATCAGTAAAAATAAGTTCAGTTCACTAAAATTAAGTTCAGAAGAAAAAACATGATTCAGTAAAAATAAGACCCCATTCAATTCAACTTAACCTGAACTTATTTTTGCTGAACTGGACTTATTTTACTGAATATTATTGTTTTGAGGTATTGTTTTGAGGTAAACTGAACAGAGCCTAACTTGCAAAAAGGATCCCTCTCAATGAATGTGACGAAGCAATCATAAATCCCAAATTTACAATAATGACAACATATTCTTGTCCTTCAGCAATTTACAATTCACTACCTATTTCATATAATTCACAACAGCCATTTCCCAATTGTTATTTCAATTCACATTTGACAAAAAAATCAACATTCAGCACATCTCTTATTAATTTAAGAATTTCAGACATAGAAAACACTAAATAAAACCAATTAGTTCTTCTAAAGTACTAACACCGGCAAGAAATAAAGTAATTGGTAGTTTAAATTAGGGACTTTACAAAAAAGTTAAATAGTGACGGTTTACAGCAACGAAAACCACCAAATTTAATTGAACTCATAGAATTAAGTAAAAAGATGGGCAACAAAAAACACCCTAAGTAATGAAAATCTGACTCCATAGTCCATGGATAATAATTAAGAGCTAAGAAATACTTTTGACTAATTTACAAGTTAATAGGTAAAACTAACCTTTCTCCAACACAGTGATGGATCCAGTGGTTCACACCACCAATTACCGATCACATATTAGAATCAATTCTCTTTTATCAAAAGGACTTCGTAATAAATTTCATTCCAAAAGTAAAAATAAGTAAATATTTCATATTACGGCAAGCTAGCAGTATATACTCACAGCAAGGACCAGACAGATGTGGAGCTTAACTCGCCATTCTTCTCACTCTGAAATTTAGATGAACTTGCTGGCGGAAGTGAAAATGGAGTGACGTCAAGCTGCATAAGTCACATTTCATGATGTTAGTTAATAGTTTAAAATTCTATATATAAATCACATACCAGTAATAATTGTGCCTAAACTATTGAGTTGGGCTGGTAAATCAACATTACATGATAGCTTGACACTACCCTGGATCATGCACAATGATTGAACAAATACTGAGCATTTAAAGTTTGAAGAAACTTCCATAATGAGCAAGTTAGTTTTTGGAAAGATATGGAATGGTGGTGAACATGTCCAGCTTTAGAATAAGCAGGAATTCAAAAAAGGAGATAATGAACAACAATTTGGCAAGCTGACAGAACCATAACTCCCAATGGGACAGTTTCAGAAGTGCAATATGAGACAGATAAAGATGCATACAAAAAAACATAGTTTTCATCCTGCAAAAACAACACCACCAACTCCAAAACCAGCCATAGGAAGCCTTCTTTCAATTCTTAACAAGGGGCAGGATCAATTTTTTTAACAATTTGAATTCTTAACAATTCTTAACAAGGAGACACTGTCCATTAACCACAATTTGAATTCTAAATTAAAAACATCAACAATCTGAAATCAAAAATAAACTAAAATTAAAACATGAATTCAAATAAAATACATATAAGAACATAACGATATGAATCCTCAAACATTTTAACAATCTGAAAATTAACATGAAATTCAACCATTACAAAAACAAATCAACACTTAAAACAGTCTCAATTCTAAAATCTGAAGAAAAAGAAAATCCATAACAGTTGAAATTGCATTTTATTTTTCAATTAATTGAATCTCAAGAAAAAAATGAAACTCTAATTTTGTAAAAGAGAAACAATTAAGTAATGAACTATATGTGATATCATTGTGAAGGATTATTATAGCAATAATTCGATTAATTTGGAGCAAGAAAGATAAAAAGAACAAAATGTATAACCTAATTTGGAGTAAAACCTAATTTATAATTGCAATTTAGACATTTTCGAGTGAATAAAAAAGCAGAGGTTACCGTAAATAGAGATGCGGTTCCTGAGTGACTGACTTCCAGAGACTCCAGTGGTTAACCACCTCCGCCAATGGAGGAGGGACTACCCGGCCCACGCCTGCACAGCTGCAGTGTCGACTGCTGTCTTCCGGAGGGAAAGGGAGATGAGAGCAAAGAGAAATTTTAAAAAATAATAATAATTTTTTTGTGTTTGTTATTTGATAACCAGCACAGAATTTCAGAAGTATTATTTAACTTATTTATTTTACTGTCAATCTCTATTATATAAGGGAATGGGTGGGGGACGCCAAAAATAAAAAAAGAATAAAATAAAAAGTTATAGCAGCTCATTTGAATTTTACATGCCACGTCTATTGAATTGCTTTTTTAACCGCCACATCTCTTGATTATCAGAAAGTAGCCTCCACTACACCCACTGACCCACGTAGTCTGCAATGCTTGAATAATTTCAGGAAGAAAAAAACTGCAATCTTCCACTTATTAGCAGTTTCACACTACACAAACTGCACCTATATCTTTCCCGTAAATTTGATTTAGGTCCATAATTTTTATAATCATAAAATTCGTCAAATATCTCTCCTCTTCCTCCTCTTCAAAAATTCATATCTAATCGACTTCTTTCTGTATTGATTAAATTTCATTGTCCTTCATGCAATTTGTTAGTAACTTGCGATTGACATTTGCATATTATCTAAATCAATTGATTTAACTCCTGTCTCTATTCTCTGTTCTTCTTTTGGAGGAGATTTCATGATTTCTGGCTTCGTCATTCTATCAACACCCATATTTATTTGAAATGCGTGGATTATGATTAATACAAATTTTTCTTCATCTTCCATTCTTATAAATCCTCAGGCCCCTTACAGGTTTGTTTTGCATTTACTCATTTCTCGGTGCATTATAATTGACAATATGAGTTTCTTTAATTATTTCTTCATTTTGCAGATATAGAAGTGACAGATTTCATATCTCATAACTTAACAATTACCAACCTTTTCACCAAAACGTTATTTTTAATTAAAAAAATTGCAAAACCCTTTGATTTTCCCAATCTGTCTGAGTTCTGACCACCAGCCGCGAATAATTAATGAGCTAATTACAGATCTTCGGCCTTTGAAGTTGTACTATGTATACTTCTTCAACGTTTCGTGGAGTATACTGCATGCTCTGAGTTATTTTGACCACCGAAATCGATTTAGGGGATTTGCTTCAAATTATTTGAGCAGATTTACAGAGAGTATTTCACAGAGATTTACAGAGAGAGGGAGAGTACTGTGAGAAGGGAAAGAAGAGTATAGAAATCAGTTTATATGTTAGAGGGGAAGCAAGGAGAAGCGAGCCTGAAGAAAATAGGAAAGAGAGTGATATGATGACAAATTAAAATCAGCTAATAAACTAATGGTTGTTTTTGTTTAGCTATGAGTGTGTGTATAAGTTTTGTTTATCTGTGATGAAGGATCATATCCTACTTTCTCTTCGGATACCAAATATTGGCTTTTTAGCCAAGACACGTGACTATTGTTATTTGTTAAGAAATGATACTGGGTTTTTAGCCAAGACAAGTGACTATTATTATCTCTTCAAATTAAACAATGTTACTATATAAATGAGAGACGGAGTATTGAAGTTGTTTAGTTACATAATAGCAATAGTTCCATAAAATTCCTTATAATTTTTTTCAAATAAAACATAAGATGAGTAAAAGTGCACATAAATATTGCTCATATTTTTTGCCGAATTTTTCAGATTGAAACCGTTTTAAATGCGCATACGTATGTATTCGAATTATAAAAGTCAATTTCGTTTTAGTCGAATATTTGACCGTATTTTTAAAATTTTTGCCGAATTCAACTCCATTTAATTTCCGTCCCGTTCTTAACAAAGGGACTTTTAGCATTTCAACTTCGCATTTTTGACAACCCCTCCTCTCTACTTCATGGTTATGCTTCTCTCTCTATACTCATACATTTATAAGTTTAATTTTCTATTAATACTATTCAATCTTACTTTTTCTATTTCCATGTTTCAGTCAGTTGTCGGGAGCAACGATTGAGAAGGACAACAAACTCTATGATGGTTATTATGCGTTTTGATTTTCTCTTCATAAAATGATACAAAAATTGAGAGAAGAGATAGGTGTAATTAATTACGTATAAGATCTTATTACATACCCATAAACCAATATTCTTGCTTTTCATTTACCGCTTTGATTTTCGTATGCCAAACCTTTGTAAAGGTTTCACACAAAATGTATTCCTTTCAAACTCTTTTATTGTCATTTTTTATTTATATATGATGAAAATTAATATGTGAGTTTTTTAGGTGTAAAAATATCGTCGCAACTTCAGTTTTAACCATATTTAATATTAGCAAGTTTAAGGAATATCATCAAATATTTTAATCTTGACACCATTTTGTAGCACGCATCGCGTGCATATAAGATGGGATTGTGTGATTTGCTTAATTCTTTAAATTTACTCATTTATGCATTTTTTTTAATTAGTCTTGGTTAAGAATTAAACTATATACAATCTATAAAATACTTTAGTTTGCATGTACGTTTTACTTGGACGTGTACCTTTTTATTTACTATAATATATATATATTTTTTTCAAATAAAGATACAAGCAAAGTTTATAGGACTCTTTTGTTCAAAGGCAATTCTAAATTGCATTAAGTAAATATTTCATTTTAACTAAGATATTTACATTACTCCAAACATTTTTCACCTTACTTATATAAACTAGAAAAGTATAGTTTAATAATATACTCTATGGCTGTAGCTTTGTTCTATAAAGAAAGAAAAAAAATTATCTTATAAGCTTTTAAATTACAATTTTTCAATGCATCTAATTTGATCTTCATTAATCTATGGTCGGCGTCCAGCCTTGGTGGTCCTTCAAGTAAGGAATAAGGAAAAAAGAGACAGAGAAGGTGAGCACTAGCGCAATCCAAGCTATTGTCTCAGGCCTCCCTTTCATTCGATTCCTCGCTCTATCCTGATTAATTCTC